>SJYT01018830.1:28870-60423 GCA_006410635.1 Cephalophus harveyi
GTATTGCTGAAGCCTGGCTTGGAGGATTTTGAGCATTACTTTACTAGCATGTGAGATGAGTGCAATTGTGCGGTAATTGGAGCATTCTTTTGCATTGCCTTTCTTTGGAATTGGAATGAAAACTGACCTTTTCCAGTCCTGTGGCCACTGCTGAGTTTTCCAAATTTGCTGGCAGATTGAGTGCAGCACTTTCACAGCATCATCTTTCAGGATTTGAAACAGCTCAACTGGAATTCCATCACCTCCACTAGCTTTGTTCGTAGTGATGCTTTCTAAAGCCCACTTGACTTCACATTCCAAGATGTCTGGCTCTAGATTAGTGATCACATCATCATGATTATCTGGGTCATGAAGATCTTTTTTGTACAGTTCTTCTGTGTATTCTTGCCACCTCTTCTTAATATCTTCTGCTTCTGTTACCTCTTATCAAATGTATCATTATTCATTAAATGTGAATAGAGTACATATTTTTTGCTAGAAACTATGATGACTGCTAGAGAAACAAGGATAAACAGATGGACTGGCAAAGACCTTGAGTGGATACAGAACACAGATTAAATACTAACTACTTTACCCTTTGGGAGGTACTATAGTTCGAGATGGAGCTTTCCAGGTGGTACGGTGGTAAAGAATCTGCCTGCCAATGAAGGAGACATGAGAGATACAGGATCGATTCCTAGATCTGGAAGATCCCCTAGAGAAAGAAATGGCAACCCACTTCAGTATTCTTGCCTGGAAAATCCCATGGACAGAGGATTCTGGCTGGCTACAGTAAATGGGCTGCAAAGATCAGACACAATAGAGTGTACACACACAGAATGAGGTGCAAATAGCCAAATCTGGGTTAGAGATGAAGGAGCCATCATTGTTAGGATTTCTTTAAAAGAGATACTTGTGCTCTAGTAAGGGTGAGGAACATTTGTTCAGCCATTTCTAGACATACTGAATTGCAGTTATTTTTATACTGCAAAATGTAGAGGATTAGGATTTCTGAGAATATATGGAAAGCAGGGCAACACTATAGAAATGATGACATAACTGTTTGTAGATTATAATTACAGAAGCATGGTTCTCTACCTCAAAATCCAATCTTCACTGATTGTCATTTTGTCATTACAGCCGATTCCTTTGGGTGTATAAGTTGTGGTCCAATGAAATTGTCCTCTAAAAGGCAATTATTGAATTGCCTTGCTACATTAACATTGAAAACATTATCGAAAAATTTTAACTATTGGGAAAGAAGACCGAAGCTAATGGTTCTTCAGGGTTAGTTATGAGTGAGACGTTTTGCATTGCTATCTTATTTTATCTAACAAAACTGCCATGAAAAAGGTATCTTTTTCTTCATTCTGCTGAAGAATAAATTTATGCTCAGAGAGCCTGAATTATGAGCTTGAGCTGGAACTGAGATCCAGACATGGAGCTGCTGAGTCATGAACATTAACTTGATCTTAAGATTTAGTCATTAGAACAATCTTATGAGGCCCTATCATCAACCTCATTTTATAAATGTGAAAATTGGAGAGTAGTTTATTATTTTGCCAAATAGTAAGTGACAGACTTAGTCTCAATACATGTTCTTTCTGATCAATACCATATTTCATATTTTAGTTGTCACTTTAACAGGGATCAGTTAACAACCTAATGAGCACAGGAATGGTCCAGCTATAGTATGGATTCCTCAGTGGAGAGTGATTAGGGTGAGGAACCAGGAGAGAGGAAGAGGGTATGCAGCACTGAAAGATACCAAAGAAAGCTTAGTTCTGTCCCAGTATTTGCTGAAGGATGATGATCATAGTGAAGCACTTGTCATTTCAATATGAGAGAATCACCTAAATGATAAACAAGCATACATTGACTTTGAGTATGCATTGATGTTGGACCAATAAAGAAAAGAGTTGGACCACAAACTCTTAAAAGAAAGAGTTGGACCATAAAGAAAGATGAGTGCCAAAAAATTGTTGCTTTTGAACTGAGGTATTGGAGAAGATTCTTGAAAGTCCCTTGGATTGCAAGAAGATCCAACCAGTCCATCCTAAAGCTGAAGCTCCAATAATTTGACCACCTGATATGAAGAACTGACTCTTTAGAAAAGACCCTGATGCTGAGAGAGATTGAAAGCAGGAGGAGGAGGGGATGACAGAGGATGAAATTGTTGGATGGCATCACTGACTCGATGGACATGAGTTTGAGCAAGCTCTGGGAGTTGGTGATGGACAGGGAAGCCTGGCTTGCTGCAGTCCATGGGGTCTCAAAGAGTTGGGTATGACTGAGTGACTGAACTGAACTGTGATCTACCTGTTTTAATGTCTTATGATAAATATTCAGTTCATTATAAGTATTATTTTTGTGCAGTCTCTGTGAAAAGCCTTGTAGCATTATCTTAAAACTTATAAGCTACCTTAAATCATTTGAGAGACAAGATTAAACATTTTTTTTAACATAAAGAAGAGAGAAAGATGCACTGTAAAATATGGCAAATTTTCAATAATTGCACTACCTGTGAGGCAGTATAGTGTTATTTGAAAGGGGTCTTTGATTAGTTGTGAGGGCTTCCGTGATAGCTCAGTTAGTAAAGAATCCACCTGTGATGTAGAAGACCTTGGTTAAATTCCTGGGTCAGGAAGATCTGCTGGAAAATGGAGAGGATACCCGCTCCAGTATTGTTGGGCTTCTTTCATGGCTCAGCTGGTGAAGAATCCACCTCCAATGTGGGCAGACCTGGGTTCAATCCCTGGGTTGGGAAGATACCCCGGAGAAAGGAAAGGCTACCCACTCCTATATTCTGGCCTGGAGAACCGCATGGACTATATAGTCCACGGGGTGGCACAGAGTCAGACAGGACTGAGGGACTTTCACTTTCACTTTCTCTCAAATGGATTTTGAAGGAGGGCACAGCAACTGACTGCAGTACTCTTGCCTGGAGAATCCCAGGGACAGAGGAGCCTAGTGGGCTACAATCCATAGAGTCGCAAAGAGTTCAACATGGCTGAAGTGACTTAGCATGCATAAATGGATACCGAAACTTCTACATTTGTAGGAAACAAATTTGAATTAAAGAAGAATTCAAATTAAAAAAGAATTAAAGTTGATATGCTAAGAAAGGAAAGAGAATTACATGAGATACTCAATTAAAACTACAAATGGCAGGAAAAGTGTAGAAGACAAAAGTGGGGATAAAGAACAAAGTCAACAAATAGAAAATAGTAACAAATATGGTAGATATTAATCCTCAATAAACACTTTAAGCATCAGTGTCTAAACACACTAATTAGATGACAGAGATTGCCAGAATGGATCAACAACAAAGATTCAATTTTATGTTGTGTACAGGAAACTCATTTTATGTATAAAGACACAGACAGATTAGCAATAAAGGGATAAAGAGGGGTATACCGTCAGAGATCATAGAATACAGAGAGAGCATATCATTAGAGATATATTAAACAAAACAAAACAATAGTCATTATATTAATTTCAGACAGCAGATTTCAGCGCAAGTTTTTATTACAGATAAAGAGGGACCTTAAAGTGAAAGTGAAGTCGTGTCCGACTCTTTGTGACCCGTGGACTGTAGCCCACCAAGCTCCTCCATCCATGGGATTCTCCAGAGGGAACTTACATAATGATAAAGGGTCCACACTCCAAGAAGAAGTAACAACCTTTACTGTGAATGTACCTGACAATGAAAACTGCAAAGAAAAATAGATGAATCCACTGTTGTATTTAGAAACATTAGCATGCCTCTATCAGAAATAGATCCAGCAGGCAGAAAGTCAGTAGGGGCTGAGTTGAACTTAACAGGACCATCAATCAGCTGGATATAAAGGACATCTAGAGATGATTTCATCCAAAAATAGCAAATTATGCTTTCTCTCAAACTTCATGGAACATTCACCAAGATAGTCTGCATTCTGAACCATAAAGCATATCTTACAAAGCTTAAAAATAGGAATAATGCAATGTTTGCTTTCAGATCACAATGAAATTAAACTAGAAATAACAGAAAGTTAGCTAGAAAAATCCTCTAATAATTGAAGATAAAGCTACACACATCAGAATAGCACATAGGTCAAAGAAAATATCTCTAGAGGAATTAAATAATATTTTGAACAAAATAAAAGAGAGCACAGCATATCAAAATTTGTAGAATGCCTTGAAAACAGCGATTAGAAGGAATTTTATAGCATTCAATACATATATTAGAAAAGAAGAAAGTTGTAAAGTCAATAACTAAGGTTTCTTCTTAAGGTTACTAGAAAAAGAAAGCAAATTAAATGCAAAGTAAGCAGAAGAAAATAATATAAGTTAATATAAAAATAAATAAATTGGAAACAGGAAATCAGTAGAGAAAATCAGTGAAAGCAAAGCTGTTTCTTTGAAAAGATTGATAAACTATATAATTCTTTAGCCAGACTAAGAAAAAAAAAAGATAAACATTACTAATACCAGAAATGAAATAGGGAACATCACTAGAGATCCCTTAGATGTTAAAAAATAAAGGGATACTATGAATGAATCTATGTCCACAGACTTAAAAACCTAGATGAAATGAACCAATTCCTTGAAAGACACAATCTGCCAAAACTCACACAAGAAGAAACAGACTATATAAATAGGCTGATATCTAGTAAAGAAATTACATCTAATTGAATTCTAAAACAGAAAAAACAAAACCGAAAAACAAGCCCAGATGGTTTGACTGGTGAAGTCTACAAAATATTTAAAGAAGAATTGTACCAATTTTCTACAGTCTCTTCCAGAAGACAGAAGCAGAGGGAGTACATCCTAACATTTTACAAGGCCAGCATTACCCTGATATCAAAACCAAATCATAGACCAAATCCTTCATAAACATAAGTGTGAAATTCTCAACAAAATATTAACAAGTCAAATCCAACAATGTTTAAAAAGTATCAGACACCACAACCAGATATGCAAGGCTGATTCAGTATTGAGAATTAATATAACCCATCATATCAATACTCTCATAATCACATGATCATATTAATAAATGAAAAAAAGCATTTGACAGAATTAACTAGTACTTCATGATTAAAAGCTCTCATCAAAATAGAAATAATGGGGAAACTTCCTCAACTTGATAAAGAATATCTACAAAAAAACCTGTAATTAACATCGTAGTGTCATACTTAATGGTAAGAAACTCAGTTTTTCACTATTCTCCTGAATAAGATAAGTATGTCCTCTCAATACTGCTTTTCAACATTGTACAAAAACTCCTAGAAAATACAGCAATATAAGAAAAGATAAACAGATTAAGAAAGAATAAATAAATGTCTTTGTTCACAGAAGATATGATTGTTCATGTAGAAAATCTGAAAGGGTAAATCAAAAATATCCCTCCTGGAACAAACAGGCAATTATAGCAAGGGTATATGATACAGAGCTAATATGTTGGCAAACATCACTCTCTTTCTTATATACCAGAATGAACAAGTGGACTTTGAAGTTACAATGTGTTGTATTGAAGTTACAACAATTATGATACTTATTATTACCCCCTCAAAATAGTACTTAGGTAAAAATCTAACAAAATATGAATAAAGTCAGTATGAGGAAAACAATAAAATTCTGATGCAGAGCTAAATACATGGAGTGATATTCATAGAAATATTCATTGATAGGAAGATTCAATATTGTCTAAATACCAATTCTTCCCAACTTGGTCTATGGATCAGTACAATCTTAATCAGTATCCTAGCAAGTTGTGTTGTCAATATTGACAAATTGATCTCCAAAGTTTATATGGGGAGGCAAAAGACCCAGAAAAGCCAACTCAGGAAGTATACCAGAATCTCTGTACCTTCCTCTTAGTATTTCTGTGAACTTAAAACTGCTCTAAAAATAGTCTTTTACAAACAGAAAAAAAGACCTGAGCAAACACTTCACCAAAGAAGATATACAGATGAAAAGTAGAATTTGAAAACATATTTAGTATTATATGTCATTAGGGAATTGCAAATTATAACAATGAAATACTACTACACATCTACTAGGATGGTCAAATTTCAGAACATTGACAATACCAAATGCTGATGAGAATGTGGATTAACAAGAATGCTCATATGTTGCTGATGAAAATGCATAATGGTACAGCTGCTTAGACAATTTAGCAGTCTTTCAAAATTAAAACATTTATACTACATAATCTAGTGATCATACTCCTTAGGATTTACCCAAATGAACTGAAAAATTTTGTCCACACAAAAACCTGCATGTAATGTTTATAGTAGCTTTATTCATAATTACCAGCACTTGAAAGCAACCAAGATGTCCTTTGGTATGTAAGTGGATAACTGCGGTACATCAGATGACGGAATGTTTTCGTTGTTTAGTCACTAAGTTGTGTCCAATTCTTTTGTGACCCCATGGACTGTAGCATACTGGGCTCCTCTGTTCATGGGATTTTCCAGACAAGAATACTGGAATGAGTTGCCATGCCCTCCTCCAAGAGATCTTCCCAACCTAGGAATGGAACCTGTATCTCCTGCATTGCAGGCAGTTTCTTTACCACTTGAGCCACGAGGGAAGCCCTCAATGGAATGTTATTCAGTAATAAAAAGAAATGAGCTTTCAAACCATGAAGAGACACAGAAGAATCTTAAATGCATTTAAGTTAAAGAAGCCAATCTCAAAAAAATACACACTGAATGATTTTAAATATATGACAGTCTGGAAAAGGCAAAACTATGGAAACAGTAAAAAGATCAGTGATTTCCAGCACTTAGAGCAGAAGGAGAGATGAGTAGGCAAAGCCCAGAGGACTTTTAAAGCAGTGCAGCTATTTTGTATGATACTCTAGTGCTTGATGCGTGTCATAATTTATCCAAATACACAGAATATACACCACCAAGAATGAACGCCAAGGAAAAGTGGACTCTGGGTAATAATGATGTGTCAGTGTAGGTTAATCAATTGTAATAAATGAACCACTATATTTGGGATTTACAGGGTGGTGGAGATTGTAAGTGTGTGGGATAGTAAAATGTGAACCTTCTGTCATTCCTGCTCAATTTTGCTGCAGATATAAAAGTGTGCTAAAAAATAAAATTTAGTAATTATGTTAGTAATTTATACTCAATCCATTTTGAATCTATTACAAAAATAATAATAATAGTTTTCAGTGCCTATGGCCTATTTCCAGAGAAAGTACCCTAACAGAAAAGCCTCCCTCCAACAAGAGGTTTTCTAAAACCTCTTCTCTCCAGCAAAGATCCACTAAGCTAAAATCTTCCCAGTTTGTTTGTACAAGGCTTTATGACTTTGAAGTCTTTCATGTTCTGAATAATTACCATTCAGTTATCGATGTCAACATGTAAAATGGACAAGAAAAGAACAGTAATTCCCATTTTACAGTTGAAAACTGAAAAATTAAAGAAAAGTAAATATTTAGCCAATGTCACTGTAATAATACTAAGTGGTAGAGTGGGAATTAGAGTTCAAGTATTCTGAATCTGTCAGGAGCTTTTTCTATGCCAGTAGAAGTATTTGACCTAGAGACTGTTTTAGTAGGTGGAAAAAGTAGAGAAACCAAGGCATGTCCGTGGGCATTATAGCCATTGTGCTGTCTTTCAAAGTTCCCAATGGGAGAATTTGGGCCCAGGAAGACTAGGAGTGGATGTTATTTCCATTTTGAAATGATGGGTCTCTGCTTTTCAGAAGCCACCTATGCCAGCAGGTAGAGCCTCTTGCCATGCTCATTTCCAAGACAGAGATTTTTTCCCCCAGTTTTAAACAAAACTATATATATATATATACACACACACATAAAATACTAGTCAGCCATCTCAGGGTAGAGCAAGATTTTTATGCCTTTGCATTTGTTTAAACTTTCTTCAGGTGAGTGGGAGGCTCATGATCAGTGACCTAGAGGTTCAAGTACACAGAGACACAAAGCCATTTCAGAAAGGAATCTGAGGGTTTTGTGCATGGTAGAGAATAGCGAATATGTTCGGTGAGGCATACCAGCTTTGCAAACACAGAAAGGAATGGAGGAGTAGCACGTAGGGTGGTATGCGCCTCCATACTGCTGTCAGCAGGTATTGGATCCAGAAACAGCAGGCAACTGGCTTTCTCTTTAAAGAGAAGACAGTTGGAGCCCCTGAGTGTTTGCCTGGTAAATAGCAACTAGAGCCAAGTGAGGGAGCGAAGCCCCCTTTATACAGGTCTGCATAACCTCTTTCCTGTCCAGTGGGGAGGCCAGGAAGGCAGTCCTGCTCTTGGGTTTTAAGCATAAACATTCCCTGTATGCATTAAGTGCCACGAGGGGGTCCTCTTTTCCATTCCCTTCTAAAATGTTTTGTTTTCCATCTCTCCCTTCTTTTCCATGTTTCTATGAGAAAGATCCAAAACTTCCTGCTCTTCTTAGCTGCTTTATGTTGTTGTTTCAAACCACAGCCTAAATTTAAATTATGGCCCAGGAGAGGGATCTAACTGATGGCTATGGGTGTGTTCCTCATTGTTGCCTTGGAGACAATGACTTTCAGTCAATCCTTCAACCCTGACTACAGGTAAAATGAGGATGTGTCCATGTTTCATCACAGAGGTATTGTCTAGAGCCTTGGAGAAGAGCCCTCTAATTTCGTTTCCTTCTGCTTTTCTCAAAAAGCCAAAGACAGTCAGATTAATCTTCCTAAAAACGGCTTTTATTATAACACTCCTCTTTCAGAAATCTGAAATGTTAGTATCCTGCCCTTTGTCCTTCAGATAAAGAATTAACCTTTTAGCCTAGCTTCTGGTACCTCCAAGTTCTAGCCTCAACATCTCATTTTTGTCTTCTCAACCACTTTATATAATAAACCACCCTGGCCTTCTTGTTTCCTTAAATTTTCCTATCACATTTTTTTCTTTCACCTTTCAGCTTGTGCTGGTCCTCTACTACTAGGAATGGCTTCTTTTTTTGCTGTCAACTTATCTGATGTCTTCCGATCTTTATTCAAGGCCCAGTTGAAATCCCCTTCTCTGTGAAGCCTTTCTGAAGTTCTCCAGATGACTGCTCCCCTGCTTTGAAACTACGAGAATATCGTTTCTACTTTCTATTTTGTAGAATACTTCCTTGCCTGGTGTTTTTTATTTTAGCCACTGTGTTGCTGCTTTTAATGAACTGTGCTCCGTTGTTATATCACTGGCCCGTATTAAAACAAAAACAAAAACACTCTATGTGACAATAATCAATGAAAAGCAATATTAAATTCATGGTATGGATATTATTGGGAACATAGTTCAGTATATTTCTCAGTGTCATTATCATGTAGGCCCAAGGGAAAAACGTCTCTCAGTCCTCCAAATCAAGAATAGCTGGGCTTCTCCTGAGCTGCTGTTTTGTTTTTATCTTGTGGTCATCGTGAGTCATGTCTCCCTCTTTTCATAGGCTCAGAGCCAGAATTTCAGCCCACCACAAGTAAGGAGACTTAACAGCATGTATTTGAGGGGTAACAGGGGGGTAACAGTATTAACTTCAGCTTATTATTTTTATTTCTGTCTTTATTTTTCTTTCCTTTAGCTTTCTCCCTTATTTATTTTATATTCTGGTAATTTTGTATATCTTTGTGAGAAGATTTGAATAGTTTATGGTAATTGGTGAGGATTTATATAAGTGTAAAACAAGTAAAGTCTTCCATTATTTTTAATCTTTAAATGGTATGCATATCCTAACTACATAGCTTGATGAAATTTTACATAGGTAGTCACCTAGGTAACCCTCACCTAGATCAAGATATAAAACATTTTAGAATGTCAGAAGTTACCACTTACTTTCATTATTAATTTATCTTTTTCTGCCTGTTTAATTTTCTTGGCTCCCCACCTATACTGCATTAGCTCAGTTCAGTTCAGTCACTCAGTCATGTCTGACTCTTTGTGACCCCATGGACTGTAGCACGCCAGGCCTCCCTGTCCATCATCAACTCCCGGAGCTTACTCAACCTCATGTCCATTGAGTTGGTGATGCCATCCAACCACCTCATCCTCCGTTGTCCCCTTCTCCTTTCACCTTCAATCTTTCCCAGCATCAGGGTCTTTTCCAACGAGTCGGTTCTTCACATCAGGTAGCCAAAGGATTGGAATTTCAGCTTCAGCATCAGTCCTTCCAATGAGTATTCAGGACTGCTTTCCTTTAAGATGGACTGGTTGGATCTCCTTGCAGTCCAAGGGACTCTCAATAGTCTTCTCCAACACCACAGTTCAAAAGCATCAGTTCTTTAGCACTCAGCTTTCTTTATAGTCCAACTCTCACATCCATACATGACTACTGGAAAAACCAAAGCTTTGACTAGACAGACCTTTGTTGGCAAAGTAATGTAGAGTTTGATCATAAGGACTTTTTGTATTTCCCTGGGCAGAGTAGGTAATCAAGAAATATTAATAGTTATTGATATGAAATAAAGGACTTGTTTCTAATGAGGGAAGTCTCCAAACCCTAGGGCAGATCCAGAACATCATATGCAGCCTCCAGATGAAGATGTATTGTTTGTCCCTGTGCCTCTAGTCTCTGGTACAGAGCCTGGCACATTGTAAGCCCTAAGTGCACACTCTTAACTAAAATCTTTTCATATCTATCACTGTCTCCATTTGAAGGAGCAGTAGTATCCTACTTCTGGAAATCAGGCTGCAAATTTTCCCATGATATCACTGAGCATTTTCCTTGGATGGCAAATCACTGCTCTCCCTTCCTGCTTTCTAAATGAATGGAAAGAAGAGGGTGCCCCACAGAGTACCTGCCAACTTGAGCTAATAAGCTCTGCACAGTTACATATCTTCCCACTTTAGAATTCCTCCTTATGATTTGCTCCTTGATTCTGATATGGAAGGATCTCTGTACATAGGCAAAAGCATTTGCACTGGATAAAGAATATTGATTTGACAGCCCCAGGCCCTGCCAGTCCTTCTTTTCTATTACTTTGGAAAAGAGAAATCTGTAGAGGAGGATGACAAGATTCTTTTCCTCAGTGTGCCTGAAGACTGCTTATTCCTGGACACTGAGAAGAGAATAGACTTGATTGAGAATTTATTTTGGAGCGAGTATTTTCACAGCAAGTGAGTGAAGGGGGGAAAAAACAAGCACATATTATTAGCAATAATGGAAATAAACAATACAAATTTTTCTAGAAGAATGTAAATTTATTTTAGACTTCAATCTCTGGGCCATCTGGTAAAGAATCTGGTCCCAGAGCAAAAGCTGAATGGCAAAGAAGTTAGGAACAATTATTCTGATGGAAAAGTAGGACAAGGCAGAGAAAATAAATCATAGAAGTAGAAGACCAGTAGACTCGGTGACTTGAATGATGAATGTGACCCATTTCTACCTAGTGGATGCCTGTTAAGTCACTTCAATCATGTCTGACTCTTTGCAAACTTCTGGACTGTAGCCTGCCAGGCTCCTCTGTCCGTGGGAATCTCCAGGCAAGACTACTGAAATGGGTTGCTGTGCCCTCTTCCAGGGGATCTTCTTAACCCAGGGATTGAAACTTTCTCTCTCATGTCTCCTGTACTGGCAGACGGGTTCTTTACCACATCACCACCCGGGAAGCCCATGACATTCACCTAATTTCTTGAGGTCTGTTTCCTCAACTGTAAATTGAAGGACTGTAAAGCAATCTCTTTGGTCCCTTTTCACTTTGCAGAAGAAAAAAAATATCAATGATTTCATGTTCAGTATTTATTTCTCTGAGGATATCAAAACCACACAATTAACAAATATCAGAGTTTACATTCATTGATTTTCTTTATCCAAAAATAAAATGAATTCCCTTTATTTGTGTAAATTGACCAAAAACAAGTACTGTTGCTAATTCTACAGTTCTTTCTGCCGACAGAGTACCAATAGGTTTGTGTCTCATTTGATGATCTTAAACAGAAGTTTTCTCTAAAATAGAACTTTTGCTAGTGGAGAGTTAAAGACCCTTTTGTGACAAACTTCCTCAGAAGAGGCAAAAGAGGAAAATTTTATACTTTTCAGCCTTGCTGAAATATAGCTCAATCTTTGCAAAGTGAATTGTATATTTTCATTGGAAAAAAAACAATAATTAGCTCAGGCTGGAGATTCAGAAGTCTGGTTCCAATTTATAGCTTGTCAAATAGCATGGTTAATATTTCTTCACACAATAAATATATTTTGTATTTCTAGCTTTCTGTTACCCATTGGCTTTAAAACATAAAAAGGCAGATGGGGAAAGGTAATGCTACCAACTTTAGGTATTGGAGTGTTCTGTGATATCCTAACGTATTTGCAAATAGTATTCATCTTCTTTCAGAGCCTCCAAGCATCAGCAGTGATCTTTTGCAACTACAGGTAAATTTTACTCCTGGACATTCTGTCATCTAAGTTTTCATTCTATGAGCACCGCAGTCGAGGAGGGTATTGATATTTATTGATACTAACTATGGGCCGAGAATTGAGCTAGATCCTTTACATACATCTCATTCATTTTACTCTCCAAACAAGCCTGCAAAGTAGTTTATCATCCTCATGTGTTCAGCAAATACATATTGAACACCGTGTGTGGCAGAGAATACGCGGCACAGCAGGTGTGCAGTGGTGAATGATATAAAGTCCCTGCCTTTGTGAACACTTACAGGATCATAGGGAAGCTAAACTAGAAAGGAGTCAATCAGCACAAAGAATATATTACTATAAATTGTGATTTATCCTATAAAGAAATTAGAAAAGAGGTGTTACAATAGAAGGAGATGATCTAGGACCAGTGTTAAGAGAGTTCTCTTTGAGAAGCAAAGATCTGAAAGGCAAGAAGGGACCAGCAATAGGACAAGCTACAGAAGAGTGTCCCTGGTAGAAGAAACTGCATGTGTGAAGGCCACAGGTGGGAAAGAACACAGTGGATTTAAGTCATTGAAAGGAGACCTGTGTGGCAAGTCCACTAAGTAAGAGGAAGAAGGTGGGCCCTGATAGATATCAGAGGCTCAGAGAGGTCAAATAAAATCTGTATGATCACCCAACCACCTCTTAAGTGGCAGAGCCACTGAAGGGTATCGTTTCATTTGGCTGAAATAAATTTAGGAAAACTAGTTCAAACTATTCATTTTGGTTGTTGTTAATTTTGGTATTTTAATATTTTAGCCTTTGAAATGTTAATCCAGTTACATGCCAACCCATACCTCCAGCTTTCTGGAGGTCTAGCCACGGGTTGGGCACAGTTAACTAACAAGAACTTCTAGAAGCCTAAGACCTGCCTGCCTTCCGGTTGTCTTAGTTGCTGATGCCGCAGTGTGCTTCACTATTGAAAGAACGGATACTTCTAACAGTGGGTCAGCAAGGATCTCTCTCATAAAAGCCTATGAAGCATGTGTGATGTATAGAGAGGAGGAAACGTCATTCAGGCTTCTCTATATAGGGGAAATGGTTTGTTTGGCTTCTCTTTCCTGGTCGCTGGAATCCTAAAGGCAAATGCTTGACATTTCCAAGAAGTCATTTGGCATGGTCATTTTTCAGATCTTATAAAACAGAAAGATTTTTTAGTAAAGACTGAGTGCAACGTTTGGAACAATCTCTATACTCTTTATTAAGCAATTAAGCATAAAATCATCTGACTAGAGAATGCTTCTGTTGTTGACCCCAGTGCCTCCTTCTTGGGAAGTGGTGCAGGGCCTGGCCAAGATCAGCCCAGGGAAAGGCCACTTTTCGGGTCCGGGTTCCCATCTCTGGTCCTCCATGTTCTCTCTAGTCAGATGCAGTGTGTTCTATTCTCCCTGACTGCAGTTGCTTCAAGTTCAGACTTTTAAGTACAACTTCTGTATTGATGTAATTTGGGCTATTTCTGTTCCTAATTGCTAGAGCTCAGACCTATGTGTTCTGGAACTTGAGGAGATGTGATTCTTTGCCAGCAACTGATGGCAGCTGCTTGCTGATCCTCTAGGATAGCTTCTGCTCTCAGTGAAGCTGCTGTGGCTAGGTTTTACGCTAAGTCGCTTCAGTCATGTCTGACTCTGTGCGACCCCATAGACGGCAGCCCACCAGGCTCCCCCGTCCCTGGGATTCTCCAGGCAAGAACACTGGAGTGGGGTGCCATTTCATTCTCCAGGTTTTATCCCACCCTAAATTTGGGTGACTAGAAAATAACTTTTAGTGTTAGTAAAACATAGCTATGGTTCAATAAAATATCAAGAAATACTTTCCCTGTTCCTTTTAATTCGGGTACCAAGTGATTGTGACCTGAAATAAGGAATCTCTGTACCTCTTTCCTTGTTTATGAGTGAAGCCTGTGACCTAGTCATTTAATTTTTACTTGTGTGCCTTACTTCTCTTCTCTTTCTATTTTCACTAACTCTTTATTTTTTCACGTCATGTCCTCACTCTTTAAACATATTCAGCTTTTCTGATTTTCAATTTTGGCCCTGCTTCTTGGAAGCCTGGGGTGCTGTAGTCCATGGGGTCACAAACAGTCAGACACAACTGAGCAACTGAACTGAGCTTGGAAGGTATCTGTCTCCTGTTTCTGTATGCGCAAGATGGCCAGCCCATGTCACCTGGGCCCCCCAATTTGTTTTTTTTTTTTAATCTCAATTTATTTGTTTATGTTATCTTTTGCTTCTTTTTAAATTTTAATTATTATTATTATTTTACTTTACAATATTGTATTGGTTTTGAATTGAAGGATAATTGCTTTACAGTATTGTACTGGTTTCTGCCATACATTAACATGAATCAGACATAGATATACATATGCCCCCTCCCTCTTGAACCTCCCTCCCACCTCCCAGTCCATCCTACCCCCTAGGTTGTCACAGAGCATCAATGTGAGTTTCCTGAGTCATACAGCAAATTCCCACTGGATACCTATTTTACATATGGTAGTATATATATTTCCATGCGACTCTTTATTCATCTCACCCTCTTCTTCCCCCTTGTATGCCCAAGTCTCTTCTCTATGTCTGTATCCCCATTGCTGCCCTGAAAATAGGTTCATCAGTACTATCTTTCTAGATTCCATATATATGTGTTAATATACGATAATTGCTTTTCTCTTTCTGACTTCACTATGTATAAAATAATTTTGAAATGTGGGTCACTTTAATCAGCATCACGGCCTACTTTCCTACCAAGAAAAAATTGATCAAATTTTCCCACAGTGCTTTCTTATAGCATCACCAAAGTGTGTTTTCTGACTATTGATTCTATGTGAGATAATCCACAAACAAATAATTACTTTTAAAATATGGTATAGAGACCTGATGAGTTCTGTTTTCTTTTGACATTTCATAGTGTACATTATCAAAATAAGGACCCTAGAAATTCTTGGAGGAAAAAAATAGTATGTTTGACCACAAATTTTCCAAATCCTATTTTCAAGTAGTCATAACAATGTTCCCATATAATTACTATACTGGAATCATGTTTCAGGTGTTGTTTCGTGGTGGTTTCTTTTGTTATATCAATACTATTAAATGTATTAAATGCCTCTTCTTTGCGCAAAGACTGGGGATTAGCATTTAAACTATTCCATCCAAGTTTATGTGTGACCTTCCCTCTCCAGTCATCTAGAACTTAAGCAAAACACATTTAGATAGAAAGAAAATCAAATAAGTTGAAATCTTCAAACAGATATAAAATACAAACTGGTTTGCACATCTCAGGACCTCACCTCTAGACTTATGAGAGGTAAGATGCTTCCTCTACAATCCATTTTTCTCAAACCAATTCCAAAACCTCTGCCTTTCAAAATTAATACTGGGCATAGGAGAAAGGGTGATCACATTCATTTCCACTTTCCTCCCTAGTAACAAGATAAATATTCCTAGATACAAAATGATACAATAATACTGTTGGACCTTGATGGAATCAAAGTATTTTTTCTGCTTCTTATGGCTATGGAAATACAAAAGTAAAGTGTCATGGAGGAGTGGAACAGCACGAGAGAAAGGAGTGTATCATTTTTTCTAATTAAAACCATTTTTTGATAGATAATTCTAAAATGATTTTGGATATATAAATGAGCAAATAAACATGTTGATATTGTTATAAGTCAAGTTTACACTCAGGAAGAGGAAACCTAAAAATATGAAATGAGAAAAGGCAATGAAGTCCCTGTGCTGATGAACTGGAACTGGAGTACGGATATATATGCTGTGTGTTTAGTCGCTCAGTTGTGTCCAACTCTTGTGACCCCATGCTATGTAGCCTGCCAGGCTCTTCTGTCCATGGGATTCTCCAAGCAAGAATACTGGAGTGTGGATATGAGCTCACAATTGTTACAATGTGAATATATATGTTCGTATGCTTGAATATATTCACAAGTACATGCATGCATGTATTTATGTAGATGTATTTGTATAGTTGTAAATTAGCCTATGTATTTGTGTGTGTATGTGTATGCTAAATCACTTTAGTCATATCAGTTAGATACAGGCTATGGACTGTAGCCTGCCAGGCTTCTCTGATCATGGGATTCGCCATGCAAGAATACTGGAGTGGGTTGCATGCCTTCCCCCAGAGGATCTTCCTAACCGAGAGATCGAACCCACATCTCTTGTGTCTCCTGCATTGGCAGGTCGGTTCTTTACCACTAGCGCTACCTAGGAAGCCCATATTTGTCCATATACATGCATATATTTCCTAGTTCTGTCTTCTTCAGTAAGCACCAAGAAGCAAAAACACTCCAGTTGGGCACACCTAGTACCCAGATCTTGGTCTCTAATACTATTTACTGGTAAAAGGACTCTAACTCCTGGGACAGTTGGCTGATTCCAGAGCTTGGGCAGGGTAGGTATGAGCAGCATAGAAGATCTTATTTTTTTTGGAAAGTTCGGAAGAACTAAAAAAAAAAAAAAAAAAAGAGAGAGAGAGAAAGAGATAAAGATAATGGTATACCGAAAGGATAGAAAACCTGATGAATAGGCTCCTTCTGGCCAAATCTGGGGCAATTTGATCATAAGTACTATTTAGAACCATAGTAATTTAAAAACCATTAAAAAAGGAAATCCTAAGTCCACACAAATAATAAGTCGATAAATCAATAAGTGGGAAAGAAGGGAGGAAACCTACACACAGTAGGTTGCTAAGAGTCAAGTGGTAATCCAGAAGGTACGCAGGAGTTGGAAAATTAGCATTTTGTAAACATTACTAACTGCTGAATTTGATGAGCAGCTGGACATCTGCATCATTGTGAATCATCTCATCACAGACTGCTAATCAGTTTCAAAAGAAAAAGAATATTTTTTATGGTGGAGAAATCAGGCTACATTTTGATTGGGGGATAAAAATGAATATCACCAATGAGAGACAGAACGCCATTCATTGTGTATCTCCCAGTATGACATCACCTATGTTGCAGTCCAGCTGAGAATATGTAACCTAAACCTAAACATCAGACAAAACGACAGTGAGAAGACACACCGTTTTATATAAGAAAAATAAGAAAGGGACTGTATTCTTCAAAAATGCCAGGGTGATAGAAGACAAAGAAAAATTCCAGAACTATTCCAGATTAAGGGAGAGTAAAGGTACATGACAACCACATAAACTACATGAACTAGACCAGATCCTGTAGTGAAGTGGAAAATGCTATAAAGGATATTATTGGCTCAAATGAAAAGTTGAAGTAGAGAGGACAAGTTAGATTTATTTTAGATTTATTTGATATATCCCTGTTATATTAAGGGAGGTTGATTGCTGTATTATGATTATTCTTAGAAAAATTCACACAAAGTATTTAGGAATAAAGGTCATAGGTATATTTAACAACTACAAATATTTATGAAAAGTTAATATGCATTCTGTATACATAGGTATCTGTTCAACCATTCATCCATTCATCCATTTATGTAGCAATTGATGAAGCCAATGGAATAAGATAATAATAGATGAATCCATATTTAATGGTATATGGGTGTTCTTTATACTATTCTACTTGCAAGTATTCTTTAAGTTTGAAACTATTTCCATAGTTTTAAAAAACTTTTTAAAATTGTTGTTATTATCAATTACTTTATTATATACTTGGTATTTGTGTTACATGAAAAGATATTATGTACACTTAGTATTTCAGAAGAGAAAATAATAGCTTACATCAGAAACTTAAAACAAAATTATCAAAATGATATTCTTAAGACTCAGGATTAAGATATTTTTAGCAAGAGAGAATACCCATTCCTCTGAAAGTATAAAATGTGGTTAGGCAATTTACTGGAAGGCAGAAAGAAAATGATATTTGTTCTTAACTCTTGGACAGGAGTTGATTAAGGCCTGGGAGGGATGTTTCTACTTCAGACACTTTGTAATACAATTCATATGTTCTCCAGTTTAGTACTTGGAAATTTTATCTTAGATTCCTAGGGACAGGAACTCTATGAAGTTGGGCACTCAAGGCTACTCTTTTTTTAAAACCCAGAAAGAATTAAAATTTATCATTTTTCTGGGAGCAAAGTCTTTAGGAGATCCAACCAGTCCATTCTGAAGGAGATCAACCCTGGGATTTCTTTGGAAGGAATGATGCTAAAGCTGAAACTCCAGTACTTTGGCCACCTCATGCGAAGAGTTGACTCATTGGAAAAGACTCTGATGCTGGGAGGGATTGGGGGCAGGAGGAGAAGGGGACGACCAAGGATGAGATGGCTGGATGGCATCACTGACTCGATGGATGTGAGTCTGAGTGAACTCCGAGAGATGGTGATGAACAGGGAGGCCTGGCGTGCTGCGATTCATGGGGTCGCAAAGAGTCGGACACGACTGAGCGACTGAACTGAACTGAACTGAACTGAACTGAAAGTCTTTCCCCATTTCATCCAAAGCATCACTCAAAATTTAATTCAAGGAACTGGACCAGTGTGGACATCCTTGTATCTCATGAGGTCATTGCAAGCAGCTGTGAGAATGATGTGCTGAGCCATACAGTCTCAGCAGTGTGATGCAGATAGAGGAGATACAGGGAAGGGAGAGTCTCAGAACCACTGAAGTGGCAGCACTGGCATCCACCAAGGAGAAGCTGGAACACATTAAGCTCTACCTTGCAAAGGAAATATTCCTGTAATCCATGGGGTAAAAATCAGAGCCAAAGACTACTGTCCACACGGTGCTTGTCTTCTCTCATGTCCTTTGAATGCTGCCACCCACCCCCCACCTCTAATCCTAGTTGCTGTGGCCTTGGTGAGCATGTTTCCAACTGTGAGTGAGTGATTGAAAGTCACTTAATCGTGTCTGACTCTTTGCAACCCCATGGGCTGTACAGTCCATGGAATTCTCTAGGCCAGAATACTGGAGTCACTAGCCTTTCCCTTCCCCAGGGGATCTTCCCAACCCAGGTATTGAACCCAGGTCTCCCGCATTGCAGGCAGATTCTTTACCAGCTGAGCCACAATTTAATAAATAGCCTTAAGACTAACTGCTTTTGCAATATCAATGCAATTTAAGCAAGGGCTAGTCAAGGATATGGTTTTTCCAGTGGTCATGTATGGATGTGAGAGTTGCTCTATAAAGAAAGGTGACTGCTGAAGAATTGATGCTTTTGAACTGTGGTATTGGAGAAGACTCTTGAGAGTCCCTTGGACTGCAAGGAGATCCAACCAGTCCATCCTAAAGGAGTTCAGTCCTGGGTGTTCATTGGAAGGACTGATGTTGAAGCTGAAACTCCAATACTTTGGCCACCTGATGCGAAGAGCTGACTCATTTGAAAAGACTCTGATGCTGGGAAAGATTGAGGGCAGGTAGAGAAGGGGACAACAGAGGATGAGATGGTTGGATGGCATCACCGACTCGATGGACATGGGTTTGGGTGGACTCCGGGAGTTGATGATGGACAGGGAGGCCTGGAGTGCTGTGGTCCATGGGGTCACAAAGAGTCGGACATGACTGAGCGACTGAACTAAGAATAGGGTTGTTCTGGATTTGAAATCACTTGTTCTTAGGATATTGCTCTTGGGAGCATTACTGGGCTGCATTCAGGGATGGGCCAAGATAAGCCTCTCTGAGTGGTAGCCTCACTGAAGTTAGTAGAAGACTCTGTTCTTTTTTCTTTCAATGCCCTCCTTTATTCTGCAGATGCTGTCACAAATAGAATACACCTGTTCTCATGAAACATATTCTGATACTTGTCCCCAGAATAGCCACAGAATGTAGCACACCAATGGGCACACCTTGCTGGGTACTGTCTCAAAATGAATGAGCTGCAAGGCCTTACAGTTTTGCCTAAGGGCTGCTTCTCCTCTCCAAGTACGTAATCTTGTACATATGCTGTGCTGAAGAGAAATATTCTTTAACAGGCTTCACAAGCATTAATAGATCTTGGAGCCCTTAAATCTGACTGAGTCTATTTATACATTCCCTGTGATACTGCATGCTCTGAACTAAATAGGAAGATACAAAGATGTACAATGTACAGGCAACACCTGTTTCAAATATTGGAAATAGATTTAGGAACTGTAATCCTGGAACAGTCTAACTGGAGACACCTGGAGTTCACTATGACAATTCAGTAAGATGTACTCACACATCTTTGGAGAAACTTTTGAGATACTATTGTGTATAAGCACCATCATCCAGAGGCAGAGAGAGGCTATGATTTCCCTATGGGAAGTTGTACTTGGGTTCAGGTTGAGTTTGAAGTAATGGGAACAAGTTCCAATGAGAATTGCAATTCAAAACTTCTAGAGTTGCTATTTTCAGAAAAATGAATCAGTAGGATCAAGTCTCTGAATCTCAGAAGTTACTGGTACAGGAAAGATGTTTTAAGCAAGAAGAAAAGAAATGAGTTAGAATAAAATGGTTGTGGCATAACTTCACATTTAAGAAGTTTCTTTCTTAACTATATTTTGGATAGTGTCATTTATCCACATACTGAGCAGAAAATTGATGAACATCCACTGCATTGCAGAAACTGTTTTGGAAACATACAAATATGAAGAAAGCACTTGCCCTGAAGTGCTTCTCATTGAGCATACCCCAAAACAGATTATAATACAGCTACGTACTAATTCCAAAGATAGGTATTTGCACATGGAAACCTCAAGGAAGGCCATGTAGTTTAGTCAAGAATTTCTGGGAGAGCCTTTTGGTGGAGGCAGCATGTCAGTTAGATTAATAAGTCTGCCTGTGTGTGTGCATACTAAGCTGCTTCAGTTGTGCCTGACTCTGTGCTACCTTGTGGACTGTAGCCCACCCCCTGTCCTGCAAGGCTCCTCTGTCCATGCAGATTCTCTAGGCAAGAATTCTGGAGTGGGTTGCCATGCCCTCCTCCAGGGGACCTTCCCAACCCAGAGATCCAGCACGCATGTCTCCTGCATTGGCAGGCAGGTTCTTTACCACTAGCACCACCTGGGAAGCCCCTAAAGAATTAATGAGAGTTCACTAAAAGCAACTATGGCAAGACTACATAGGCTAGAGGTACAAATGAGAAAGTAATGGAAAGGACTTCAAAAAGTGTCAAGGATGTTCAAAGTTGGTGGCAGAAGTGGCAGACAGTTAACCATTGGGAACAGAAATTACAGCATGGCAGTTCATATAGATCACAGTAAGGAGCCTTCTACAGTTACGTTGTAGAAGTTGTGGATTCAGCAGAGGGCATTAAGCTGAGACTCAGTTGTCTGCTTCTCTTGCTGGAATTATGAAGAATGAATTTTAAATGAGAGGACTGGAGATGGGAAGCCTGCTGCAGGATTCTCACAGTTCGGTGGCAATCATCTGGACAAGGAGAAGGGATCAAGGGAAAGATAGCTATACCCAGCAGGAGTCAGTCATCAATCAGCGCCGGGGAGGAGGACACACTGATGAGAGAAAATCAGATTCAATCCTAATTCTGCTTTTCTTTGCTGTGTAAATTAGGGAATATTATTATTTCACTCTGTAAAATGCATATAGCAAAGATCTAGAGTATTTATTTGCATTTCATATCTTAAACTAAACCAAGTTCTCTCCCACCATGGGATCTTTGCATATACTGTTTCCTCTGTCTGGCATAACAAATTATCTGGTTTTTACCTTCTGCTGATTTTTTTTTGCCCTTTAGGTCTAGGTTAAAATGTTATCTCAGGGTGACTTTTCGTGATGACCCTATGTGAGTTCCCCCTACCACCTTTATTCCCTTTCCCTACACCCTACCATGGTCTTCAAAATAGGTAACTTCATTTCTTATTATACTATTATTTGTTTACTCATTGGCAACAACCATTTCATTTTTGTTTTCTGGATCATTCCCAGTGTTATCACATAGTAGTCATTGAGTGAATAGTCATTGAACAGATCTGCCACTAAGCGGTGGGTTGAACCAGAATATGTATGGAAAAGCAGGTGGGTGGTACCTTTAGGCATCTTGTGTCAGATGTGTCTGGGAGATGCCCACTGATGCCATGGCAAGAAAGCATGTGCTATGAGTTGAATTGTTCCCTCAAGTCTTCATCACTAGTACCTCAGAATAAGATTTTTTTTTTTGGAAAAAAATGGATTTTATGAGTACTGTAATTAAAATGGGATCATAAGGATAGAGTTTTATCTAGTAGGACTGGTATCCTAATAAGAAGGGAAATATTTACACAGATAGTTAATATGAAGAGATTCAGGAAGAAAGTCATCTATGAGCAAGAAATGCCTGAGACTTCCAAAACTTAGGAGAGATTCCAGGGACTGGTCCATTTCTGCTGTTTTCAGAAGAAGCATGGCCCTGCTGAAACCTTGATTTTTAACTTCTTGCCTCCAACACCAGGTCTTCCCTGGTGGCACAGATGGTAAAGCGTCTGCCTACAATACGGGAGACCTGGGTTCAATCCCTGGGTCAGGAAGATCCCCTGGAGAAGGAAATGGCACCCCACTCCAGTATTCTTGCCTGGAAAATTCCATGGACAGAAGAGCCTGGTAGGCTGCAGTCCATGGGGTCGCAAAGAGTCGGACACGACTGACCGACTTTTCTTTCTTTCTCCAACACTATGAGATCATACATGTTGTTGTCCCAAGCAAGTGTTAATGGTACTTTGTTACAGCAGCCCTAGACAACAAATATAGCACACTTCAGAGGGTGATCAAGGTCCTGGGATTACTATAAATATAGACCTCAATGAGCCTGATATTTAGCTCAAGAGGTCAAAAGATTAATTTGATTCCATTTTTTACCCACAAGCTCATGAAGCTTAGAGATGTTCTTTTAATCTAAATAATCTTGCTTGTACTTTGATCTTGCAGAGTCTACATTCTGAACAATGGCTGCTGAAGTGTAGCCCATGGGAGTGTCATCAACTGAGTTGTTAATCCTTGAAAATCTAGGCAGAAATAATTAGTTTGTCACTGTTCAGACCAAGAGCAATGAAATTATATGGAGCAGAATGGAATAATTATGCTAAGACTAGTGACTGCTTTTATACTAAATATAGGTAAAAGAATATCAGAGAACTTTGAATAAGTCCCTGAAAGCTACTTCAAAATTTAAATATCTGAATCACACTTTCTTTTATTAAAAAAGAGAACTGATCAATGATTCTCATGATTTTGTTTTTAAACTTGTCTCCATTTCTTCTCTCATGCTAACAATTAGTCTTTTAACTGATACACCCACAGTATATTAAAATACACTCAAAGTCCAATCATGTACTAAAAGACATTCGCTCACCACCTACGCTCTTGTTCCTTCACACTTTCTTCCAACTGACTATGTAGCTAGTTCTAAATATACTTTTAGTATTTTGTAAAGTGCAGAAAAATATTGTAAAATTTAAATCATTGTCAGTGCAGTTTCAAGTTCACTAATAATTTTTAAAATAAGAATACCTATAAACTCAATTTACAATACATCCTGCCAACATCTAGATTCTAGATATATTGTTAGCTCTGAGAAAAAAAAAAAAAACAAGAAAGGAATAAGTTTAATAAATAAAATTAAATTATTTTGACTTACATATATATTCTATTTAATATTTATATAACTTAGCCTATAATTTGGGGAGAAATCAAAAGATTTCCTTTTGATTTCAAAATCAAAAGGATTTTGAAAACAAAATCCTTGTGAGATATATATACTACAAAGCCAGAAGTAAATGAAACCTCAAATAATTACCTGATAAATTGATCCTTCTAAGATGTTAATCTGAACTGTTTCTTTCCTACATACATTGCTTTGGTGTTTGCTGTGTATTTTCAGGGAAATTGAGCTTAGCCAATATGGTAGGCAGACTAACCTGCATGCATCCTCATTTCTTTCTTCTTGACTCTATCTCAGGTTTGTTCAGATATTCATCATTCTCCAATATCAGAGGGAATCCTGATTGGAGTAAGTCAATCAATTTGAATTTTCCTGTCATCCAAGAGTGGATTCTTTCCCTAAAGAACCCAGCCAAACAGAAAGGAAAGACATATGTACCTGCTGGGAGATGAGCGTCTCCCTCCTGTAGATCACGTATCTATCAAGCCTGCTGCTCCGTTTCTTGCAGTCATCTTGTGATGATTATGAGAAACAACATGAAGACAAAGAGTATGCACAAAATGTAGTCAACTACAAAGACAGAAAGACAGATGTCTTTGCTGACTTCATTGAATTGCTAAATAAATCTCACAAACTGCCCTCTTAATTCTTTTTATGTGATACAATACATTTCTTGATATTTAAAGACGGTTTTTGCAAGTGAAAGCATTCTAAGTGATAGGCCATTTGTTACTGAGTCACAATAGATTGGGCCACATATTGATCAGAGCATGAGCCAGTCAAGTTATCTATAGTAAAAGCATGAGATGACTCATGCTTTGATGCTGGCTTAGCAAGCACTCTGCTCTCTGGTAGTACTGAGGTCAGAGCAAGCTGACTTTATCGTACTATACTTTGGGGAAGCATAATTAGAAATGTCATTTACAGGGTGCGTTTCATAGGCCATACACTTCTTTAATACATTTACATGGATTAGTCTTATTAAATTTGTCCAAAATCTCCCATAAAATATGGAAAACTAACTAACTCTAGTGTACATATAAGGAAACTTCGTTCTTAGGCACAGAGCAATGAAGATACTTTCCCTTTGCCATACATTCGATCAGCAATGGTGCAGGAAGTTCTAAGTCCTAAAGACATTTGTTAACACAAACACTGTGTTTTAAAAAATAAAGTGTTTCCAAGGGAGAGGGAAGAGCTGGAAGACAGCAATGTCATACACACATTTCAATAATGATATTTTCCTAAAAATATATAATAATAAAATTATGTGTAGAGTTTTATGTGAACATATGTATAAGCAAAGATCACTGAGGGAAAAAAAAATATGTGTTTCTGGATTATATCAAGCTTTGGCTCAATACAGTATTTTTTGTATTAACATGGGTACTATTATTAGCATAGACTTACTTATATATTCTGTTTTATTGTATTAAAAACACATAATATGAGATCTTCCCTCTTATGTTTTCAAGTGTATGGTACAGTATTGTTAACTAAGCACAGTGTTGTAGAGAATATCTCTACAACTGTCTCATCTTGCATGATCAAAACTTTAATCTCATTAGAACAACAACTCCCCGTTTCCCTCTCCCATCCAGCTTTTGGCAACCAACATTCTCCTTTCTGCTTCAGTGAATTTGACTATTTTAGATATCTCAAATAAGTAGAAGCATGTGATTGAGCATAAGCATTTTACCGAGCTTAATATCCCCAAGATTCATCCCCATTAGGCCATATGACAGAATTTTTTTTTCCTTTTATGGCAGAATAATAGTCCATTGTGTATATGTGTATCTGTATGTGTGTATGTATATATATATTAAAAAAAACATATTTTCTTTATGCATTCATCTGTCAATGGACATTTAGATTGTTTCCACCTTTTGACTCTTGTGAGCCATGCTGCAATGAACATGGAAGTGTAGTTGTCTTTTTCAGATCTGATTTCAATTCTTTTGGATAAATACCTAGAATAGGGTTGCTGGATTAATCTATTTTTAAGATTTTGAAGAATCCCTTTACTATTCTCCATATGCTCCACCAACAGTGCACCAGGTTACAATTTGTCCACTTCCTTCCCAAAAGATTATTTTCATTTTAAATAATTATTATTCTAACAGGTGTGAGATAATATTTCATTGTAATTTTGATTTGCATTTTCCTGATAATTAGTAATGTTGAGTATCCTTTCATATACCTGTTGGTCATTTATATGTTTTCACCACAGAAATGTCCAGCTCTTTTGTTTATTTTTTAAATTAGATTTCTTGTCTTTGGCTAAGGACCTCCCCATTGAATTACAGGATTCCCTTTTATATTTTGAATATTAGCCTATTATAAGATATATGATTTGTAAATATTTTCTCACATTCTGTAAATTGCCTTACACTCCATTAATTTTGGAGAAGGAAATGGCAACCCACTCCAGTTCTTGCCTGGAAAATTCCACAGACAGGGGAACCTGGTGGGTATAGTCCATGGAGTCGCAAAGAGTCGGACATGACTGAGCAACTTAGTATGCATGCCACTAATTTACTCCACTGCTTTTCTCTCTCTGATTTCTTTCCTATGCATAAGCTTTTGGTTTGATGTACTCCTACTTGTTTATTTTTGCTTTGATTTCTTGTGTTTTGATGCTATATCCAAAAAATCATTGCCAAGACAAATGTCATAAAGCTTTTTCCTTATATTTTTTTCTAAGAGATCGTGAGTTAAAGTTTTTAATCCATTTTGAGTTGATTTTTGTGTGTGGTGTAACATAAGTCTAATTTCATTCTTTTGCATGTGAGCATACAGTTTTCCCAGCACCATTTATTAGGAACTATTCTTTCTCCATATGTATTCTTGTCACCCCTGTTTAATATTAGTTGACCTTACATGTAAGTATGAGTTTATTTCTGGGCTGTTTATATAATTCTATTGGTCTGTGTCCCTGTTTATGCTAATGCTGTATTATTTTGATTACTAAAACTTTGCAATATGTTTTATGTTTATGATTATGTTTTGGATATTAAGAGATTTATTTTAAGGATTGTTTCATGCAGTTGTGGGTTCTGTCAAGTTTGAAATCTGGAGAGACCTGCAGGTTGAAAATCAGGCAGGGGTTGATGCTGCTGGTTTGAAGCAGAATGTCTTCTTTGGGAAATCTGTTTTTGAAGACCTTCAACTGATAGGATGAAGTTCACCCACATTATGGAGTGGAATCTCACTTATTTAATGTCAGCTGATTTGTAGGTTTTAACCACATCTACAGAAAAGTTATGACCAACCTAGATAGCATATTCAAAAGCAGAGACATTACTTAGCAGACTAAGGTCCGTCTAGTCAAGGCTATGGTTTTTCCTGTGGTCATGTATGGATGTGAGAGTTGGACTGTGAAGAAGGATGAGCACCAAAGAATTGATGCTTTTGAACTGTGGTGCTGGAGAAGACTCTTGAGAGTCCCTTGGACTGCAAGGAGATCCAACCAGTCCATTCTGAAGGAGATCAACCCTGGGATTTCTTTGGAAGGAATGATGCTAAAGCTGAAACTCCAGTACTTTGGCCACCTCATGCGAAGAGTTAACTCACTGGAAAAGACTGATGCTGGGAGGGATTGGGGGCAGGAGGAGAAGGGGACGACCAAGGATGAGATGGTTGGATGGCATCACGGACTCGATGGACGTGAGTCTGAGTGAACTCCGGGAGATGGTGATGGACAGGGAGGCCTGGCGTGCTGCGATTCATGGGGTTGCAAAGAGTCGGGTATGACTGAGCGACTGAACTGAACTGAACTGAACCACATCTACAAGACACTTTCTCAGTATCACTGAAACTAGCATTTGATTAAATGACAGTGTACGATAACCTAGCCAAGTTGACCATAAACTAGCCATTGCAAATGTGAATTTTGAAGCAGAGAGATGAAAATTGGAAATGGCTGAAACCCAGAGGGACTGATCGTTTTCCCTTTAAGAAATTAAGAAACACAGACATAGACACACGGAAGACACACACACAACTCGCTCCTATGCCTAAGCACAAAACACTTAGAATCCAGAATACTACTATTTTATGTCATAATCTGTGGTAGACAGGCCCTAGATGATCCCCAGTAATCCTTACTTTCTAGTATTTGCATTTTTGTATAATCTTCCCTTGAGTGTGGCAAGACCTGTGACTTATTTCTAATGATTTGACTTTAACAAAGGTCACAGGACATCACTCTAGTTATAAAAACCTTATCTATATAAGCCTCTGTTTTCCATGAAGATAGACTTGCTCTAGATATTCTGCTTATTGGCTCAAGTGAGTGAGCAACCACTGAGTTAGAAGTGACATCTTGCAGCTGAGGATGACCTCTGAATGAATTCCTACAACAACCTAAGTGTGCTTGGAAGCAACTCTTTCCCAGTTGAACCACCAGATGAGAACAGTCTTTATTCACAAACAGCATGACCTTCTATAAAGAAAATATGAATTCTACAAAAAAGCTACTAGAAATAAAACATGAATTTAGCAAGGTTATGGAATATAAGGTCAGTTTACAAAATTAAACAAATAAATAAAAAACAATGGAAAATTAAAATTTTAAAAATACCATCCAACACTGTATAACAAATATAAAATGCTTTGGGATCAAACTGACAAAGATTGTGCAAGGTCGATGTATAGAAAACTGTAAGACATCACTGAGAAAAATTAAAGATGGAAACAAACTGAGAGATATACAATGTTTATGAGTCAAATGATACAATTTTTTCAGATGTCCATCCCTTTTAAATTAACATGTAGAGTCAATGTGATCTCAATCAAAATATCAGCACAGTTTATCTGTAGATATTTTCAAACTGATTCTAAAATTACTGTAGAAATGCAATGCAAGATGTCTGGAATATGCAAAATAACTTTGAAAAGGAAAACAAAGTTAGAGAACTTCTTTCTTACTCCAAATATTAAAGTCACTGTATAATAATCGAAACAGTGGGGGTGTTGCATAAAGATAGACCAATAGATTGATAGAACCTAACAGAATCTAGAAATTGATTTGTATTTATGCACCCAACTGAAAATTCACTGGAGAAAAAATAGGCTTTTCAACATCTGGTGATAGGAAAGTTGGATATGCCTATGCAAAAATATGAACCCTGAACTATATAAAAATTAGCATGTAATGAATTATAATTTTTTTTGAAATTTGGCTTTAATGTTTATAAAATCAATTTACAATGTGTTAGTTCCAGGTATGCAGCAGAATGATTCAGTTTTATATGTATATGAGTGTGTGGGGGGGTATGTATATTCTTTTTCAGGCTATTTTTCTTTATAGGCTATTATAAGAAATTGAATATAGTGTCCTATACAATACAGTGCATGTTTGTTTGTCTATTTTACATGTAGTAGTGTTCATCTGTTAATCCCAAACCTCTAATTTATCCCTCCTCCTTTGATCACCATGAGTTTGTTTTTGATGTCTGTGAATCGATTGCTGTTTTGTAAATAAGTTCATTTGTATCATAGTTTTAGATTCCACATATAAGTGATATCATATAAATCTATCTTTATCTGACTCATTTCACTTACTATGATCATCTCTAAGTTCATCCATACTGCTGCTGCTGCTGCTAAGTCGCTTCAGTCGTGTCTGACTCTGTGCAGCCCCGTAGACGGCAGCCCACCAGGCTCCCTCGTCCCTGGGATTCTCCAGTCAAGAACACTGGAGTGGGTTGCCATTTCCTTCTTCAATGCATGAAAGTGAAAAGTGAAAGTGAAGCCGCTCAGTTATGTCCAACTCACAGAGACCCCATGGACTGCAGCCTACCAGGCACCCCCGTCCATGGGATTTTCCAGGCAAGAGTACTGGAGTGGGGTGCCATTGCCTTCTCCCCATATTGCTGTAAATGGCATTATTTCATTTTTTATGGCTGAGTAGTATTCCATTGGGACTGCCCTAGTGGCTCAGGTGGTAAAGAATTTGCTGTGATTAGGAGACATGGGTTTGATCCTGAGCTCGGGAAGATCTCCTGGAGAAGGGAATGGCGACCCACTCCAGTATTCTTGCCTGGGAAATTCCATGGACAGAGGAGCCTGGTGGGCTGCAGTCAGTCCATGAAGTCACAAGAACTGGACATGACTTAGGGACTAAACCACCACTACCGCATTATATGTGTGTATACACACACACATACACACACACACACACACATATATGTATGTATAGTGGTATATATATATATGTGTGTATATATATATATATATATATATATATAGTGGTATATGTTGGTGTACTTGTGTGTGTGTGTATATATATGCACACACACCCCACCTCATCTTTATTCATTTATCCCTTGATGGACATTTAGGTTGCTTTCATTTCTTGGCTACTATAAATAGTGCTGCAGTGAACATTGAGATGGATGAATATTTTCAAATTAGACTTTTGACTTATCTAGTTACATGCCCAAGAGTGGGGTTTCTGGATCATACAATAACTCTAATATTAGTTTTTCTTAAGGAAACTCCATACTGTTTTTCATGGTGACTATACTTGATTTACAGTCCCACCAACAGTGTAAGAGGGTACCTTTTTCTAAACACCCTCTCCAGCATGTATTATTTATAGACTTTCTGATGTTCATTCTGACTGATGTGTGGTGATACCTCATTTCCATTTTGATTGGCATTTCTCTAATAGTTAACCATGTTAAGCATCTTTTAGTGTGCCTTTTGACCATCTGTATGTCTTCTTTGGAGAAATGTCTATTTAGGTGTTCTGCTCATTTTGTGATTGGGTTGTCCTTTTGATATTGAACTGCATCAGGAGTTTGTATATTTTGGAGTTTAATCCCTTATTGGTCACATCATTTGCAAATATTTTCTTCTATTTTGTAGATTATCTTTTTGTTTTGTTTAAGGTTTCCTTTGCTATGTAAAAGCTTTTAAGTATAATTAGGTCCCATTTGTTTATTTTTGCTTTTGTTTTCATTACTTTAGGAGATGGGTCCAAAAAGAATAGTGCTGTAATTTATGTCAGAGAGTATCTTGCCTATGTTTTCTTCTAGGAGTTTTATAGTATCTAATCTTACATTTAGTCCTTTAATCCGTTTTGAGTTTATTTTTGTATCTGATGTTAGAGAATATTCTTATTTCATCCTTTTACAAGTTACAATATACTTTAAATCAGAGGTGCGAGATGTCAATTTGTTCTTTCTCAAGATTGCTTTGCTATTTGTTGTCTTTTGTAGTTCCATATGAATCTGAAGAATTTTTTTTCTATTTTTGTTAAAGAAAGCTTTTGGGATTTTTATAGGAATTGCATTGAATCTGTAGTTTACTTTGGGTTATGGATATTTGAACAATATTAAGTCTGTCTCTTATACACATCTAATCTTCCCTTGAGTGTGGCAAGACCTGTGACTTATTTCTAATGATTTGACTTTAACAAAGGTCACAGGACATCACTCTAGTTATAAAAACCTTATCTATATAAGCCTCTGTTTTCCATGAAGATAGACTTGCTCTAGATATTCTGCTTATTGGCTCAAGTGAGTGAGCAACCACTGAGTTAGAAGTGACATCTTGCAGCTGAGGATGACCTCTGAATGAATTCCTACAACAACCTAAGTGTGCTTGGAAGCAACTCTTTCCCAGTTGAACCACCAGATGAGAACAGTCTTTATTCACAAACAGCATGACCTT
>SJYT01018830.1:68185-159305 GCA_006410635.1 Cephalophus harveyi
CAATTGGACTGATAGAATCAAACTAAAAAACAACAATAAAAAAAAGCAGAAAATCTCCAAACACTTAAAAACACACTTGTAAATAGATTTAAGAAGAGTCTCAAAGTAAATTTTGAAAAATACACTTAACTGAATGAAAATGGAAGTATAAAAATTTTGTGAGGCACAGCTAAAATCATGCTAAGAAGGGAATTTATAGCCTCAAAAACATACATTGGAGAAGAGGAAAAATCTCAAATCAATGATCTAAGCTTTCCTCTAAAGAACTTAAAAGTTAAAAAGAAAGGTAAGCAAAAATAATGCCAATGGAAGCAGAGAAATAAGAAAGACAAGAGCAGTAATCCATGAAATTGAAAACAGAAGCAATAGAGAAAATCAATGAAACAAAGACTTGATTCTTTGAAGAAGTTAATAAAATTAGCACTCCTCTAGCAAGACCAACCAACAGAAAAAGAGAGGACACAAATTACTAATGAAACAGAGCTATCACTACAGACCGTTCAGACATCACAGATAGTAAGGGAATATCACAAACAAATCAATGCACGTAAATCTGACAATTTAGATAAAATGTACCAGTCCCTCAAAAAATTCAAGTTACCAAAACACACGGAATAGTAAATAGATCATTTGAATAGTCCTTTAACTATTGAATATTGAACTGGTAATTTAAAAATTTTCCAAAATAGAAATCCCTAGGCCCAAGTAGTTTTACTGGAGAATTCTGCCAAACTTTAAAGAATTAGCGCCATTTCTCCACAATTTACTTGCTCTGACCTCAGTGTTTGTGTCCCCCCCATACTTTACATGCTGTAATCAAAATGCCTAGCATGATGGTGTTAGGAGGCAGGTACTCTACGAACATGAGTTTGAGTGAACTCTGGGAGTTGGTGATGGACAGGGAGGCCTGGCGTGCTGCAATTCATAGGGTCGCAAAGAGTTGGACACGACCGAGAGACTGAACTGAACTGAACTTTGAAATGAGATTAAGTCATGAGAGCAGAACCCTCACAATGAGATTAATACTCTTACAAAAGAGATCCCATGGAGCTCCCCAGGCCCTTCCACCCTGTGAGGATGCAAGAAGTCTGCAATGAGAAGAGAGTGCTCACCCAACTGTGTTAGCACCCTGATCTCAGACTTCCAGCCTTCAGAACTGTGAGAAATAAAGTTCTGTTGTTTATCAGCCAGCCAATTTGTAATAGCAGCCCAAACAGACTGAGAACCCTATGGAAAATTGAAGATAAAGATACAGATTCCAATTTGTTTCATGAAGCTGCTGCTGCCGCTACTGCCGCTGCTAAGTCGCTTCAGTCATTTCCGACCCTATGCGACCTCATAGACGGCAGCCCACCAGGCTCCTCCAATAGACAGCAGCCCACCAGGCTCCACTGTCCCTGGGATTCTCCAGGCAAGAATACTGGGTTGGGTTGCTACTTCCTTCTCCAAAGCATGCTGCATGCTAAGTCGCTTCAGTCGTGTCCGACTCTGTGAGACCCCATGGACAGCAGCCCACCAGTCTCCTCTGTCCACAGGATTCTCCAGGCAAGAATACAGGAGTAGGTTGCCATTTCCTTCTCCAAATGAAGTTAGTATTACCCTAATACCAAGAAAACAACAAAAGACTGTTACACACCACTATTCCTATTGACTATAGATTTTTAAATAATCTTTAACAAAATAATAGAAAATGAAACTCAGAAACATATGCAAAGATTTATGCACCTCAACCAAGTGGGTTTATTCCAAGAATACAAGGCTGGTTCAATGTCATTCAAAGTCACCTGCTATATTAAAAGAATAAATATCACATGATCATATCCATTGATGCAGGGAAAGCATTTGACAAAATTCAATGTCCATTCAGTTATAAATGTGAAAAAATAGTTCTAGAGAAGAACTTACTCAATATCATAAAGCACATCTACAAAAGTCCTATAAAGCTAAAACTAAGTCGCTCAGTCGTGTCCGACTCTTTGCGACCCCGTGGACTGTAGCTCCATGGGATTCTCCAGGCAAGAATACTGGAGTGAGTTGCCATTTCCTTTGCCAGGGGATCTTCCCCACCCAGGGATTGAACTCAGGTCTCCCGCATTGCTGGCAGATGCTTTAACCTCTGAGCCACCAGAGAAGCCCTCCTATAGCTAACTTTATATTGATACTTAATAGTGAAAGACTGAATTCTTTCCCCACAAAATGAGGAACTAAGAAATGCACCTAATGTGTCTCAAGTAGGAGGTTTGGGAGCTACTCAGATATCAACTCTGAGGGGACAGTATTTTGTTGAGATCACTTTAGTTTTGAGTATAAAGCTGGACTTTGCAAAAGGAGAACTTCAAAATCTAGGTTATTAAAGATGCACTAAAGTACTCTTTTATTTTACAATGGCTAAAGGGTAGAAAGGCTTTGGGGGCTAATCTACAAGTCACATGGCATTTTTCATCAAGATGGCATGTTGGCAGAAATCTGATCTGCAGTCTTATTTAGTTTGGCTAGCAATGCTGTTGCTATTGTTAATGAGAATTAGAGTGCCTTCCATGGAGATCTGTACTCTCCTATTCATCACTGTCCCCATACCCTCTATTGTCTGATATTTAGCCCTGCCTCAGTCACTTATGTAACCTGCCTGTTTTCCTGTAGATACTAAAATTTGTGACTCTTGGCTTATAATGTTGTTGCAACAAAAACAAATAAATTCCAAGTTCAAATAAATGAACTTACAAACAAACTTTTACAACCATAAGACGATTAGACAGGGTTTTTTAAGACTTGCTAATAAAACACACAGGAAACTGGATATTAAGGTCCAGGGGAGAGAGTTTCAAGATTTAGTATAAGTGAGGTAGGGTTTCTCCTTCCCAAAGTACTTAAAAGCCACAATAGGCTTAACAAGGTTTCTTAAAGAAGCTGAACAAGTATTTTGAATAAGAAAGAATATTAGGTTGTAAAAAAGAAAATTTTTGCATGTCAAACTTGATCAGTTATCCCCATTCTGCAACACCATATTGCCACATCAGTTCAGTTCAGTTGCTCAGTCATGTCCAACTCTTCATGGCCCTAGGGACTGCAGCGTGGCAGGCTTCCCCGTCCATCACCAACTCCCAGAGTTTGCTCAAGCTCCTGTCCATTGAGTCGGTGATGTTATCCAACCATCTCATCCTCTGTTGGCCCCTTCTCCTCCTGCCTTCAATCTTTCCCACATCAGTGACCAGAAAACTCACCTTCATTAGGCTCAGTATTTTTCAGGCTGATCATTCCTTGGCAGATTCTTATCCTTCAAACTTTTTTTTTTTTTTAATAATCCATACTAACAACATTCCTTCTGTGGTTACATCAATTACTCTGTAGTCTGGTTGATGCTCGTTGCCTAATGTTTCACATTGTTTACAATGATTAAAATGAAGGAAACTCTGATCCACCAATTCTATTTGGGAGAGCATCACATATTCTAATAGATGCTTGGGAAGCAAAATGGCTATATTGGTGGCACGTTTACAAGTCATCTCTGAATACATTTTATTTACATTTGGTATATATCTTCAGTTTTATCCCATGCATTTAATTTCATCTCAGATAATATATTTGATATCACTTTGTCCAAAATACTTGTTTCATCAGGGCAAAGTGGGATTGTGGGAAAAGCAAGACTTTGCGATTATATAGATACTCATAGCAACTCTTTCCTGCTCTGTGGTCTTGAGCAAGTCATGTAGCATCACTGGTCTTACTTTTCTCAAATATAAGAAGGGGTAAACTAAAGCGATCTTCAGTGGGCTATCATAAAAATTAAACAGATAAGGTACCTAAAAGGGAGTAACATATAAAGGTGTGCAAGGTAGATTTTCTGCCTTCAGAGTGAGTCATTTTCTGACTTCATCCCCAAATTAGGGGGTGGGAAGGATGCTAGTAATAGACTTAATAGTGTTTCCTCAGCACTAATTAAGGAACAAATGTTTAAATATAAACCTCTCACACAGGTAATTATTTTCTATAATATTTATGGTATAATTGAGTACTATGTGGTATACCATAAATTATGGCTTAAGAATGGATTTGTCTGCATTCCAAATTACCATTTATATTTCTATGGGAAAATGCATTCCAGATTTTAAATAATCAACTCAGAAAAAGAAATTGTATCATGGCCTAGTCATAAATCAAGATTGCTAGGAGTGCTTAACTTTCACCTTCTTATGTCCTATCTAAGATTTTAAATTTCTTCCAAATAGGGTCCTATCAGTGACTAATAAGGTACTCTGTTCACAGGAGGTACCTGGTAAATCGTTTTTGCTTTACTTTGATTTTTACAATTAGAAAGGAAAGGAAATCAACTGTGGCAGGCAGTTGAGTACAAAAATGGCTCCAATTTGTCTCCTCCCTGTATCTGCACCACTTGTAACATGACTCTGCAGCTCCTCCTTCAAGAATTGGAGTCTGTGTCTTTCCCATGGGATCTGGGTTGTCCTTATGATTTGCTTTGACTGATAGAAAGAGGCCAACGTGACCATATGCCACTTGTGAGTCTTGACTTTAGGAGGCCTTTCCTGTGTCCATACTTCCTTGGAACTCTGCCACCATCATTTAAGTAAACTAGAACTCACCAGCTGGAAAGTGAGAGACTATGTAAGGAAGATCCAGTTATTCGAGCTGAGGTCATTCATCCCAGACCAGTTTACAGCCAACCAGCCTCAAAGTATGTGAAAGAACCCAGCCTAGAGCTGCCTTTGTAACCTCCAGTTGACCCTAGATCCATGGGTAAGCCCAGCCAACATTAGAATAACTGCTCGGCCGCCCCTTAGACTCATGAGCAGTCATACATGCTTGTTGTTTGAATCCAGTGAGGTTGGGGTTTGCTTCTGGCACAGCAAGAAATAACTGGTATATCAACTAGATTAGGTTCTAGGCAATGCATAGGGACTACTTCAGGAACACTGTGTTATGTTTTCAATGGTGATCACAAGCAAAGAAATTTAGTAATTCAAAGAGAAAAATTTTTAGATCACTAGATTACTCAATTTTAGAAAAGCAAACTATAATACAACTGTAGGCATTAGTTTGAGGGACTAAAAAGAATATCATTAATAAATAATTCAAATACCTAGCAAAGTTTGATAACTATAAAAATAGCAATTACTGACTAGAAGTCCAGGAAAGATGTGTGCTATATATTTAAATCTCAGACTTCAAACAAAATGCTTCCTGCTTTACTGGCAATAAATATCTAAGAGGCTCTTCTGGGGGAAAGCATCTTTTAAAAAGTAAGAAAGAAAAAAATAAAAAGTAAGAAAGACTGCCCAAGAGAAGCAATAAGGGAGCCCAGGATATATGGGCAGTCAGATACAAACTAAAAAGTACATAGAGCCCCCCAAATTAAGAGTTTTCTGCAGGCAACAGCAAAGTCCATAATATGCAGTTCTTTGAATAAATTAGAGGGAGGAAGTCAGCCAGAAACAGTGAGATGGATACAGCGCAAAAAGTCTATCAAAAAAATGGGAGAGAAGATAACAGAGACTCAATTAATTCTTGGCTGTAATCATTCCTGAGGAAGATCTTAGGGAGTTTCCCACTCTGAAATTGTCTTTTGACAGAACCAGGTCAGAGGTAAGAGAACAAATATTGCTAAAAGCAAAGGTGTGCTGAAATGAATTGGCAATCTGAAGGCAGATCATTTGTACATTGCCAACCTGGTATTTTGAAGAAACCAAAGGATAAGAGCTCTTCCCAAACAAAATATGCAAAAGACTCTCCTGTAATAGAGCACTAATCTCAAAGGGCATTTGATTTTACATCTGAACATTGGCAGAAACTATATAAAACAGTAGGATCATATGATATTTATATAACAAATGATTGAGTTACGGATTGAGATTTTTGTTCAAGCTGCTATCATAGATTGGTATATAGAAGGTGTTGTTTCTTTCTCCCAGATTTTACAAGAGAGTAGCCAAGCTTTATGTTTTGAATTCTGAGTTTTCCATTCCAAGTAGTCGTTAACAGTTTCTGCAAGTCAGAAAGAAATATAAGTTTAACTCAAACCATGACAACTATACAAAATTCTCTTTGGGGAGAGTCTAAGATCACTGTGTGTGGGTTAAACTGAATAGTCCTTAGGAAAAAGGAAATGAAAGCTGAAGGTAAGAGAAAGAAAGAAAGAAAGAAAAACAAAAAAATATATATATATATATAGTCTGTTGAAGGTTGGTAAAGATTCTCCAAGACTCCAGAGAAACAAGAGGGCTTAGGTGGTTTTCACAAATGGCAGACAGGACCTGGAGTGGGAAGAGAAGGGAGATGATTACGGGGTACATATGTAGGTTAGCTGTTGAATCGTGAAGTGTTGTGAACAGGCGTGAAGATTTCAGTGATTAGATCTGGGGTTGGCAAATCAGACCACTAGGATAGATAGCTCTGTTCTGACACAGAATGTCACACCTGAAGCAAGGGCAGGCTTGGCAGAAACATCAGCTAATCAGAAGAGCAATGGCGCTAATGGTAATTTTTTTCCCATGAACTAACAGCTTGGCTGATGCTTCTGTTTTTGGTTGTCAAATAATCATTAAGATCAAATGCTACAACGATCTTGAGTGGGATTCAGAATTTAGACATATGACATTTATTGTGTATGAGTATTCCCAGAAAATGCTTAACCTACTCCTACAACTTATCAAAGTGAAATCAAGTGGGAATATCTTTAAAAATAGAAATCATCACTGATTAATCCCTTTGAATTATTTGACTGAGAAAATAGGCCTGAGAAGAATCAGCAAATTTAATTTATTTAGCTGTTTAGAAGACATTTGCCAAAATTCTATGAGCAAGAGCTATTTAAAAATTTTTCTCTATTTTGAATTATGAAGCATTTCATACATCCTGAGAAGGTCAGAACTTCTGATAACAGACACCAAAACACTGACCACCCAGATTTAACAGATGTTAACATTTTATTGAGTTTGCTTCAGATCCTATTTTTAAGAATAAAAATAAAATATTGTACATGGAGCTAAATTCTCACCTCTATCTTTCCCCTCTCTCATTCCCTATGGATACTCACTATTCTGAAGTTGTGTGTAACATTGTTTTATATTTGTTTATGTATATAGGCGTCTGCAAAACTATATAGTACAATTTTTTGTGTTACAAATCTTTCCAGATTGGTATCTTTGTTATATATTTGTATATTGCATTCACTTATGAATTTTAATTTCTTCCATGCCTGTGGATTGATGTTCTTCTTTCATTCCTAAGGTTGCTTTTTGTTTTTGTTTTTTCTTTCTATATTTCTTCCTTCATTTAGAAGCTATTATAAGTCTGCTGGGTTTTTGTATGTTTTATAGTTATCTTCAAGTAGTCAGCTTCTTTTTTATTTAACAAATTACTTGTTTTATACTTGTCTTTTTTCTTAACCAATGTATTTGTTCTTACTTTTTGCTTTCTATATTTTTCCTTTGGCTATTTACTTTTGTCTGTTGTTAACTTTATATAGTATGTGTGATACTGCTTTATCCCTAAGTGCATAAACTTTATTTGAACAAAAAAAATATAATCATATATATATACCATATATATGCAAAATATATACACACATATATTATGTAATAAATACATATATTACATTCTAAAGCATATTTAATTGCAATTCTCTATAGTTATTAACTTTCACATGAAAAGTATCCCATGACTGTGCTTTATTTCAAATGAAATATTTAGCGCAGGGTTTCTCAATAGTAGCATTACTAACATGTGGTGGTATATAATTCTTTTTGTAAGAAGTAGTTCTTTGTAGCACCTTTGGCTACTATTTATTAGATTTTAGCCTAGTCAAGGCTATGGTTTTTCCAGTAGTCATGTATGGATGTGAGAGTTGGACTGTGAAGAAGGCTGAGAAGAATTGATGCTTTTGAACTGTGGTGTTGGAGAAGACTCTTGAGAGTCCCTTGGACTGCAAGGAGATCCAACCAGTCCATTCTGAAGGAGATCAGCCCTGGGATTTCTTTGGAAGGAATGATGCTAAAGCTGAAACTCCAGTACTTTGGCCACCTCATGCGAAGAGTTGACTCATTGGAAAAGACTCTGATGCTGGGAGGGATTGGGCGCAGGAGAAGAAAGGGACGACCGAGGATGAGATGGCTGGATGGCATCTCTGACTAGATGAACGTGAGTCTAAGTGAACTCCGGGAGCTGGTGATGGACAGGGAGGCCTGGCGTGCTGTGATTCATGGGGTTGCAAAGAGTCGGACACGACTGAGTGACTGAACTGAACTGAACTGAATTGAGTACTCCTTCACACTAATTGTGACAACCAAAAATATCTCTGCTGCTGCTGCTGCTAAGTCACTTCAGTCATGTCTGACTCTGTGTGACCCCATAGACAGCAGCCCACCAGGCTCCCCCATCCCTGGGATTCTCCAGGCAAGAACACTGGAGTGGGTTGCCATTTCCTTCTCCAATGCCTGAAAGTAAAAAGTGAAAGGGAAGTCGTTCAGTCGCATCCGACTCTTCCTGACCCCATGGACTGCAGCCTACCAGGCTCCTCCATCCCTGGGATTTTCCAGGCAAGAGTACTGTGGGGTGCCATCAGTTTCTCTAGACGTTGCCAAATGTCATCTTTGGGACAAAACATCCCTGACTGAAAACCATTCGTACATCATGCTATTTGCCACTTCTGATATCTTGGAGGTAGCTCTCTTCTTAACAGTGAAGCCAATGTTGAAATCCTTTAAGAAACCCAAAGACTAATCAAAAGTGATTTTTCTGTTGATCTTTTATCCTTTGCTCAAAACAACATTATATATTAAAACATTCAGATTTAACTATATGAGTTTTAATGTACAACTTAAGAGATGAATTATTTGTCACATGTCTGAGCATATCAAGACATGCTCCACTCTAAGATAATAACATAATTTTTCCAATAGATAGGTTTCTGTTCTACCTGGGGGATGTGATCTGACCTATGTATACCACCTCTGTTGTGAAAGTAATTTGCCATGATGCTTTCATTTCAGACTTTCATTACTTCATTTGAGGTGATTTTAATAGATTCCACAGATTTTGATAGCTTCATTACGGTCGGTTGGCCGTAACGGACATTTCCAGACAGAGTTTTCTAATTTTGTTACCCACTAAGATTTTCTACTCAGAAAATTTTTAAAAACTTATTTCTAGACATGTAGCATTTTTCTCCAGAAATACTATTTTTAAATTGAAACTTAGCTCATAATCATGTTATATTATCTATCACCTGTCTCTTATACACATCTAGATGTGTATAAGAGACAGGTATAATTGAGTACTATGTGGTATACCATAAATTATGGCTTAAGAATGGATTTGTCTGCATTCCAAATTACCATTTATATTTCTATGGGAAAATGCATTCCAGATTTTAAATAATCAACTCAGAAAAAGAAATTGTATCATGGCCTAGTCATAAATCAAGATTGCTAGGAGTGCTTAACTTTCACCTTCTTATGTCCTATCTAAGATTTTAAATTTCTTCCAAATAGGGTCCTATCAGTGACTAATAAGGTACTCTGTTCACAGGAGGTACCTGGTAAAATGATTGTCTCAGAGATGTGTATAAGAGACAGCTTTTTTCCTCTGTATTCTTTGAGAACTAGTGAACTTGTTTCTCATTATCAGCTGATTTTCATTCTATTCTTTACTTTTTCCAAGTTTGAGCAATGTAAATAATGCTCTGATACTTTAATTTCTTTCAAATATTTTAAATGATTTTTGATTATATAGATAATATATCTATTTTTAGTTTACAAATATTTGGGGGCTTATCAGATATCTTTCTGTTTTGAATCCTAATTTAATTCTTGCATGTTTAGTGAACTGTTTTGTATGTTTGAATCATTTAAATTTATTGACACTTATTTTGTGGCACAAAATATGGTTTATATTGGTAAAAAATTTTCTTTGCATTTTAAAACAAGGAATATTCTGCTCTTGTTCTATAATTGTCCCAGCTCAAGTTGGCTAATAGTACTTTTCACAACATGAGCGTCCTTACTAAGTTTCTATCTACTTGTTCTCTCAACTGTGAAAAGAGGGATATTTAAATTTAAACTGTGGTTGTAGATTTGCCTCTTCCTCCATTCAGTCCTTTATTTTGGCTCTATCTATTTTGAAGCTCTGTTATTAGGTGAATAAAATTTTAGGATTATTGTGTCTATTGTGCCCCTTTTAATTATAAAACTATTTTCTTTATATATTTTTTGTTCTGAAATCTGCTTTGTCTGATATTAACATAGCTACTCCAGATTTGATTGCTTAGTGTTAGGATATGGTTTGTGTTTCTCCATCCTTTTATTTGTAAATTATTTTTGTCTTCATTTTAAAGTACATTTATTATAGGCAGGATATAATTGGGTCTCACTATTCTCATTCGGAGAAGGCAATGGCAAGCCACTCCAGTACTCTTGCCTAGAAAATCCCATGGATGGAGGAGCCTGGTAGGCTGCAGCCCATGGGGTCGCTAGAAGTCGGATGCGACTGAGCTACTTCACTTTCACTTTTTGCTTTCACACAATGGAGAAGGAAATGGCAACCCACTCCAGTGTTCTTGCCTGGAGAATCCCAGGGACGGGGGAGCCTGTTGGGCTCCTGTCTATGGGGTCGCACAGAGTCGGACACGACTGAAGTGACTTAGCAGCAGCAGCAGCATTCTCATTATTTTTGTCCAATCTGTTAACTTCTGCCTTTTAATTGAGGCTTTTACACCATTTACATTTAATGTGACTGTTAAAATATTAGTCAAGTATCATCTTACTTATTTTCTATATGTCTCATTCATTCTGTGCTCCAAGTTTCCTCATTTTCTGCCTTTCAAAAGTTTATTCGTATTTTTATAATTCTGCTGTATCTCCTTTGCAGCTTATTATCTATAACTCTGTCATTTTAGTGGTTTATAATATACATCTTTATTTATTACAGTATCTTTCAAGTAGTATTGTATCACTTTCCATGTTGTGTAAGAGACTTACATTAGACTTTCATTTCTCCTTTCCTGACCTTTCTGTGTTGTTGTTATATATTTACTTTTACATATTATTTTATTGTATGTTATAAACTCTTCATTAAATTGTTTTTGCTTTATAAGTCAATTATCTTTTAAGGAGACTGAAATAACCAGGAAAAAAGTTTATGTTGTTAACCTATGTTGTTAAATTTCCAGTGGTCTTAATTTCTTTGTGTAGCCTTGAATTTCCATCTGGTATTGTTTTCCTTTTGCCTAAAAGACCTCCTTTGAAATGTTTTTCTAGTGTGAGTCTTCTGGTGTTCAAGTCGGAAAATAGTCTTTTCCTGACTTCTTTTTGGAAAGATCTTTTTGCTAAACATTGACTTTTTTTTTAAACTACTTGATTGATGTTGCTCCACTGTCATCTCACTGACATTTTTTCTGAAAAATCCTGATATCATTCTTGTCTTGGTTCCCTGTATATATATTTTCCCCCTTTCCTTTGGCTGCTTTTAAGGTTTTCTCTTTACCACTGGTTTTGAACAATGTTATATGGTTTGCCTTGATATAGTGTTTCTTGTGCTTGGAATTTATGGATCTTCCTGGATCTATGCATTTATCATTTGTATCATAGTTGGAAAACTTTGCTCATTATTCATTCAAATATATTTTTATGTCACTAATCTTTCCCTTTTCAGGGACGCCAATACCATATATATTAAACAGCATAAAAATTTACCACAGCTTACAGTTTTGCCATTTTTCTTTTTCTCCTTCTGTGATCCTTTTTTGGTAGTTTCTATTGTATGTATCCAAGTAATATTTTCCACTATATTTTAAAAATCACAAATTGTAGTTTTCATCTCAAAAATTTCTCTTTGGGTCTGTTTTCATATTTATACTTGAAGTTTTGAATATATTGAATACAGTTATAATTACTGTTTTAATTTCTTTGTCAATTCTAACATCTGTGTCAGTTCTCTGTTGGATTTGATTAATTGCTACTTTTCATTGTGGGTTGTATTTTCCTGCATTTTTAAATGTCTGGTAATATTTGATTAAATGCTGGATCTTGTGAATTTTATTTAGCAGTGTGGGATATTCTCATACATATTCCTGAGTTTTGTCCAAGGTTGTAGTTTAGTTCCTTGAAAACTCATTTGTTCTTTTGAGCCTTGCTTTAATAATCTATTAGGAATGGGCACAGTAGTGCTCACTCTAGGGCTAGTTATTCCCAACAACCTAGGCGAGACTCTTATGTCTACTTTACCAAATTCCCAATGAATCTTGACACTTTCCACTGGTGTGTGAGAACAGGTACTATTTCAGTCTTGCTGCTGCTGCTGCTAAGTCGCTTCAATCGTGTCCGACTCTGTGCGACCCCATAGACAGCAGCCCACTAGGCTCCTCTGTCTCTGGGATCCTCCAGGCAAGAACACTGGAGTGGGTTGCCATTTCCTTCTCCAGTGCATGAAAGTGAAAAGCAAAAGTGAAGTCGCTCAGTCGTGTCCGACTCTTAGCGACCCCATGGACTGCAGTCCACCAGGCTCCTCCGTCCATGGAATTCTCCAGGCAAGAGTACTGGAGTGGGGTGCCATTGCCTTCTCCGCTATTTCAGTCTTACATGAGAACTAAAAACTGTTACCGTTAATCTTTTGAGTGGATCCTTCCCCAAACTCTGGCAGTTTTCTCACTTGCTTACATTTAACAGTGCTCAGCTCAGTACTTGAAAGGGCTCCTTCTCAGAGGGCTAGAGCTGGTCTCTCTGCTGCTTTCTCTTCTCCAGCATTTTGTCCTGCAAACTCTAGCCACAAAGTCTGCCTGGACTCTCAGCTCCATCTCCTCAACTCAGGGAGACTGCCAGCCTCCACTTGCCATCTTCCACTGTGGCCTGGAATCCCTCCAAAGGCGGTGCTAGAGGAGAGTTACATTTCCTCTCTCTGAGGATTGATATCATTGATTGCATGATGTCTAATATCTTGAAACCACTACTTCATGTATTTTGTTCATATTTTTGTTTCAGGATGGAATGTAACTGTTGAAATTCCATCTTGAACAGGAGAAGTCCCTGTCAATTCATTTTAACTTTTATTATAAAATATTCACAATATAAAAGGTAAAATCAGAAATATGTCCTTCATGATTGTCTCAGCATACCAACTCCACCTCTCACAATTTCTTCTGTTAGGAATTCAGGAAATGTCCTTCTACTTCTTTTCTATCTATATACATATACAGACATTTTGTAAAATTCAAGTTTTCACTTTCTAAGTGATATAATTACTTTATACTTCTGTTAAACAACATGTCAGGAATATTTCTATAATAATATTTATTTTAAAAACTATTCTCCAAATAGCCAACTATTGTATATTATAGATATACCTTATGTATTTTATAACTTGACCTGTTGATTAATTGATTATAATATTTTTATATTAGAAACCAAATTGTAATGCATACGCAAAGCGAGGTACAAAGACATTGAGATATGTATAAAATGATACAGACTTATAAAATATTTATGAGTGTTATTTCTNTATATACAATAAAGCAACACTGACCTTACAGGTTGTGAAGATTGAATAAAATGGCAAAGGTCAATATTGTGCATGACACGATGTCTGTTCCACTAGTTCAACTCTTAATTTGTCAAGGGCTATTACACTCACAATTTCTATAATCCTATTTATTTTTCCTGTTTACTTTCGGCAAAGTTATTTTATAAAAGTCTCTTGGACTCTCTTCCTTTTTGTCTGTCTCTTATACACATCTTTATTAATATTACTAAAATTAATTAATATTACTTTATTAATATAAAATTGTTATTAATTGTTATTAATTTATTAAATTGTCATCTAAAAAATGTTTAAACATTTACACCCAAATAACAATGTATCAAAGTACCCATTTCATTGCATTCTCATCATTGATTATTTCTAAACATTTATTTTTGCCAATAGAAAAGATAAAAGTGATGTTAATAGTTGTTTGCATTTTTCTTTTCCTGGTTACCAGTAATGTTGAAAGTCTATTTGAATTTCCTTATTCTCCACTCTCTATCTTCTGCCCATTTTGCATTGCATTACCATTTTTTCTTAGTGATTTGTTGGACTCATAAAGAAACAGAAGATAATTTACAAGGTTGTCAACAAAAAAAAATTAATCAATTGTGTCAGAAAAGAAAGTATATCTTCCATATTAGGATGACTATATTTTGGGAAGTTATATGGAATATAGAAGGTCTAAACATTACAAGGGAACCTTCCGGAAGTCTTTAAACTGAAACGTTTTCATCAACGAATACAAAAGAAGATTTTCAATATGCTATAAGAAAAGAAAATAGAGAAATTGGATAGTTTTCAATAAAAATATACACAACATGTTATCCTTCAGGTTTATAATAAAACTTACTGTAGACTGTTTCAAACCACATCTCTGGAATAGTTGATCATTTTCCACTTGATTTAAAAAATTAAACAAGAAACAAATTAAAATTTATTTATAATCATCCTCTTGGGTTATTTATTCTATTCTTAAAATATATACTGATCCCTGGGATGATGCTACATGATGCTTTTATTTGTAAGTTCATGGATATTCTCATGTTCTTGCCTTCCACCTGAATATTATTCTAAACTTTTAAATTTCATAATAAATCAATGTAAATGTTTTTGAATATATGTGGTTTTCATAGGAAACTATGAAATGAATTTATATGTTTACAATATTTGGAAATGACATACACAGAATCTGAATTTCACCTGGAGATATAGTGCATTTGTTTAGTCTATTTATTGAGATCTTTTTCTAGAGTCTTATACTCTCTCTAGGTATCTCTATCTATCTACCTACCTACTTTCATACATACATATATCATTCTTTCATTTATTACTGTATCTAAACTATCAAAGATATAGATAGATTGATAGGTATAGATAAGTAGATAGATCTTGCACATTTATTGCTTAGTCACTGCTCATTTTACTACTTGTGGTTGTTATAAATAATATCCATTGGTTCTTCCCAAATTACACATCCAGGAAGCAGGGTGAGAAAACTGATCAGTCTCAAAAGAGATGTTTCCAAAATCTCTTCACATGTGTTCAAGGATTATAATGTAAAAAGGAAAATATCACCAAGGGGTCACCCTGAGAGTGAAGGACTTAGGAACTATTTTTGGAATGAAATCAAGCACTCACAACAGGGTATTGCCCACCTCTAGAATAGAGTGACCTTGAAATAACAGCCTAATGGAATTTCAGAACTCCCTTGGGTCAGAGACTACAGAGTATTTCCCCATTCTAAATTAGAATTTTTATATAGATAACCTGATGTTTTCTGTAGTGTCACATCAGGACAAATTGCCATTTTGGCTTAGAGATTTCCAGACCAAGAAGAGCTTCTTATAGAATGTTAACTCATTCTAGTGATTGGATAGGTCATGGGAAGGGGCAAGTATAATTTGTCGGTTAAAAGAAAAGTCAACCATATATTTGTGATCAGAAGAGCTGATTGTGGTAATTGTTAGGAAAAAATTTTTAACAAATATCACTTCTCTCATTTTAAACACAAAGTAGAACTGTTTTCTACTAACTTGATCTCAGGCCTGGCTCTGTGACTTGCTTTAGAAAGTGTAGTATGAGTGGAAGTGATTCATGTCATTTCTGGGTAAAAGCTTTAAGAGTCAGTGTTTATTTTTCCATATCCCCTTCTCCTGATATTGCAATCAAGGAAGCATAAGGATAAGAGGAAGTTCTATCAGCCTAGGTCCCTCAAGACATAGAAATAACCAAAGCCTTCGAGGTGACCTGTGATAGCCATGTAGTATGAGCAAATACTGCACTGATTTGTTGTAAGCTACTCATATTTGGTGATCTACTTTTCACTTCACATAATCTAGATTATGTTGACTAATATTTTGTCCCTGTATCCTGATTCATGTAATTTACAATTCTCAGAAATATTTTATTCTTCTGTATCTTTAGCTTTTTCTATGTGTGGTTCAAATTTCTCATGTCATTTAGTTTGATTTTAACAAATATCACTTCTCTCATTTTAAACACGAAGTAGAACTGTTTTCTACTAACTTGATCTCAGGCCTGGCTCTGTGACTTGCTTTAGAAAGTGTAGTATGAGTGGAAGTGATTCATGTCATTTCTGGGTAAAAGCTTTAAGAGTCAGTGTTTATTTTTCCATATCCCCTTCTCCTGATATTGCAATCAAGGAAGCATAAGGATAAGAGGAAGTTCTATCAGCCTAGGTCCCTCAAGACATAGAAATAACCAAAGCCTTCGAGGTGACCTGTGATAGCCATGTAGTATGAGCAAATACTGCACTGATTTGTTGTAAGCTACTCATATTTGGTGATCTACTTTTCACTTCACATAATCTAGATTATGTTGACTAATATTTTGTCCCTGTATCCTGATTCATGTAATTTACAATTCTCAGAAATATTTTATTCTTCTGTATCTTTAGCTTTTTCTATGTGTGGTTCAAATTTCTCATGTCATTTAGTTTTCATTTAGTTTGCTTTTTCTTATTCTTTAACTGAATAAAAGCGTGCCTAGATCTGATTTTTGCCTATCAACACTGTGTATACATTGCCCTTGATACTTGCCATTTTCCACCCCTGTGTGAATGGAATCACTCTCTCATCTTGGAATCAAGAAATGTGGTCACTGTATTCACCAGACAGCCACTTAGTGAATGTGTCTTTTTGTGCTGAGGTAGAAGTGTATTTCTACTCACCTGTTGGTTCTCTCACTGTAACAGTGAAACACTTGTCCTCTTAAAAATCTAAAATCCATCTGTAGGTCTTTCCTTGACCAAATTAAACAATCCAGTGTACATCAAATACTGCTCCCATGTATTTTACTGTTCTCATGTCCACCTACTTGATTTGTAGGTCAGTTTTCTCATATATACAATAAAGCAACACTGACCTTACAGGTTGTGAAGATTGAATAAAATGGCAAAGGTCAATATTGTGCATGACACGATGTCTGTTCCACTAGTTCAACTCTTAATTTGTCAAGGGCTATTACACTCACAATTTCTATAATCCTATTTATTTTTCCTGTTTACTTTCGGCAAAGTTATTTTATAAAAGTCTCTTGGACTCTCTTCCTTTTTGTTGCAAGGGTAACCCAGATGTTTCTGGTAGTAAAATCATTAAAGAGTAAAATCTTATGGTTCAGTCACATTCAGTCAGTCTTCTTGTTGCCTTAATAACTATCAGAATAAAATAATTCTCAATATATTACTTTAGAAAAAATGTCTGCATTATATGGCCCACCACACTTTTACATCAAGATCTGGGGATTTGGAATGGATAGAGCAGGTAGCTGCCTCCATTGAGAATTGAACCTTAACAAGGTTTATTCCTGTCCGGGTTCATTACACATTACACAAGGACGTCCAAGGAAATGTCAGATGAGATCTTTTAGTTTTCATTGGGATAAAATTAGACTGGGTCTGATGAGCCAGAGGAGTGAGATTAAGGCCCTGGGCACAAGCTCCATAATGTGGCTGTGCCCACAGACTTGTCCGCAGAGTGTTTCTCCTGGGATTCTCAAACCAGCTGCCAAATTTACCACTCAGTTCCTGTGCTGTGTTTCATGTGACTTTCTGCTTCTCTTGGCTTCACTTCTAATTTTTTTGCACTCAGCTGATTATCTTGGCACCCCTCCCCCAACTTCCCCAATACTCTGTTTCCCTGGCTCCCACTCATAACTCCTCTATTGGAATAAAACCTTAATTTGACACTATCCTGAATGTGGTCGCTGGTTTCTTCCCAGAGAGAAAGGCCTTTTCCCCAGGCAGCAACAGCCAGAATCTTAAACCAGCAAACTCTTCTCCACTGGATATTATTAATTGCTAGAAACACTTCTTTCCCTTTTTCTCTTTCTTTCTCTACCTCTCTCCTTCCCTCGCCTTCAAACTTAAGCAGTCCTATTCCTATTCAAATTCGTCTTTTGGAATTCATTAACTCCATAAAATAGGAAAGACTTTATGTTTGACCTACTATTAGGTTATTCACTGTTTGCTCACCTTCATGTTCATTGATTCGGTGATGCTATGGACATGAATGTGAGCAAACTGAGGGAGATAGTGAAGGACAGGGAAGACTGGTGTACTTTAGTTCTTGGGGTCACAAAGAGTCAGACATGACTTAGTGACTGAACAACCACAAAGTTCAGTCTGAGTTGGGATAGCATCATTTGCATAAGACTTTTCTTATTGAAAAATACCTGTTAGTTCTTTGGTCATCGGTTTTCCTAGCCTCTTTCACCTGCTTCACACACCTACCCAGGCCACGTGTGACACAATCATAATTAAGCACTACCACTGATGTTTTAGATCCAGGTATCTTCACCTTGGCAGCACTGGCATTTGGGACTGTCCTGTGAATTATGGGATATTTAGCAGCATCCTTTCTCTTTACCAACAAAGTATCAGTGAAAATACCCACCATACTTCCAGTCTTGACAATTAAAAATGTGTCCATACATTGTCAAATGTCCTCAGGTTCAGAGATGGAGGGCAGTTACTTCCAGCTGTAAACCCCTGTGGTTGATGAACTCCATTTGATACACCAAGAGAAAATGTCCCAGGTGGCTATGGATTGTCTGCTAGCAGCTTTTCAAATTCCTTACTGGCTTTTCTCATTTTCTGAGGTCCATATGAAGATTTCAGTCACCAAAGCAGACACAAGATTCTCTGCATCTGCATACAAATGGACATGCTATTTATATGCTATTATACCTCTCTTCAAGGATCAGCTACCCAAATTAAAATCTAATCTTTAGCAGTTTTAAGCTTAACAGTTTTATCCCTCCTACTTCTCCAAACTTCTCTGCTAAGAGGGTTTTATTTGACCATAGGAAAGTGGTCACAGTCATAAATTCTACCATCGAATTTCTTCATAATGAAAATTAAATTTTCATTTGTCTCTTTTTAAAGCAACGTCTCAGATGAATTAATTGTGAGTACATATCAAAGATTTATTTCAAACTTGCCTACAAAGGAGAAGTCTCCAAAATACAACCCCTGTGTGGTCCTGCATGGTGAACAGTATCTACGTTTTCGGGACTGTCGGTACATGACTAATAAGCTTTTGATCTCATCTGTCCAGCACTAGGGATTATGTGTTCAGGCCTTCCCATAATCCAAGAGTAGAAATCTGTTTTTCACCAGTGATTGGATAGAAGTCATTAAAACAATCATTATCCTTATATTTGGGGTAAATATGGTAGGATGGGAAGGTATTATTTCAGGATCATTTTTAAAATTTATGTGCAGAATGTGCAAATATTAAGTATATAGCTCAGTGAATTTACATATGAGCTATATAGCATTTCAGCTTGCTTTTTAAAATTAATGACTTTTATTAGGGCTATTTTTAACAATAAATTCTTATTTATATCTATCCCCTATATATCTCTTTCCTAGTTTTACTGATTGTTTAATTCCATTTCTTCTTAGATTCTACTATCTTCTTCCTAAAGTATATTCTTGAGTAGTTATTTCATGGAGGGCCTATATGTCCAAAGTTTTCTTATTATGTTTCCAGGAAAAGGCTTAATTTTGCTTTTATTTTTGAATGACAGTCAGAGAATTTTAGTCTGACATTTATATTCTATCAGCATTTATAAGAAATTATTCTACTGTATTTTGGCCTCTATTGTTGTTGATAAATCTGTTGTCAGTCTAATTATGTCACTTTTCATAATTTGTTTTGTTTTTCTTTTTGTGGGTATTGTTAAGTTTTCTCCCCTTTTCTATCATTTACGTTATACTACAAAATGTGTAGATGTGTAATTAGTATTAACATATGTATATTTTTAGTTTATTTTTTATTGAGTTATAACATATTCAGTAAACTGTACTGTAGTCTGAACAATTCAATGAAATTTTAAGTCCATAATACCCTTTTATAACCACTACTCCAACTAAGGTATAGGACATTTCCATCACCCCAAGAAGTTCATTCATGTAGCTTCTTTGTTAGTACCAAAAACAGGTTACCAGTAATCTGACTGGTATCATCATAGCTTAGCTCTGCCTGTGTTTGAATTTCACACAGTATATATGTAAGGTGCTCCTGTTATTTTTTGAAAAATTATTTTTAGTTTTCCTTGGTTTTCAGTTCTATGATTCATATATTTACAATTACATAATGTAGGAGGAAAATAATTTAAAAACTGTATCTTGGAATACCATTTGATATAGAGCAGGTGTTGACAGATTTTGTCTATAAAAGGACAGATGTTTTAGGACTTGTGAGTACATAGTCTTAATTTCATATTCTCTCTCTAATAACCACTTAAAAAAATAAATACTACTTTCAGCTCAAGGGCTGTATGCAATAGGCTGTGCCTATATTTTACCAAATCCAGTTTAAAAATGCTACCTATTTACATATTTTCCCATAGAAGGACTATCATATGCTTTCTCTTTCTCTAATCCAACTAAAATGGGCTTTATTCTTTTTTCAAATACAAGTTTATGAAGAGTAAATAAAATGCATATTCCTATTTCACAGACTTAGAGAAGATTTTATAAGCTAACCAGCATAAAAAAGGTACCTAACATCTAAAGTTATGTCGTATATTCAAATAATATTTGTGAAATAAGATGTAATCAGAAAGCAGGCAAGAATAGATCCAAATTTCCATAAGTCATGAAACTGATTGAAAAGGAATAGGGTACTTAATCTATTTATCCTATTAACTAGTCCCTCTCCTACTTTTTATATCAATTTTTTAAATTTACAAAATAAAATTTATTTCAGAATATAAAGAGAACCAATTAGGATATCTAACATAATATCTACTAGTTCACAACACATATGAGCCTTTCTGCCATTTGAGTTAATCTTTTAACAGACATTTTAAAGATTATCTTCATTCTCCAAATGTGTCAGATAATGGTTTAAACTTCTTTTCTATTTGGTTTTAATGTGTGTACATGCTTTCAGTTGCTCAGTGGTGTTCAACTCTTCGCTTGGCTTTAATATATAGCTTTAATTTCTTTTTAATTGAAGGATAATTGCTTTAAAACATTGTGTTGGTTTATGCCAAACATCAGTATGAATCAGCCATAGGTATACCTATGTTCCTTCTTCTTAAACCTCCTTCCCACCTCCCTCCCCATCCCACCCCTCTAGGTCATTAAGAGCCCTATTTTGAGTTCCCTGAGTCACATAGCAAATTCAGGTTTGTGGGTGGGTTGTTTTTTTTTTTTTGAAAGATTGTCTACATTGCCTTGGACTCTGATTTGAAGAAATATTTGTAATTTCATCCAGTAGACATACTGGCAAGCAGGCTTTTCCAAAACTTGAGCATGAAGCCTATTTAAACTGAAGTTAGGTCTACTAAAAACACTAGTCAGCACAGATAGCATTCCTACCATAGCTATAAACTCACTGAAGAATATTTCTATCAATATACACCTTCTATCTTGCTATATCAGGTATTTGATCTTCTCTCTCTGAGATCAGGGTCAGCCAATGTGCTAATTGTGACTTTATATAAAAACTTCAGTAACCCAGGAAAAAATAAAGTTTCCTAGTAAAAGAAGATTTTAGCCTTCTTTTAGTAAAAGAAGATTCAGTCTTCCTCAGTCAGATCAAGGGGTGGCCTTATTTTAGAATAATCTCTATCTTTGGAAAACTCTAAATCATATTTAACAGACACATTTATGTTTAGAATAAGCATTGCTGGAAACTTTTGTGATACACCAATAAGATTGGAGTACAGTAAGAACCTAATTTTCCAGGATATCTTTTTCTTTTCTTTAGCCCTTTTTCCCCCAGCTATATTTCATAATTAAATGATTCTTGGCTTGGATTGTTGGTGGAAGACTATGCCAGCCACTCTTTGGTGAGGCCTGGTTTTCCAGAAACACATTTGTCTTGTTTTACATGCACTGGTTCAGGATTCAGATAATCGTGTTAAAGAGTGAGGCCTATTATTAAAACTACAAATGCAAGATCCAGCCTGCCAAAGGACCATTCAAACACATATCCAAAAGAGAGATAATGTTGGGAATTCTATTGAGATCCTGATCAACAGCTGTATTTTAATGAACTGAATTTGAGTTATCATTTGATAATATAACATCTGGAATCTGCTTATAAACTTCAAGTCTACAAACTAGACAGAAACCCCTGAACTTTAACTGAGCTCTCTCCTCTAACACCAAAGGTTTTCTCCCAGTTATAGCTTATCTTGTAGTTATGATTATGCTCTTTAAACATTGAGACATTTCTGCATTTTATTGTATAGTTTGACATTCAGTATTTTTTTTGTCTCTGCTTTTTATTGGTCCATAGAGAGAGAAAGGATGTTAGATATGAAGCAAGGATAACACATCTTTCAGCTTCTTTTTGAATACCATCTTGCAACATGGCTGATTACATAAATTTGAAACAAATACGATTCTGGAGCATTTTGTAGAGCAGATCCTGTTTGTACATTTAGAAACAAATATGTAAAAATATGTGCCTATGTAAGCTACATGCTTCCATTTCACACTGCATGTTTTGTCCTTTCCACAATGTGTATGTTTTGTTTTCCGGATGTAACATATGAAGGTGCTATTCAACAGTTGAAGTAGAAAAGCATATTTTTCTCTTCTGAGATAGGTAGGTCTCCAGGTGGGAAAATAGTGAAATGTTAGTCATGGCTTTCAAAGGATCTACTGCAGGCTCTGAAGACATCAGGTTTGATATTCCATATTGAAAGAGTCACAAAATCATAATTTAATTACCCTAAAGACATATAGCTTCTCGGCTTTAGAGAATGTAAATGCTTTTCTATCTGTATCCTTCCCTTTCATGTGCCAAAACACAGCTGATGAAAGAAAAGAAAAAACAAAAGCAACTACCTAAAAAATACAGTACTCAAGGCCAAGGAATGGGAGGGTAGGGAGAAGATCCAAAATTATCTCTTCCACTGACTGATGTGTGCTTTTAACTTAAAAATAAGAGTGTCCACGTTTTTAGTATTATCCCCCAAAGAGCATGTTCTCTCTAATACCAGATTTTCTCTCAAAATACAACAGGAAAAGTGAAAAAACAAAAACAAAAAACTGTCTGTAGACACCCAATAAAATATTTAATTAAATCCCGTTGGTAACACATTCCTTGGTTCCGTGCTCTACCTAGAACTTGTGCTGAATAGGAAGTGTGTTAACAGAGATGCCATAATCATTTTGTATTTATATTTTCTATTTCTCCATCCAACTGACTCTAACAGCTTTAATTTGAGAAAGAAAAGTCAAATCCAGTAGAGAAATTAACTTAGGAAGACCCATCCCGAAGTAACATTTTAATGTAAATGTTTCTGGGAACTGTAAATACTTTAAAGCAAATATGAAATAGCTATGAACACATTAACCTTATGAAAATTAAACAATTACATTGTCTATCTTTATGATTAATCACTATCTACCTCATAATGGTAGATACTCTGTTCTGGGTTTTTCTGAGAGATCCTTTGTGTCGATTTTCTCACTTAAACCTCACACAACTCATGAAGGTGGGTATTGATGATTTTCATTTTATAATATGAATACAAGCTTAGGAAGGTCAAGTGACTTGTCCAGGGACCCTTATCTAGCCATTGGCAGAGCTCCCGTCCTGCACTTGGGATTCTATAAACAAGGAATTCAATCTCACATGGTTACCAGGGTGGCCTCTGCTCACATGATTAGTTAGACGGACTGGGAATAGCATCCCGGCCCTTTGATTTTCTACCCAGTACTGCTTCTATTAGTTCACACCTTGCCTAGCCTAACAAGTAGATGGTCCCTACAGCTGAACTGGATCAAAAACGTGAAAATTCTGGAGTCTGAGGTCTCAACTGGTAAATCTTTTAGTAACCCAGAAACTGTCAGTCATAAACTACAATGTAGATAATCCTTGAAGTCAATCAGAAAGTAATGTTTAATATCAAATGGCTGATCTATAGGACTCTGTACATTTTTTTCCAATTTTTTTTTAATGAATAACATTGATTTTTAAATGGAAATATATATATATATATATATATATATATATACTTTTCTTTCTCTGTTTGGATACTAGCACCCTAAAATTAAAAGCTAGCAAAAAAACTATTTGTACTGCTGCAACCACTAAATGTATGGCCTAATTAAATGTACACAGTCAAAAGGCTCAGCAGGGCTTCCTCTACCCTGCCCTCACCCCCTCCAGAACAGAACACCTACTGTAGGCAAAGTATTAATACATCAACAGGTAAAAAGCAGATTTGCTTCTCATCATCCAAACAGGAAGAACAAAACCTCTGCCTCTTATGGGAAGCTTACTAGGTCAAAGCTTGAATAAAATCACAGATTTTCCATTGCAGATTCATATTCTGAAGGCTGAATTTCTTGAATTTCAGTTTCAGCCCCACTTTCATATTCTTTTCATAAGTATTAACACCAAGAAGTGAAGTGTTAGTTGCTCAGTCGTGTCCTACTCTTTGTGATCTCATTATCTGTAGACCACCAGGCTCCTCTGTCCATGAAATTCTCCAGGCAAGAATCCTGCAGTGGGTTGCCATTCCCTTCTCCAGGGGATCTTCCTGACCTAGGGATCGAACCCAGGTCTCTGACACTGCAGGCATATTATTTACCTCTTAGTGACCAGGGAAGATCATTAATGTCATAGTAAAGGTCACTACTTCTATATGTAACAATTGACACTAAATTGTATGAAGCATAGCTGTGCTATCTCTTCTGACACAGAATCCAGGACCCCAGCATGCCAGCAATGATGTCTTCATTTTGAAAAACATAGTGTAGCAAACTTTAGATAATTGACCTAGGAATTCAGGTTTTGATATTTAGTTTCTGTCAAGGGTTCTGTTTCAAGTAATTCATTCCAAATTAGCAATGCTAAGTATTCACATGCAGCAGACCCTAAATTAAGAACAGACCAAGTCTTGGCCTAAGACTGTAGAAAGAACAGGACTAATAATTAGAGCAGTTGGAAAAGCAGTATTTTGTAAGAACAACCAACTCAACAATTACTTCTGTCACTGGCAGCAACCATTGAGTGCCTGGGACTGAGTGGCACTGGTCTTGTTTTAAACATTTGTAATCAAGGGAGAGGTTTATTGATCTCTCATCTTCCTCTTCTTGAGTGAGCTGATTTTTTTTTTTCTTCTACCTGAACTTCCTTATTAAGAATTTTAGGGTTTTCACTGACACTTGTGCAAGTCCTTGAGACTCTTGAAACATTTGACAACCAAAAACCAAATGCAAGCTAATCACTATAACCACAAAGAGCAATGCCATGAATCATACTTTCCCTTACATTATTTGAATCTTCAAGTTTTTACATCTAATTTATTTTTCTCTTAGTTTACTGTCAAATAAATGAATACAATTTTTGAGTGAATTAACTCACATGTATCCCATTCGATAGCACCCTTGAGTGTAATGTAGATCTTCCTTAAAGTGTATTGATTCCTCAGCAGAGATTGCCAAACAATGTGATTATGCTGAATGCACTTATAGTTTTATACTAGTTCTAATTATATTTAACACTCTTGTATGTGTGCATGCGTGCTCAGTAATGTCTGACTCTTTATGACCCCATGGACTGTAGCCCACCAGGCTCTTCTGTCCATGGGATTTTCCAGACAAGAATACTGGAGTGGGTTGTCATTTCCTTTTCCAGGGGATCTTCACAACCCAGGGGTCAAGCGTCTCTTGCCTCTTCTAAGTTGGCCAGAGGATTCTTTACCACTGCGCCCCTTGGAAAACCCAACTGTCTTGTAGAAAGACTTTATGAACAATATAGTTTGATATCTTTCAATTCATTATCTTCATTTTTCAGAGAAAAAAAACTTGAAGTTCGGAGAAACAGGTAAATAAGAGGCAGTAAAACTCGAAACCAGATTTTTCTGATTTGAAGTCCATTGCTCTCTCCATGTACATGGCTTTGTGATACACTGTGAAAATTGATTATATTAATTCCATCATGCTTGTAGAGATTCAAATTTGTTCTCAATCTATGGTCAGGTCTTAGTCTCATACGTAAAAATGTAATTAGTTTGAGAAACTATATTTCCTTGTTAATGACACTGCCCAACTTCTTAATGCTATTCTTCTACCAGTATGTGATCCATTCTGAACAGAATACACCTATGTTACAGTAGCAAGAGGTGAAAACACAGGATACCTATAGAGGAGAATTAAATATTAACTTCATCAGAGCCTATTTCCTAAAGAGAGTGAACAGAGATGAAATACATTAATATCATCAAAATGCAGCAATGTAAATGGTGCTATCTGCATTGCTGCTGCTGCTGCTGCTGCTGCTAAGTCACTTCAGTCGTGTCCGACTCTGTGCAACCCCATAGATGGCAGCCCACCAGGCTCCGCCATCCCTGCGATCTGCATTAAAAAGTCTCAAAAGGTTGTTTTAAAGCTAGACTGAATATTTGCATATTTAAGACAAAGACAAATATATATTATCTATTATATCCACTCTTCTCTATTAAGCACTGTAGAAACAAAAGCAGTTATGAAACGTGTGGCAATTAAAAACCTTTTGATCAAGTTGATGAAACTGTGTATGTAAGGGATATATAAATTATAACTCCCCATACAATTATAAGCAAATTTTCAGACATTAAAATAGTACAATCAGTAACACATAACAAGTAACTTTTTTGATAGAATTTAAACAGTCTATATAAACTTGGTTTATCTTATTCTAGTTTCCCTAATTAAATTACTATCTATAAATTAGAAATATACAGGTTATTCTCCTAACTGTCTAATCTCTATGGCCAGCTGCCTACTGGACAGAAATTTTTTTTGCTACCACATAAGAAGTTCAAATTCAATGTATTCGAAACTGGACTCATGGTCTTATTCTCCAAAGATATCTGTTTCCGTCTTATAATCCCTTCCTCAGTGAATATACTGCAGTCTAATTAATTGCACAAGGTATTGCTTGGTACTTAACCTGATTTGTTGAAGATTGTTGACATCTGGGCAACATTTTAATTTTCCATCCAAGTTTTAGACATTATCAGAATTAACCAAATGCCTGTGCTGATGACCTTTTAATACTATATCTTTGCCCAAATTATTGCTTTTTCATCTTCCATGGATTTTTCCTTCAATTCAGAGAACTCATCTACCTCTATCGTCATATTCTGTCATTGGCATCAGTAAAATTGCTCCACCTCTGAAAATCATTATTCAAACTCAACATTGTCCTATCCTTGTCTTATTTACTGCAAAATTTTACATCACTGAGGCCTCCAGTTTATCAGCTTAATCACTTTCATCCCATCTGTCTGCCCTCTCTTCTCCCCACAACCCACATTACTGGACTTAATTCTCATGAAATATTAGTAAAACTACTTTTGCATATGTTCTCCATACTCTTGTCCCTTCTTTTTGTTGTTCTCCTTGGAAAAAACTTAGCCCTGAATGAACAGAGCTATTAAGTTTCTATATATCTTCATTTTAAGACTGATTGTTGTTAGGAAAAAGAAGTACAACAGAAAAAACTGATATTGCTCACAAATTTGCGGCTGCTAGCCTGAACTAAATATTCAGTATTACTAGGTGATGTTGCACTTTTCTTGGTATGATCATATTTCCATTCTTGTGTCTTTTCACTTTCCTCAAACCTCTGTAAACTCACTTATCTAGATGGAAACTTCCCTAAAACAGCTTAGTCCTTCTAATTGTGTGCATGCTAAAAGTCTCTTTTAGTCATGTCTGACTCTTTTCCATGCCATGGACTGGAGCCCACCAGGATCCTCGGTCCATGGGATTCTTCAGGCAAGAATACTGGAGTAGGTAGGCATTCCCTTCTCCAGGGGATTTTTCTGACCCAAGGATCAAACCCAGGTCTCCTGCATTGCAGTCCCCTGGGATTCTCTGGTGGCTCAGATGGTATAGAATCTGCCTACAGTGCAGGAGATTCAAGTTAGATCCCTGAGGTCAGGAAGATTCCCTGGAGAAGGGTATAGCAACCCATTCCAGTATTCTCGCCTAGAGAATCCCATGGACAGAGGAGCCTAGTGGGCTATAGTCCATGAGATCATAAAAAGTTGGACAAGACTGAATAACTAATGCACACAGTCCTTCTACTTAGCTCTCTGAAATTGCTCTGGTTTCTGTTCCTTTCTAAGTCTGATTCTTCATGTGCCAAGTTGATAAGGTACAATATGAAAAAAAAAAAAAAAAAAGTTTCTGCTTAATCAATGAACTCCAAAATGGAAGATTAAATCTACACATGGATATGTTACAAGTGACATGTGAAGAATTGATTGATGGGAGAGTTAGAAGATAGTGTGAGGGTTCTAGTATTCCAGCCTGGGGCGTTAGTGGTTCTTGTAACATAGTAGTAGAGCAGCTGATCTGATTGTCATTTGTTTTTTGCCCACTAATATTAAAACATTAGGAAAGCTGAAAAACATTTTCAGGAAACTAGTGTTGATATTTTGTGCCATTTTAGTCAGAAAGGCCTTTATTTTGTTGTTTTCACTTAATATAGTCACATCTATTAACTCTGTATGTGTGTGTATAGATAACTATATATATATATATGTGTGTGTGTGTAGTGTGTGTGTGTATATATATATATTGAACTTTCTTGCTTTAAAAATAGCTCATTTTTTTCATACACTGAAGGACTAAATGGAATACAAAAATAGTTTGGTCTTAATCCCTTGTATTTGTGAAAGTTCCCCTTAGTGGCAAAAGAGACTTTGTAAGTGTGATTAAGTTATGTATCTTGAGACGGGAAAGTATTTGAATTATCCAGGCAGACTCTAAATGTAATCACAAGTGTCCTTACAAAAGGAAAGCTGTGAGAAATTTGACTACAGATGAAGGCAGTGTGACCATGGAAGCAGAGGGAGAAAAAGAGAAGTGATGTGTTGAATGGGATGTGAACCAGAAGCTAGAAAAGACAAGGGAATGGATCCTGCCCTAGAGATTCCTGAGGAACTAGCCCTGATTACACATTTGTGCTGACCATGTAAGACTCATTTGGGCTCCTGACCTAAAGAACTGCGAGAGAATAAATTTGTGTCAGTTTAACCCACTATATTTGTAGTAAATTGTTACAAAAATAGTTGTATCATCTTCTGTACTTCCTTTTCTACTCAGGAATGTATTTTTGAAATATTTTCATTTTGAATATATTTGTTGTTATTCAGTTGCCAAGTTGTGTCCAACTCTGCAACCACACGGACAACAGCATGCCAAGCTTCCCTGTCCTTCGTTATCTCCTGGAGTTTGCTCAAATTCACACCTAACTTTTTTGAACTGTCATCCAATAGTGCCAATATAAATGAACTGTAGTTCATTTTCCAACTTAGAGACAGATAGTTTTCTTCCAAGGATCTCTTATATATATCTTCAGATACTTTAAGGTGGATATCTAGAAATGGAAATGCTAGAATGTATTAGTTTTCAATTGCTGCACAACAAAGTACCACAAACTTCATGGTTCAGAGCTACACAAAATTTTCATCTTACAATTTTCGAGGTCAGAAGTCTGAAATCAGTTTCACTGGGCTTAATCGATGTATTGGTAGGGCTGTGTTCCTTTTAGAGGAAAGGCTTCAGGGAAAAATCTATTTCTTACCTTTCCAGCTTTTAGAGGAAGCTCACATTCCTTAGCTTGGAGCCCCCTTTCATCTCTAAAGCCAGCAATTTAATAACTCTGAACTCTGCTTTTGCCATCATATCTCGTTTCTCCGTCCTCTCTTTCACGTACAAGGACCTTTTTGATTACGAGTCCACCTAGATAATCCAGGATAGTCTTCCTATGACAAGATCCTTAACCACATCTACAAAGTCTCTTGCCATGGAGAGTAACATATTCACAGCTTCCAGAAATTAGGATGTGGACCTCTTTGATGTACCATTATCATACCTCACACATAGTTGGTAACATATGTACACATCCAACTTTACTAGCTATTGCCAACTTTCTTTACAAATTGGTTGTTCTAAATATTCTCACCCTAAAATTAGATGAATTTCACTCCTTCCACACATTTTGTGTTAAAAGGATGTATAATTTTGCCCAGCTGATACATGTAAATGAATTCTCATTATTTCAATTTGCATGTTTTTTGACTGCTAAGTGAGGTTTGTCATCGTTTTTGATTAGGCATGCACATGTAAGTTTCTTTTATTTCCTTTCATATTCTTTGCCTTACCATTTTAGTATATGTAGTCTGTCCCTTTTGATAAAGGTTTTAGGAGTTTTTAAACATGTAACTTAGAAATGAATCCTTTGTTATAATACTTGAAAATATTTTTTCCCCCACTGTGGCTAAAGTAGTCCCATGGTGACAAGTAAAGCTGATTTTCACTTATATTGTGCATTTAATCATACTGCATTTTAAGGTACTCATTTATAATTTTTTCCTTATGGTTTCTGCTATTCATCTTGTTTAAAAAATATATAAGATATTTTTCCATGTATTATTCTAATATATTTACAGTTCTGCTTTTCAAATTTTGCTGATTTCTTTGCTTAGAAAAAGGGATAATCCCAACTCAAGGACTGAACCCATAACTCTTATGTCTCCTGCACTGGTAAGCAGGTTCTTTACCACCAGCGCCACCTGGGAAGCCCTTGCCTATTCATAATTTTCTATAAATAGAATCATAAAATAGGTACCCTTCTGTGCCTTTTGTTCTTTATAATTCCTGTCAGATTTATTACCCTTGTGCCATAAACCAGTAATGTTTTGGTTGGGTTTTTTAAAATTTGTTGATTCTTTATTGTTTTTTAGTATTTCTTTATATGTTGTTCTTGTTCAGTTGCCCAGTTGTGTCCAACTCTTTGCAACACCATGGACTGCAGCATGCAAGGCCTCCCTGTCCTTCACTGTTTCCCGGAGAGAGAGAGATGACCATTTGACTCGGTGATGTCATAACCATCTCGTCCTCTTTTGCCCCATACTCCCCCTGCCTTCAATCTTTCCCAGAATCAGGATCTTTTCTAATGAGTCAGCTCTTCACATCGCGTGGCCAAAGAATTAGAGTTTCAGATTCAGGATCAGTCCTTCCAATGAATATTTAAGATGGATTTCCTTTAGGATAGACTGGTTGGATCTCCCCTTGCAGTCCAAGGGACTCTCAAGGGTCTTCTCCAACACTACAGTTCAAAAGCATCAATTCTTCAGTGCTCAGCTGTCTTTATGGCCCAACTCTCACATATGTATATGATGACTAGAAAAACCATAGCTTTGACTAGACAGACCTTTGTTAGAAAAGTAATCTCTCTGCTTTTTAATATGCTGTCTAGGTTGGTCATAGCTTTTCTTCCAGGAGCAAGCGTCTTTTAGTTTCATGGCTGCAGTCACCATCTGCAGTGATTTTGGAGCCCAAAAATTAAAGTCTGTCACTGTTTCCATTGTTTTCCCATATGTTTGCCACAAAGTGATGGGACTGGATGCCATGTTCTTTGTTTTTTGAATGTTGAGTCTAAAGCCAGCTTTTTCACTCTTCTCTTTCAGCTTCATGAAGAGGCTGTTTAATTCCTCTTCATTTTCTGCCATAAGAATGGCATCATCTGCATGTCTGAAGTTATTGATATTTCTCCCAGCAATCTTGACTCCAGCTTGTGCTTCAAGCAGCCTGGCATTTCACATGATGTATTTTGCATATAAGTTAAATAAGCAAGATGACAAAATACAGCCTTGATGTACTCCTTTCCCAATATTGAACCAGTCTGTTATTCCATGTCTGGTTCTCACTGTTGCTTCTTGATCTGCATAGAGGTTTCTCAGGAGGCAAGTGAGGTGGTTTGTTATTCCCATCTCTAAGAATTTTCCAGTTTGTTGTAAGCCTCACAGTCAAAGGCTTTAGTGTAGTCAATGAAGCAGAAGTAGATTTTTTTTTTTTTTAATTCTCTTGCTTTTTCTATGATCCAACAGATGTTGACAATTTGATCTCTGGTTCCTCTGCCTTTTCTAATCCAGCTTGAACATCTGGAAGTTCTAGGTTCACAAGTTCTAGCTTGGAGATATTTGAGGATTACTTTGCTAGCACGTGAAACGGGTGCAATAGTGTGGTAGTTTGAACATTCTTTGGCATTGCCTTTCTTAGGGATTTGAATGAAAACTGACATTTTCCAGTCCTGTGGTCACTGCTGAGTTTTCCAGATTTGCTGGTATATTGAGTGCACTTTGACAGCATCATCTTTTAGGATTTGAAATAACTCAGCTGAAATTCCATCACCTCCACTAGATTTTCAGTGATGCTTCCTAATGTCCACTTGACTTCACATTCCAAGATCTGGCTCTATGTGAGTGATCACACCATCGTGGTTATCTGGTTCATTAAGATCTTTTTTTTGTATAATTCTTCTGTGTATTCTTGCTGCCTCTTAATATCTTCTGCTTCTGTTAGGTCCATAATATTTCTGTCCTTTATTGTATCTGTCTTGGCATGTAATGTTGCCTTGGTATATCTAATTTTCCTGAGATCTCTAGCTTTCCCAGTCTGTTGTTTTCCTCTATTTCTTTCCATTGTTCACTTAGGAAGCCTTTCTTATCTCTCCTTTCTCTTCTTTGGAACTCTGTATTCAAATGGGTATATCTTCCCTTTCCCCTTTGCCTTTCGCTTCTCTTCTTTTCTCAGCTATTTGTAAGGCCTCCTCAGACAACCATTTTGCCTTTTTGCATTTGTTTTTCTGGGGATGGTCTTGATCTTGATCACTGCTTCATGTACAATGTCACGAACCCCCGTCCATAGTTCTTCAGGCACTCTGTCTATCAGATCTAATCCCTTGAATCCTTTTGTCACTTCCACTGTAGAATCATAAGGGATTCGATTTAGGGTCATATCTGAATGACTTAGTGGTTTTCTCCACTTTTTTCAATTTAAGTCTGAATATTGCAATAAGAAGTTCATGATCTGAGCCCCAGTCAACTCCCAGTCTTATTTTTGCTTACTGTATAGAGCTTCTTCATCTTTAGCCATAAAAAATATAATCAATCTGATTTTGGTATTGACCATCTGGTGATGTCCATGTGTAGAGTCATCTCTTGTGTTGTTGGAAGAGGGTGTTTGCTATGACTATATCACAATTTATCTGTTTTCCTATTGATGCAAATTTGGGCTTGTTCCATTTGATGCCATTCAGAATCAAACTATCATGGAAATTCTTCTTCATGTATTCCGATGAATTTCTTATTTCTTAATATACCTATAATTAGAGTTGCCAATCATATCAAAAACACAGNCTCAGTTGTGTCCAACTCTTTGCAACACCATGGACTGCAGCATGCAAGGCCTCCCTGTCCTTCACTGTCTCCCGGAGAGAGAGAGATGACCATTTGACTCGGTGATGTCATAACCATCTCGTCCTCTTTTGCCCCATACTCCCCCTGCCTTCAATCTTTCCCAGAATCAGGATCTTTTCTAATGAGTCAGCTCTTCACATTGCGTGGCCAAAGAATTAGAGTTTCAGATTCAGGATCAGTCCTTCCAATGAATATTTAAGATGGATTTCCTTTAGGATAGACTGGTTGGATCTCCCCTTGCAGTCCAAGGGACTCTCAAGGGTCTTCTCCAACACTACTGTTCAAAAGCATCAATTCTTCAGTGCTCAGCTGTCTTTATGGCCCAACTCTCACATATGTACATGACGACTAGAAAAACCATAGCTTTGACTAGACAGACCTTTGTTAAAAAAGTAATCTCTCTGCTTTTTAATATGCTGGCTAGGTTGGTCATAGCTTTTCTTCCCAGGAGCAAGCGTCTTTTAGTTTCATGGCTGCAGTCACCATCTGCAGTGATTTTGGAGCCCCAAAATTAAAGTCTGTCACTGTTTCCATTGTTTTCCCATATGTTTGCTACAAAGTGATGGGACTGGATGCCATGTTCTTTGTTTTTTGAATGTTGAGTCTAAAGCCAGCTTTTTCACTCTTCTCTTTCAGCTTCATCAAGAGGCTGTTTAACTCCTCTTCATTTTCTGCCATAAGAATGGCATCATCTGCATGTCTGAAGTTATTGATATTTCTCCCAGCAGTCTTGACTCCAGCTTGTGCTTCAAGCAGCCTGGCATTTCACATGATGTATTTTGCATATAAGTTAAATAAGCAAGATGACAAAATACAGCCTTGATGTACTCCTTTCCCAATATTGAACCAGTCTGTTATTCCATGTCTGGTTCTCACTGTTGCTTCTTGATCTGCATGGAGGTTTCTCAGGAGGCAAGTGAGGTGGTTTGGTGTTCCCATCTCTAAGAATTTTCCAGTTGGTTGTAAGCCTCACAGTCAAAGGCTTTAGTGTAGTCAATGAAGCAGAAGTAGATCTTTTTTTTTTTAAATTCTCTTGCTTTTTCTGTGATCCAACAGATGTTGACAATTTGATCTCTGGTTCCTCTGCCTTTTCTAAATCCAGCTTGAACATCTGGAAGTTCTAGGTTCACAAGTTCTAGTTTGGAGATATTTGAGGATTACTTTGCTAGCACGTGAAATGAGTGCAATAGTGTGGTAGTTTGAACATTCTTTGGCATTGCCTTTCTTAGGGATTTGAATGAAAACTGACATTTTCCAGTCCTGTGGTCACTGCTGAGTTTTCCAGATTTGCTGGTATATCGAGTGCACTTTGACAGCATCATCTTTTAGGATTTGAAATAACTCAGCTGAAATTCCATCACCTCCACTAGATTTTTAGTGATGCTTCCTCATGTCCACTTGACTTCACATTCCAAGATCTGACTCTAGGTGACTGATCACACCATCGTGGTTATCTGGTTCATTAAGATTTTTTCTTTGTGTAGTTCTGTGTATTCTTGCTGCCTCTTAATATCTTCTGCTTCTGTTAGGTCCATAATATTTCTGTCCTTTATTGTATGCGTCTTGGCATGTAATGTTGCCTTGGTATATCTAATTTTCCTGAGATCTCTAGTCTTTCCCATTCTGTTGTTTTCCTCTATTTCTTTCCATTGTTCACTTAGGAAGCCTTTCTTATCTCTCCTTGCTCTTCTTTGGAACTCTGCATTCAAATGAGTCTATCTTCCCTTTCCCCTTTGCCTTTAGCTTCTCTTCTTTTCTCAGCTATTTGTAAGGCCTCCTCAGACAACCATTTTGCCTTTTTGCATTTGTTTTTCTGGGGATGGTCTTGATCTTGATCACTGCTTCACGTACAATGTCATGAACCCCCGTCCATAGTTCTTCAGGCACTCCGTCTATCAGATCTAATCCCTTGAATTCTTTTATCACTTCCACTGTAGAATCATAAGGGATTTGATTTAGGGTCATACCTGAATGACTTAATGGTTTTCTCCACTTTTTTCAATTTAAATCTGAATATTGCAATAAGAAGTTCATGATCTGAGCCCCAGTCAACTCCCAGTCTTATTTTTGCTTACTGTATAGAGCTTCTTCATCTTTAGCTGCAAAGAATATAATCAATCTGATTTTGGTATTGACCATCTGGTGATGTCCATGTGTAGAGTCATCTCTTGTGTTGTTGGAAGAGGGTGTTTGCTATGACTATATCACAATTAATCTATTTTCCTATTGATGCAAATTTGGGCTTGTTCCATTTGATGCCATTCAGAATCAAACTGTCATGGAAATTCTTCTTCATGTATTCTGATGAATTTCTTATATCTTAATATACCTATAATTAGAGTTGCTAATCATATCAAAAGCATAGTTACATTTAGTAAAAACCAAATTTTCTGAAGTATTTTGCCATTTTACAGTCTTAGCAGTGATGCAATAGAGTTCCACTCCTTGCCAGTACTTTTATATTTTAGTTATTTTGGTAAATATGTTATCTCATTGTGAATTTATTTTGTCTGTCTCTGAAGAGTAATGATGTAAAGAAGATCTTTATATGTCTCTCGGCCATTTGGATATCCTCTTAAAAGTAAAATCCTTCTTTCACCATCTTTGTCTTCTCCATTTTTTCTTCAAGATTGCCTTTGCTTTACTCAGACTCTGTGAGTTTTAATCCTGTTTATTTTCAACATTTTAATGACTTTATGCTTCAGACTATCTTGTAAACAGCACATAGTTGGATTGTTTAATACTTCAATTTAAGAATATATTTTTACATATGAATTTTGTCCAAGTACACTTATTGTGATTATTTTTATACTTTTAATTAAAAGTTTCAGATACAACATGTAATTTTAAGTGTAAAGTTTTATTTTTAAATATATATCTTACGAAGTTACAGCTACAAGATATGGGATATACCCAGAACCCCAAAAGACTCTTGTCTTATCTAAGCCTATACTTCCTTGCAATATTCTACATGTCTTTTAAACTCTGATCTGAATTTTAATCTTGTTGTCTCTCAATTAGATATTTTATCTTTCCCTGGATTTAGATATCTTGCAACAGCTTATGGGCCAGAAGGTAAGAAATTGTTCAAAAAATTTTCAGGCATGTTAAAATGTCAGTATAGCTGCCAGTGGATAAATATGAGACAATTCCTGCAACAAAATAATAATGATAGTGATGGATTATAACTCATAAAATAAAATACATATCCATGAGTTCATACTGATATACATAAATCATTAAATCAAGAAATAAATGATGAAATGGATAACTGTTCCAGGCAGTAAAATTCCAGTTAATTAGTGCAGAAGGGATGATTGCAATAGAAATAAAATCCCAATTTGGCAAATAAAACAATAATTTTTGTAGATAAAAATCATCAATGGCTGATGAGATTTGTAGGTGAAAGTCTAATGAGAATCAGGATGTTTGCTTGGTCTCGAAGTATTTCCCCACATGATACTTATTAATTATAAAGGGAAAATAAAAACTTTACAGTGGAGAAATCTGGCAGGCACTCCTTTAATCAAGCAAAGTTTACATCAGCAGTAATAAGGCATATTGACATCATGTGCATACTCATATTATTCACAGAAAAGGGTGTAAAACAACTTCAGTGATATTACTGTCCAAAAAAATATGACCTCAATCTAATCATGAGAAGATATTATACAAACATCAACTGGGGAACATTTTACAAAATATTCTAGCCAGTATACTTCAAAAGTATCAAGGTCATAAAAGGCAAAAATACTGAAAATGTACTCTTGATTAGAAGAAATTAAGGAGACATGAAAAATAAATGCAATGTGCAGTCCTGGATTGGATCCTGAATCAAAAATTAGTGAAACAGTTAATGAAATTCAAATAAGGTCCAGGGTTAATAACATTACTTTAATGCTAATTTTTTGTTTCAAAAATTATACAGTGATTATATAAGATGAGATGGTAACATTGAAGAAAAGAAATGAAGAAAAGAAAAAAAACTGACATACTATTTTTGCAAATTTTTGTCTATATAATATTGCAAAATAAAATAATTTTAAGAATTAAATACTTCAACTTTGAATATCTAAACCATGACAAAACAATATTTGTTTCTGTTGTAAATTGTTCTTGATTTCCAGTCAATGTTCACTGTTTTAGCGTGCCTCAGGATTTTTTGATGTAGCATCAGCATGCATGAAAAATCATTAAGGCTCTTTGTTGTTTAGTCACTCAATCATATCCAACTCTTTGCGACCCTAAGGTATGCAGCATGCCAGGCTTCCCTGTCCTTCACCATCTCCCGGAGCTTGCTCAAGCTCATATCCATTGATTCAGCGATGCCATCCAACTGTCTCTTCCTCTATCATTCCCCTTTCGTCCTGCCTTCAGTTTTTCCCAGCATCAGGGTCTTTTCCAATGAGTTGGCTCTTCGCATCAGGTGGCCAAAGTATTGGAGCTTCAGCTTTAGCAGGCTCTAGCAGATGCTATTTTCTTCCGGTGTAAGTAATTCCTTTTCAGGTAAATGTAGCCCAGTGGATCTGTTAGCGTTCATCTGGAAGATCCCCTGGAGGAGGAAATGGCAACCCACTCCAGTATTCTTGCCCAGAAAATCTCATGGACAGAGGAGCCTGGTGGGTCCCAGTTCATGGGGTGGCAATGAGTTGAACACGACTGAGTGACTGAGTGCGCACGCACGCACACACACACACACACTCAAACACACACACACTCAAACACACACACACACACACACACACATATGGTCAATAAAACATTCAGATAGCAAATCTTTTAGGTTTATTGTGGGGAAGAAGCTACAGGTACTCAATTCTGCTGTTGTAGCATGAAAGTTTACCCTCTAAGCCATCAGGGTAGCCCCAAAGTAGCCATCGACAACGTATACGCAGTGGCTGTGTGCAACTGTGAGCCAATAAAACCTTTTTTACAAAAACAGACATAGGTTGCAAATCTTGCTATACAGGATTTAAAATAGTTTATGTGTTCTAATTTTGCCCTTATTTCTAGTGCATGGCCTTTTGGAACCCCAGTAAAAAGCTGGAAATGATTGCAATGGTCATTGGGACTTGAATTTGAAGCTCTCTCCCTAGCTGCTCTCTTCAGTCCCTTTAACCTCTCAGATAATGTTTTCCATTCAGTTCCTGCAATTGGGCCTAACACAGTTTTTGAGGGCATTTGTATGCAGATTTTTAAATCTCTCTCCTGTGATTCTCTCCTTTCCACGGTTTTCTCCCTGTTTATTTCAAGACTCTCTGGCAGCCCCAAATCCCTGATGTTTTTAATGCAGTAAGATGCCTCCCTGACCAGATGTGTATAAGAGACAGAGGTATCACAGAACACATTCAAATATGTCAATATTTTTAAATTTGTCAAGACTTGGCTTAAATGTTATCCCATTGTGAAATGGCTTTCATTGTTTCTGTTGTGAATTTGGACATTAATTTTTGTTGATTGAAAAGTAATATATCTTTTTTAATGCTTTACATTTTTATTGTTTTATTTGGTTTTTAGTGATTTGTCTTTGATGTGTCTAAGTGTAATTCTCTTTCTAATTATATTGCTTAGGTTTCCCTGACTTTTTTGAATTTGTGGGTTGATTTCTGTAATTGGTTTTAGGAAATTCCCCACCATTATTGTTTCAAATATTTCTTCTGCTCCATTTCCTGTGTTCTCCTTCTGGAATTCCAGTTCCATAAATTTTAAGTCACTTGTTATTCTACATGTCTTTTAAACTCTGATCTGAATTTTAATCTTGTTGTCTCTCAATTAGATATTTTATCTTTCCCTGGATTTAGATATCTTGCAACAGCTTATGGGCCAGAAGGTAAGAAAGTGTTCAAAAAATTTTCAGGCATGTTAAAATGTCAGTATAGCTGCCAGTGGATAAATATGAGACAATTCCTGCAACAAAATAATAATGATAGTGATGGATTATAACTCATAAAATAAAATACATATCCATGAGTTCATACTGATATACATAAATCATTAAATCAAGAAATAAATGATGAAATGGATAACTGTTCCAGGCAGTAAAATTCCAGTTAATTAGTGCAGAAGGGATGATTGCAATAGAAATAAAATCCCAATTTGGCAAATAAAACAATAATTTTTGTAGATAAAAATCATCAATGGCTGATGAGATTTGTAGGTGAAAGTCTAATGAGAATCAGGATGTTTGCTTGGTCTCGAAGTATTTCCCCACATGATACTTATTAATTATAAAGGGAAAATAAAAACTTTACAGTGGAGAAATCTGGCAGGCACTCCTTTAATCAAGCAAAGTTTACATCAGCAGTAATAAGGCATATTGACATCATGTGCATACTCATATTATTCACAGAAAAGGGTGTAAAACAACTTGAGTGATATTACTGTCCAAAAAAATATGACCTCAATCTAATCATGAGAAGATATTATACAAACATCAACTGGGGAACATTTTACAAAATATTCTAGCCAGTATACTTCAAAAGTATCAAGGTCATAAAAGGCAAAAATACTGAAAATGTACTCTTGATTAGAAGAAATTAAGGAGACATGAAAAATAAATGCAATGTGCAGTCCTGGATTGGATCCTGAATCAAAAATTAGTGAAACAGTTAATGAAATTCAAATAAGGTCCAGGGTTAATAACATTACTTTAATGCTAATTTTTTGTTTCAAAAATTATACAGTGATTATATAAGATGAGATGGTAACATTGAAGAAAAGAAATGAAGAAAAGAAAAAAAACTGACATACTATTTTTGCAAATTTTTGTCTATATAATATTGCAAAATAAAATAATTTTAAGAATTAAATACTTCAACTTTGAATATCTAAACCATGACAAAACAATATTTGTTTCTGTTGTAAATTGTTCTTGATTTCCAGTCAATGTTCACTGTTTTAGCGTGCCTCAGGATTTTTTGATGTAGCATCAGCATGCATGAAAAATCATTAAGGCTCTTTGTTGTTTAGTCACTCAATCATATCCAACTCTTTGCGACCCTAAGGTATGCAGCATGCCAGGCTTCCCTGTCCTTCACCATCTCCCGGAGCTTGCTCAAGCTCATATCCATTGATTCAGCGATGCCATCCAACTGTCTCTTCCTCTATCATTCCCCTTTCGTCCTGCCTTCAGTTTTTCCCAGCATCAGGGTCTTTTCCAATGAGTTGGCTCTTCGCATCAGGTGGCCAAAGTATTGGAGCTTCAGCTTTAGCAGGCTCTAGCAGATGCTATTTTCTTCCGGTGTAAGTAATTCCTTTTCAGGTAAATGTAGCCCAGTGGATCTGTTAGCGTTCATCTGGAAGATCCCCTGGAGGAGGAAATGGCAACCCACTCCAGTATTCTTGCCCAGAAAATCTCATGGACAGAGGAGCCTGGTGGGTCCCAGTTCATGGGGTGGCAATGAGTTGAACACGACTGAGTGACTGAGTGCGCACGCACGCACACACACACACACACTCAAACACACACACACTCAAACACACACACACACACACACACACATATGGTCAATAAAACATTCAGATAGCAAATCTTTTAGGTTTATTGTGGGGAAGAAGCTACAGGTACTCAATTCTGCTGTTGTAGCATGAAAGTTTACCCTCTAAGCCATCAGGGTAGCCCCAAAGTAGCCATCGACAACGTATACGCAGTGGCTGTGTGCAACTGTGAGCCAATAAAACCTTTTTTACAAAAACAGACATAGGTTGCAAATCTTGCTATACAGGATTTAAAATAGTTTATGTGTTCTAATTTTGCCCTTATTTCTAGTGCATGGCCTTTTGGAACCCCAGTAAAAAGCTGGAAATGATTGCAATGGTCATTGGGACTTGAATTTGAAGCTCTCTCCCTAGCTGCTCTCTTCAGTCCCTTTAACCTCTCAGATAATGTTTTCCATTCAGTTCCTGCAATTGGGCCTAACACAGTTTTTGAGGGCATTTGTATGCAGATTTTTAAATCTCTCTCCTGTGATTCTCTCCTTTCCACGGTTTTCTCCCTGTTTATTTCAAGACTCTCTGGCAGCCCCAAATATAGCCAATAAAACCTTTTTTACAAAAACAGACATAGGTTGCAAATCTTGCTATACAGGATTTAAAATAGTTTATGTATTCTAATTTTGCCCTTATTTCTAGTGCATGGCCTTTTGGAACCCCAGTAAAAAGCTGGAAATGATTGCAACGGTCACTGGGACTTGAATTTGAAGCTCTCTCCCTAGCTGCTCTCTTCAGTCTCTTTAACCTCTCAGATAATGTTTTCCATTCAGTTCCTGCAATGGGCCCTAACACAGTTTTTGAGGGCATTTGTATGCAGACTTTTAAATCTCTCTCCTGTGATTCTCTCCTTTCCACGGTTTTCTCCCTGTTTATTTCAAGACTCTCTGGCAGCCCCAAATCCCTGATGTTTTTAATGCAGTAAGATGCCTCCCTGACCCACAGAGAACTGGGAAGTGCCCTCAAAAGGGAGCCTAGGTAAATATGGAGGTCACCTAGTTAACGTTCCTTCTTCCATAACTATATTTCCTACAGTTTCTGCCAACTTTGGATATTCTGTAATGTCTTCAAAGAATCAAGGGTTCTGTTTTGTGCTGTGGCAGGTTTTCTTTGTGTTTGTTTTTTACTCGGTTCTTATAATTTTCATCTATAAACAATAAGTCTAGTATAGGCTACTCCACCATGACTGGCTCTGAGATTCTTATTTTCTACAATGTTATTCTGAATTTTTTGCTTATATTTTTTGCCTCTCTTTTCCAGCATTTTATTGGATTGAGTTTTATCTTTTAATCTGCTTTGTTTTCCTTTTCTTTGCAGGTTGATCATCCTTTTTCTTTTTATTGCTACCATTTAGTTTTTCATCTTTACCTTTGCAAAGTATAACTTAATCAATATATTTGCCTTCTGTATCAGTTGAAGTTCAAAAGGAAAGCAACAACTTTCAAGCTAAGTTAATGTGAAGAAGGCTGATTCATCAAGAGGCTATTTAGAAAGATAAGAATGGTCCTGGATTCTCTTTAGAGAGTGAAAGAATTTGGCTCAAGTAGTACTGGAAATATCACTATTTCTAGTCTCAAAACAAAGAGGGAAAATTGATAGGAAACTGGAAGCATCTCTTTCCTTGAATCCAGTAGTGATCTTATTGAAAGATACAGTCAGTCATAGGTGAACTTTTAGGAAGAGAACAGGGAAATAAGTAGGCTTGACCTTCCTTTTTCTCTCCCTCTGATCTTCTGCCAGGAGTACCAATTGGCTGAACCCAACCAGAAGCCAGAGGAATTAGGATTATAATGATGTAATATAATATATTCAAGTCAGCCTTTGAGGGCCAACGATAGGTAGAGAAGTGTAAAGGCTATCAGGTGGAGCACACAGAAGATACTATCACAGCCCTTCTCAGCACAATGATGTCTTAAACACTTCAATGGTAATTACTTTTCTCCATTTTAAATACAATGGAGAAAATTTAAATATTTTTCGTTATGTTTAGCTTTATTTTCATTATTTTAGCTTTATTTTATCCCCAAATTATTATTATTTTATACAGTCACTGCTTATTTAGGTTTATCATAATGTTTATCATTTTTTGTTATGTTACTATTCTTTCTTGTATCACACACCACTTTGAGTTTACATTTACTCTTTCTGAATTAAATGGTATAGTAGTAGCTCTTTGAGCAAGGTTTGAGTGTATTCTCTCTGTGTTTATATGAAAATATCCTTATTTCACCCTCTCTCAAATGATGGTTTAGCTGGACATTCCAGGCTGACAATTACTTTCTCTTGGATCAAAAAAGAAAGGATTCTATTTGCTTGACTTCTTTATTGTTGCTGAGAAATCTCTTTCAATAATTTCCATTCCTTTGAAAATTATCTTTTTGATCTCACTGTATTTACAATTGTCTCTGCCATTAATGTTCAGAAATTTTGGTAAAATGGATGTGGATTTATTTTTACTTATTCTATGTAACTTATTGTACTTCTTTTTTCCCACTGTACTTCTTACACAGATTTTGTTCATTAATTTTTGAAAATTCTCTCATGATCACTATTGCTTTATTCATGGGCTCCGTTTCCCTCAGAGTCATTTCTTGCCTTTCTTGATTTTATTCTGACTCCTGCAACTTGATTTTCTTGATTCCTTAATTTATGTCTTTAACAATTTTAATATGAGTATTTTGTCATCTTTAAAATCATGATCTATTAACTGTAGTTCATAGTGATCTGAATTTCATGTTTTTGAACCTTTCAATTCATGTTCAAGTTGACTGGACCCTTGTGAGTCTATAATTTAAGAGCTAAGCTTATACCTGTACAACCTGGGTAGAGAAAGTAATCCCATTAGAGTTTTGTGTTTCAAGATTTGAAGTATGAATAGATAAAACAAAATCTTTCGGAAGCTAATGACTCCTGAAGCTGAATGTTGAGTTCTTAGAGGTTTTATACTATTCCCTCTAATTTCATGTATATTTAAAAATTTTAATGATATTAACAGAAGGTAATTTAGAATTATTTTAGAATTTAGAAGTTCACTTCTTCCTACTGTCATGAAAATTAATTTTGATCTAATAATATATCATTATTATATCATAATATAATTTTGCCTAATATATATCAATGAATCACATTCTTAGGCTAATAATGTGCGTGTGTGTGATCAGTCATGTGCAACTCTGTGACACCATGGAATGTAGCCTTCCAGGCTTCTCTGTCCATGGAATTTTTCAGGCAAGAATACTGAAGTGGGTTGCCATTCCCTTCTCCAGGGGATCTTCCCAACCCAGGGATCAAACCCATATCTCCTGCATCTCCTGCATTGGCATGTGGATTCTTTACCACTGAGGTACCTGGGAAGCCCAAGTTAATAGACTAATATACTGTATGGTAATAAGAGGAACTTTTTATGCCTTCCTTCACTTCTATACTTAACATAATTACTTTCAGCAAGTATTCACTAACTGCATCATGCTAAATGGTAAAAACATCAGCACAGTTTTTTCTCTCTTAAAAATTATCATCTAGGAAGACCATTCATCTAGGAAGACCATCTAGAGTATCATTGTTAAAGATTATATACCAACATCAGAAGAAGAAAGCTGAAACGTAAAACAGCAAGTCAGGGAAGCTCAGTTATTAATTGAAAAGGATGGTTAGTTGAAAGACTATTACATTTTAAATATATGTGAGACACCATCACTAAGATGAGTTATGTAGAAGTATGAATGTCTTGCTGACATTACTCAGTGAAGTCAATTCAAGTAATGAGGTAGAATAATTCAATTTTAATAAAGAGAAAACTATGTTGTTGTCATTCCTGACTACCGCAATGCCATAGGCATTGTGTTAGGGCCTTTCCATCATCACATCCAGCCCTCAAAAGACACCGCTAGATATTTTTAAAATGAGAAGACTATAACAAAGAAGTAACTGCCCAAGTTTATGGAGCTATTAAGTATATGAGCTAGGATGGGAATTCAGTTTCATGAGCCTCTAAATTTTGTTCTTTCCACTACATCACATTGCCTCCCAAGTAGACGAGTGCCTTCTCCATGGAAATAAGGTATCCTTAACTGCCCAGATATTTTAATATCTCGTTAAAAACCTGCTTGATGTAAGTACTAGGAAGCATTTAATTCATTACAATCACGTCTCTTTTCTTCAAATATTTTTCTTTTTCTTATTTTTTTAAATTATTTGCCTTGATCCCATGTGAAGAAACTTTGGGAAGTGGCATTCAGGAGTGTCAACCTCATACCTAAATGTTAGCTTATAAATTTTATAATGAAAATGTTTGTAAGGAGTGTGCCACATCACCAAGAGTAACCGTCCAGTTCTTATTTCTGGTTTTGGAATCTTGGGCTCTGAAGGCAGAGGAAGAAAGTAGAACAAACTTCCCAACATTTGATGACAGCATAACATGGCTTAGAAGCTTTTGCCTCGTTTACTTTCCATGGACTTACTTTCTTGACCAGATTGTAGTTGGTAACAACATCGTGATACTCAACACCAGCCTCTCAGAACCTACATCTGTAAAGTACAACTTTATTCTTGTCAGATGACCACTTTTGACCTTGTCTTGTTTAATCCTACACTGACCACATTTGAGACTAAGGAATAGTCCATTAGTGTTTCCCCACCAAAGGAAGAAAAATAATCACATACTTGAATGAAAAAATCAGCCTCTAACATTTTAAATCTTTCTCCAAGCAACAGGAGATTTCTGGAAAAGAAATAATCCATCAGATATTTTTTCCAGAAACTCTCACTTCATTATCCCTGTAAAAGAGTTTAAATTGCTGAATTACCTCCTTCTGTAGTGTGTCTGTTTAATTCTGTCAGTAATGTTATATAGAAATGCTCAGTGTCCAAAGCTTGGAATTTATTAAAAAGTAGTTGAAAACAATGCAAATCGTAGCCAATTACCAAAAATAGAGAAGTAAAAAAAAAAAATTCTTATTCTGACCTAGCTCAACCCTATAATTTAAACCATTTCTAAAAATCTCAAAAGTTACAATTTCAATGAGAGCTTATTCTGATGCAGTTTCCCTCAGTTTTTCTTAACTGACACATGGAATTTTGCAGAATAATATTTCTTTAGGCTGTCAGACACATAAAGCATGACTCTATTTGCATAACTTTTTACGATTTTAATTAGGAAAAACTGAAGATCTTCAATTATTTATATACATATATATTCTTCATTGGGGTTGCTTTAAAGTCATTGTCTAAGACGTATACCAATATGCATAAAAGATATCTGTATCTTTGGTGATGATTTTCAAACAGCTTCAACAACGGAATTACATTTTAACATTCCCAGATTTTATGCATTTCCAGAAAGTTTTATATGAGCTTCCTGGATAATGTGACCTATAGCTGAATAACCTTCATGAAAAAAAAAATTGCAGTAAAATTATTTTAGATTAGAGAATGTCCACATTTCATGATTTTTCTTTACCTTTTCACTTTTCAAGGAAAATTCTCTTAGTTTTGGTGCTTCATTGAGACCATTTTAAAAATAGTCTATTAAGATGATTCACTGCTGCAGGTGTTACCTTATACAGTGAACTGTTAATAACATAATCATTCACACTTGCAACTGATTCAGCATCTGGTTCAATGCTTCTCCTTCTAGAGGGCCTAACAGGTGCTAGAGAATCACTCAGGGGAAAATAAGCAATATTACTAATGATATTCACCACAATTGTCATTGAATGTTTATTGTTTCCATCTCAACTTCACTTTCTTTAACTTCAGAGACCATTGTGCAATGTCAGTGGTGAAGCTGGTGATAAAATATTGCAAGTCCATGACCTCCCTTCAGAGCACATAGTGTTATTTTGAGAATTAATTAGCAAAGTCACAGAATAGTCAGGAAGATGGGGTGTGGGCATAGATTTGAAACACACTTCAGAGAGAGACTCAAAGCAGAAGTTTACAACAGGAAGCAAAGAAGATTGTGTCTAATTAGAACTTCAGGGTAATTTCGAAAGGCCTGGTGTAATTACCTGAGTGGGAAGGTAGCCAGATGGAGGGTAACACCTCTAGTAAGGAGAAAAAGTTTTATTTAGATTCACAAACTCATTCAATAATAATTTCTAAGAGCCCATGAAAGAAAATAAGATTTCTACGTTTCAAAATGTTAACTATATTTTAAGGTTCCAAGAATCATGATTTTTACTGGAACTTTACATCATTAAACAACAAATAACCTGTTAATTTAATATTAAATTTAGTCCCATTTTGAGTTAAAATTATAAACTCTGAAATCTCTACTCTAAAGGGTTCTTGCATTAAAACTTAATGAATAATATCTATAGCCATCTCAAGGATTATTCTTTAATCAGTGCCTGTGTTAAAAATGATTTTCAGATTCAATTTTTTTCTAAACAAACTAAAAATTTAGATTGTATGAAACTGTAGTATGAACTATATGGCAGATTTAATTTAAATTTACCACTATGCTAATTTCCAGTAATTCATGATGAAAGTAAAATGCACTTGTAGAGAAAATTAATATGGTATTAATGATTAGTTTCAAGTTTGAATAGCAGTATAGTCAAGGTACGGAGACAGCAATGGCACCCCACTCCAGTACTCAATCTGTAAAGTACAACTTTATTCTTGTCAGATGACCACTTTTGACCTTGTCTTGTTTAATCCTACACTGACCACATTTGAGACTAAGGAATAGTCCATTAGTGTTTCCCCACCAAAGGAAGAAAAATAATCACATACTTGAATGAAAAAATCAGCCTCTAACATTTTAAATCTTTCTCCAAGCAACAGGAGATTTCTGGAAAAGAAATAATCCATCAGATATTTTTTCCAGAAACTCTCACTTCATTATCCCTGTAAAAGAGTTTAAATTGCTGAATTACCTCCTTCTGTAGTGTGTCTGTTTAATTCTGTCAGTAATGTTATATAGAAATGCTCAGTGTCCAAAGCTTGGAATTTATTAAAAAGTAGTTGAAAACAATGCAAATCGTAGCCAATTACCAAAAATAGAGAAGTAAAAAAAAAATTCTTATTCTGACCTAGCTCAACCCTATAATTTAAACCATTTCTAAAAATCTCAAAAGTTACAATTTCAATGAGAGCTTATTCTGATGCAGTTTCCCTCAGTTTTTCTTAACTGACACATGGAATTTTGCAGAATAATATTTCTTTAGGCTGTCAGACACATAAAGCATGACTCTATTTGCATAACTTTTTACGATTTTAATTAGGAAAAACTGAAGATCTTCAATTATTTATATACATATATATTCTTCATTGGGGTTGCTTTAAAGTCATTGTCTAAGACGTATACCAATATGCATAAAAGATATCTGTATCTTTGGTGATGATTTTCAAACAGCTTCAACAACGGAATTACATTTTAACATTCCCAGATTTTATGCATTTCCAGAAAGTTTTATATGAGCTTCCTGGATAATGTGACCTATAGCTGAATAACCTTCATGAAAAAAAAAATTGCAGTAAAATTATTTTAGATTAGAGAATGTCCACATTTCATGATTTTTCTTTACCTTTTCACTTTTCAAGGAAAATTCTCTTAGTTTTGGTGCTTCATTGAGACCATTTTAAAAATAGTCTATTAAGATGATTCACTGCTGCAGGTGTTACCTTATACAGTGAACTGTTAATAACATAATCATTCACACTTGCAACTGATTCAGCATCTGGTTCAATGCTTCTCCTTCTAGAGGGCCTAACAGGTGCTAGAGAATCACTCAGGGGAAAATAAGCAATATTACTAATGATATTCACCACAATTGTCATTGAATGTTTATTGTTTCCATCTCAACTTCACTTTCTTTAACTTCAGAGACCATTGTGCAATGTCAGTGGTGAAGCTGGTGATAAAATATTGCAAGTCCATGACCTCCCTTCAGAGCACATAGTGTTATTTTGAGAATTAATTAGCAAAGTCACAGAATAGTCAGGAAGATGGGGTGTGGGCATAGATTTGAAACACACTTCAGAGAGAGACTCAAAGCAGAAGTTTACAACAGGAAGCAAAGAAGATTGTGTCTAATTAGAACTTCAGGGTAATTTCGAAAGGCCTGGTGTAATTACCTGAGTGGGAAGGTAGCCAGATGGAGGGTAACACCTCTAGTAAGGAGAAAAAGTTTTATTTAGATTCACAAACTCATTCAATAATAATTTCTAAGAGCCCATGAAAGAAAATAAGATTTCTACGTTTCAAAATGTTAACTATATTTTAAGGTTCCAAGAATCATGATTTTTACTGGAACTTTACATCATTAAACAACAAATAACCTGTTAATTTAATATTAAATTTAGTCCCATTTTGAGTTAAAATTATAAACTCTGAAATCTCTACTCTAAAGGGTTCTTGCATTAAAACTTAATGAATAATATCTATAGCCATCTCAAGGATTATTCTTTAATCAGTGCCTGTGTTAAAAATGATTTTCAGATTCAATTTTTTTCTAAACAAACTAAAAATTTAGATTGTATGAAACTGTAGTATGAACTATATGGCAGATTTAATTTAAATTTACCACTATGCTAATTTCCAGTAATTCATGATGAAAGTAAAATGCACTTGTAGAGAAAATTAATATGGTATTAATGATTAGTTTCAAGTTTGAATAGCAGTATAGTCAAGGTACGGAGACAGCAATGGCACCCCACTCCAGTACTCCTGCCTGGAAAATCCCATGGTCGGAGGAGCCTGGTAGGCTGCAGTCCATGGGGTCACTGAGGATCAGACACAACTGAGCGACTTCACTTTCACTTTTCACTTTTATGCATTGGAGAAGGAAATGGCAACCCACTCCAGTGTTCTTGCCTGGAGAATCCCAGGGACGGCGGACCCTGGTGGGCTGCCGTCTATGGGGTTGCACAGAGTCGGACACGACTGAAGTGACTAAGCAGCATGGTCAAGGTAATATACATGCCCTTTTTTATCCCTGATGGACACATGTGTACCATCTTCCAAGTTTGTCCTTCTAGAAAAAAAGAGCTTGTTTTGAAATTTAATAGAGCAATACTGACAAGCAATAAAATGTTATATCTCTTTAAATATAAAGCATATTTAAATTATTCTAGGCAATTTGTTTCATATGCTAAGACTATAGACAGAAAATAATTAATATTTTAATGCTGTATGATGTAGCTGCCTGTGACTTTTTTATTTTCAAGGTGGGAATGATCATCCTGCCCTCTGCTTTTACACTTGAGTGTCCTAACATGGGTTGGCCAACTGTGGTGTGAGTTTTACTACTTTGTCTTGTTAGTGATTTAACACGACCACCAGGTCAAGGCCATGGGGCCACAGCATTCTCTTTGGAAAGGATGATGTTTACTAGTTTGTGTTTATTGTGTGATGCAACTTTACTACAGGAATTACTATTGTCCACCAGTCACTGGGAAATCTCCCTAATCAGCAATGTTAAGTGTAGTCGCCCTGGAGAGTGAAGAACAAGGACCAGGAGACCTGTAGCCAAAAGTCTCATCCTGCTGACCCGAAGCAGATGTTTGGGCCTTGCAACAAGGTCTAGTGTCACGTTGGAAGTTTAGAGAATGTTAGGGAAACAGAATCGACTAGAACAATGTGTGTGAAAGGTGACCAGGAAGCCTGCTAATCAGGAAGGTTTAGAAAGAGCATAAACTTTTAAAAGAGTGTCAGAATAGGCTAGATTCTGGCATGTGCTAAAAACATTGGAAAATTAGGGGAAGAAAAGGTTGAAGAAGACTTTTAAGCCAACGAAGTTATCTTCAGAGTTGGAACAAGCTTTGTAGGATAAAGTTATTTATTATTAATCATAGGAATATAGTATGATCACTTTTCTTAAAGATATGGAAATTGAGGCCCAGGAAGCAAAGATATCACCAACAACACGAGATGATTTGTGAAAGAAGCCAGGCCATACCCCAGTTCTTCTTTTCTTTTTTCTTTTTTATTGTAGTTGATGTACAATATATTATGTGTTACAAGTGTGCAATATAGTGATCCACATTTTTTTTAGGTTGCTCTCCATTTATACTTATAAAATGCTGGCTATGTTCCCTGTGTTGTACCCTTGTAACTTCTTTTATGCATAATAGTGTGTACCTCTTCATTCCTATCCCTTTATTGTCTCTTCCCACTTCACTCCTGGCACTGATAACCACAGTTTGTCCTTCATATCTATGAGTCTGCTTCTTTTTTGCTATATTCACTAGTTTGTTGTACGGAAAAACATAGGCAGAACACTGACTTAAGTTGTAGCAATATTTTTTGGATCTGTCTCCTAAAGCAAAGGAAATAAAACCAAACAAATGATACCTAATTAAACTTAAAAGCTTTTGCAAAGCAGAAACCATGGACAACACAAAAAGACAGCCCGCTGAATGGGAGAAGATATTTCAAATAATATGCCTGATAATGAGTTAATATCCAAAATATGCAAACAGCTCATACAAGTCAACATCAAAAAGCAATCAACCTTATTTTAAAAATGGGTGTAAGACCTGAATAGACATTTTCCCAAAGAAGACATACAGACGGCTAATAGGCATATAAAAAGTTTCTCAACATAGCTAAGCATCAGGCAAATGGAAATCAAAACTGCAACAAGGTACCATCCCATACCTGTCAGAAGGACTATCATCAAAAAGACTACAAATAACAAATGTAAGTGAGGATATGGAGAAAATACTGGAGTGGGTTGCCATTTCCTTCTCCAGGGGATCATCCCAACCCAGGGATTGAAGCCAGGTCTCCTGCTTTGCAGGCAAATTCTTTACCAACTGATATACAAGGAAAGCCCAAGGAGAAAATAGTATACTCATATGCTGTTCATGTGAAGGTAAAATGGTGCAGCCAATGTGGAGAACAGTATAGAGGTTTCTCAAAAAACTAAAAATGGAACTACAATATGATCCAGCAATTCCTGAGTACATATCCCCCAAAAATCAAAAACAACTAATTCAAGAAATACAGTCTCCCCAATGTTCATTGCAGCATTATTTATAGTAGCCAAATTTGGGAGCAACCCAAGTGTTCATCAGCAGATGAATGGTCAAAGAAGATGTGGTATGTGTATATGTATGTATATGTATATACATAAATACATATATTTAAATGCACATATACACAGTGGAATGCTATTCATCCATAAAAAAGAATAAAATTTTGCCATTTGCAACAGCATGGATAGAATTGGAGGGTATCACACTAAGTAAAATATGTCAAAGACAAATCTATATATAATTTATATATAGAATATAAAAAAATCAACAGACTACTGAAGACAACCCCAGTTCTTCTGAATGTGAGTCCTGTGTTTTCCTTACTGATGAAATGATGAACATCTCACAGTTGACCTCAACATATAAGGGGCTGTTCTTAGGGCTGGAAAACAACTAAACACGTATTGGATAAGGGAGCAGCATGTTTAAAAATAGCTATTTCAGCAGACTTACTATTCTCTTCCATACTCAGCTTAATATCAGATAAATAGTCCTTGACTCTACTTCTCCTATTGGACTTTGGCTAGACAACCTCAGGGACACTGTAATCACTTACAGGTTGCTTTTAAAACAAAGAGAGACTACAAACCTCATTCAAAAGAGAGACCAGAATTAAGATTTGAAACTATGTCATCTGGACAAGTTTTAAAGCATGAGTTAACTATTAAGGCATTTGCAGTATGGAATATCTGTAGATAAATAATTCTCTCCTTCAGGGGAAGAATCGGTGTAAGCCTGATGATGAGCGAAACTGGAAGCCTGCCCTGGGGTATGCCACACAGTGGAGAATTGAATGATGGGGGCCATGGTGCACTAGACAATTTGGGCCTGTTCTAAAGAAGGCAAGCACCACTCACCTCTAGATAATCATTGCCATGTAGGAAAGATGACCCAATGGTACCAAGACTTCTGATATTTTTCAAGCAAAACTGAAATTTGAATATTTATGCAAAATCATCCAATTCTTATTAATTTGCTCAGTTAAGAAAGCACATTGCAAATAGCAACAGCAAAAATCACTGTGTGAAATGAATAAACTGTCTCCAAAGTTGATCAAGCCCACAAGCCAACAATTTTTACCCTTTTTTTTCTCAGTATATATATTTTATTGAAGTACAGTTGATTTACACTGTTTCAGGTGCACAACAAAGTGATTCAGTTATGCATATACATAGATATTATTTTTGAGATTATTGCACATTATAGGTTATTACAAGGTATTGACTATAGCTCCCTGTGATATACAATGAATCTTTGTTGCTTGTTGCATATCTACTTTTTTAAAATTAGAGATCTAGCATTCTATTTATATTAAGTCAAACAAGTGGAATCAACATGTCACAAATATTTTACTTACATAAAAATATGTAAGTTTTCTAAAATGCATATATTATAAACACTGTTTATATATACATGTACAAAAGCTTTTCTACTACTTTTGGTAAATGCTTGAGAAAGAACATCAAAAACGAGATGAAGAAATTGGAAAAACATAAACTAAATGAAATGGGAGCGCTGAATATGATAATTTGCTACCTTTAAAGTAATGGCCTGAGGGATATTTATTCTGAACAAGAGAAAATTCTAATGACAACCTCTATTTTTAAAAGGAGACATTAGATGAATCAGTTATTCTTTCTAGGTGCAGAGTGAAGATTAACATTTAAGGAAGGTATCTAAGCTAGAAACTTCTAGAGATGTCTGAAGATGGTAAAATTACCAAGAACACTGAAGGCATTATTTATATTGACCAGATCTCCACACTTACCACCAAGCACACTGGCCACCATAGGTCTGTGCTAGGACTGGCTTCTTGTCCAGCCTCCTGATGTCAGCTACAACATTAGTAAGTAATAACACCCCTGAATCAAGCAGATGTAAAAGTGGTGAATAGAAAACATATTAGTATTCATATTTATGTTCACCATGAGATCAATTTACAGATTAGATGCTAAGCAGGAAATGAGTCTTCTCATTAAATGGTATATAAATGCTCTTCCTTTCAGCATTTCCTGTGACTAAAATCTCTGATATCACAGGAGAAAATATGTAGTCCAGAAAGAAGGCAGAACTAGAAAATGATTTTAAGAAAAGGTATAGTTGTATATTCACACAGATGTGTTTATTAGCAAATTCAACAGATATACAGCTTTTGTCAAAACATAAAGGTAGGGATATTTATTTATTCGTTAATTCTTTAAATATTTGTTTAGCTGCTACTATGTGCCAGACACTCTGTGCATGTTAGAGCTACCATAGTGGATAAAGCAGATATAGTTCCTGCCCTCATGGAGTTTTGATTCTTGCTGAGAGGGAGGAAAGAACCATATGCAATTAGAAAAAGAAATAGTATGAAGTCAAGTAATAATAATTGTTAGGGAAAAGTAGTGTAAAGAAAGAGAAATGCAAGAAGTCTGTACTTAGAGTGGTGATATTTAATCAGACATCTAAACAATATAAGAGAGTCAATGAATGAATAAATGGAGAGTTTCTGGGAAGAGAAAACAGTGATACAAAGATATATTCTAGGAACAGCAAGGAGTTGGGGTAGTGAGCAAAGGAGAGAGTATACTACCTCTTGAAAACTGATAGTTGATAAGATTGTATTTTTGACAAATATATTTTAAAAACTCAAAAGTTAATAATAAAATTTTCAAAGCAGTACTTGAAACTCCAGATAAAGCAGATTATGGAGGAAAAATTTTCATGGAACAAAGCTAAGAAATGCCAGAATTAGAACTAGTTATTCATTATTACTTGCAGATTATTAATGGTTCCTTCATATAGCAAGATTATAAATTGATATATATATATATATGCATATATGATAAAAATGTATAAAATTTTAATACAGAGTATAATAATTCTTGACCAATTCTTATCTTTACAAAATCAGGTAAAGAATTCCTTTATATACTTTTATATGGAGATTCCTAAACTACCACAGCCATTGTTCCATTGCCTACTTTCATATGCAGTTGGAGTGTAGAGTGATCTAAATATTCTTGCAAGCTATTAGACCTTAGTGTATAAAAAGCCTTGAAAAAAATTATGCCATTAGACACAATAATTCCACTTCTAAGAATCCATCCTAAGGAAATAAACAAATACAGACAAAGATTTATGAGTAGGATATTCACAATGGCTCTATTTATAATAGTGAAAAATTAGAAACAGCCTATTTAACCAACAACAGAAATTACCATGCTTCCATATGATAATATATTTTTCACCCATTGTAAACTCTGATGTTAGAGATTTTTAATAAGAAGAGAGAATTCTAATGAGTGAAAATAAAGTGAGAAAGCAACTGAAAATTTATATATACAAGATATACAAAAGATGTATTCTGTTCATACATACCATGGAGAAAAGACTGAAAGAATTTACATCAAATAGCTTAGAAGTGAAGTGATGGATAATGTTTATTTCCTTTGTTTTACTTGTTTTTCAAATTTCCCATAGTGAGAACCTATCATTTCTATATATGGAAAAAATGTTTTAAAAATTATGTGGAGATATGGCTGTCCTTGGATAGCTCCCCTTGGATGAGGGAGAAACGGACTACTTCTTTTAAGTCAAAGTTTTCTATAGGAGAAATCCTGGCACATTTGTCTTGCTGATGCCTGGGTCTAGAAGTTGTACTTGTCTTGAGGCTATGAATTTAGATTTTAAAAAATGTTTATATTCAAGCCAGAGTTTTCCAGTTTGTTCTATTGTGTTTCTAGGAGATGCTCTTTGAAACAAATATTTCCTTGGGAAAATAAATTTGGGAAATGCTATGTAGTCTGTTATCTTCTTGAAAGCCAGAATGCACATTAAGACGTTAGAGTTTCCAAGATGAACTATAATATACATAATATAATATACAACTGACTAAACTTGTTTACTCAACGTCTACCAAACTTAATGAAAAAAAGATTTTTTGTTTGCTTTCCTCACATACTTTTAAAAAACATGTTTTCAGAACTAGAGTTCCATGGAAAACTCTCTATGAAGTGTAGAATTTCATAATTTTGAGACAGACAAATGGGTAAAGTACTCTTTTAGAAAATGGAGTACTTGGGGGAAATGTTTGCAGAATTATTAAGATGAAAGCCTGTCAGGTAGATAGTAAAACAATACAAATATGACTTAATTCAGTAATTCCATTGTGCTTCTATTAATATTAGAAATCCAGTTCTCATAGGAATCAAACCATGTTGCTTGTGTTCTCATAGGCCTGACATACACTGAAAATGATTCCATTTACTTCAATAAATTTGAGTGCACTGTCTTAGAGAAAGGAAACACAATTTAGTTATAGACCTCCTTTCTCTATGTACCTAAATATAGTGAATAGGCAGCATAGCAATAATTTAACAGTTGTTGATTGAATGAGTAGATTTCAAAATATGTAATTCTTATCCATTACCTTGAATACAATAGGAAGAACACAAACCATGTTTAATTTTTGTTATACTTTTGGGCTTCCCTGGTGGCTCAGACAGTAAAGTATCTGCCTGTGATGCAGGAGACCCAGGTTCGATCCTTAGGTTGAATGGATCTCCAGCAGAAGGGAATGGCTACCCACTCCAGTACACTTGCCTGGAGAATCCCAGGGATAGAGGAGTCTGGCGGGCTACAGTCCACAGGGTCACACAGAGTTGTACAAGACTGAGTGACTAACACTTTCACTTTCATTCTTATTTATACCTTGAATACACCAAGAACACAAACCTTGTTTCGTTTTTATTATGATTTTATCACTGGAAAAGAACTTAAAGTGATTTTCTGCTACAACTCTTTTTGCCTTCTCTAAGCAGAGTGTTATTAATGTCATTTTCATGGGAAAACCAAGGAGATTAAATGATGTGATCAAGGTCATACATCTGTGCTTAGTCTTCATCGAAGATTTCCTGGCTCTTTTCTTCTGGAAAGGAAGAAATAGAGGTGACTATCTGAGGTGAAATGACTGGAAGGATAGCCAGCCACCAGCCCCTGGAAAACATCTCATTTTCAGTCACACTGACAGTTACCAATCAGCTACTGGAGATGCAGAGTTCAAACCCAATTCTCCAACGTTCACCTCTGCTCTGTATCCTTGGAATTGATAGTTCAAAGTGTTCAGGTTTTTAAGTCAACATTTATTCTGTCCTAAATAAAGCAGACTGGTTCCAAATCGGAAAAGGAGTACGTCAAGGCTGTATATTGTCACCCTGCTTATTTGACTTCTATGCAGAGTACATCATGAGAAATGCTGGGCTGGAAGAAGCACAAGCTGGAATCAAGATTGCCGGGAGAAATATCAACAACCTCAGATATGCAGATGACACCACCCTTATGGCAGAAAGTGACCCTGTATGTGAGACAGCAAAAGAGACACAAATATATAGAAAGGACTTTTGGACTCTATGGGAGAGGAAGAGGGTGGGATGATTTGGGAGAATGGCATTGAAACATGTAAACTAACATGTAAGAACGAAGCACAAGCCTATGTTCGATACAGGATACAGGATGCTTGGAGCTGGTGCACAGGGATGAGCCAGAGAGATGTGGTGGGGTGGGAGGTGGGAGGGGGATTCGGGATTGGGAGCTAATATACACCCATGGTGGATTCATGTCAATGTATGGCAAAACCAATACGGTATTGTAAAGTAAAATAAAGTAAAAAATGAAAGACGAGAGTGAAAAGGTTGGCTTAAAGCTCAACATTCAGAAAACTAAGATCATGGGATCCAGTCCCATCACTTCATGGTAAATAGATGGGGAAACAGTGGAAACAGTGTCAGACTTTATTTTTTTGGGCTCCGAAATCACTGCAGATGGTGACTGCAGACATGAAATTAAAAGACACTTATTCCTTGGAAGGGAAGTTATGACCAACCTAGATAGCATATTGAAAAGCAGAGACATTACTTTGTCAACAAAGTTCCATCTAGTCAAGGCTATGATTTTTCCAGTGGTCATGTATGGATGTAACAGTTGGACTGTGAAGAAAGCTGAGTGCTGAAGAATTGATGCTTTTGAACTGTGGTGTTGGAGAAGACTCTTGAGAGTCCCTTGGACTGCAAGGAGATCCAACCAGTCCATTCTAAAGTCAGTCCTGGGTGTTCATTGGAAGGACTGAGGCTGAAGCTGAAACTCCAGTACTTTGGCCACCTCATGCGAAGAGTTGACTCATTAGAAAAGACTCTGATGCTGGGAGGGATTGGGGGCAGGAGGAGAAGGGGACGATGGAGGATCAGATGGCTGGATGTCATCACAGACAAGATGGACATGAGTTTGAGTGAACCCCAGGAGTTGGTGATGGACAGGGAGGCATGGTGTGCTGCGATTCAAGGGGTCGGAGAGTCAGACATGACTGAGCAACTGAACTGAACCGAAATAAAGCAAAAAAACAAACAAAAAAAGTGAAATCTGATGGTGAAGTTAAGTACAGCCAGGATCTCCCCTCCCCATTTAGAAGTTACAACTCTTCCACCTTCTTGGGTCAGTCACATTGGAGCAGGAAAATAGCTCTCAACTCCCCAGACCCTCCTTTTCTGGCAACTTACAGCTTCTAACCTGAAATCTGTCTCCTTCTTTCTTCACCAGGATACCTCAATGATTTCTTGAATAGTATTTATCTAAAACTAATAGCCAGCAAATTATTGCTCCAGCAAATATGGATTTTGTCAGGATCAACAAAGAATTGCAATTCAAGGTCTGCAACCATGGCTAATATTGGGCAAATTTCCCCAACAGCAAGAAGAGGACAACAGTTTTAAAGAGGGAAAAAGGAAGTTGAGAGGGCTCTCTCCTAAACAAAGAGTCCATTGGAGGAATTGAGAGTTAGAAGAACTGTGGCGTTTCATTGGCTGAGTTGTGACAGTTTCTCATTGGCTGAGTACTTGCCAGGCAAGAAGGGAAAGTCTTTTTTTTTCTCTTTTGGGCTCAAATTCCTAGTAAGGCATTACAGCTCCCCCTTCTGGCCTTCCAACTCTATTTTAATTGAGGCTTGTTTCTTTATTTTTACAACAGGTATCAGTTCAGTTCAGTCGCACAGTCGCGACCGACTCTTTGTGACCCCATGAATCGCAGCACGCCAGGCCTCCCTGTCCATCACCAACTCCCGGAGTTCACGCAAACTCACGGCCATCTGGTCGGTGATGCCATCCAGCCATCTCATCCTGTGTCATTCCCTTCTCTTCCTCCCCTCAATCTTTCTCAGCATCAGGGTCTTTTCCAATGAGTCAGTTCTTTGTATCAGGTGGCCGAAGTACTGGAAATTCAGCTTCAGCATCAGTTCTTCCAATAAATATTCAGAGTTGATTTCCTTTAGGATTGAGTGGTTTGACCTTCTTGCTGTCCAAGGGACTCTCAAGAGTCTTTTCCAGCACCACAGCCATTATAGCTATATTCAATAGAATGCTTGTTTTCAGTTACCCAGAGAAACACTTGTTCACAATTTTATGTAACCCTACCTTATGAGTTAGATCTTCTAGATGATAAAAATGAAGCTTAAAGAAGTAACAAATATCTAGCCCTACCTAAGTCACACAACTAGTGAAATGCCAGTGCCAGAGATTGAAGACCACCCAACTCTCCCTCCTAAGACCACACACTTAGTATCTGCATTACTCACTCCTAGGACTTCAGAATGGGACCCTCTCCTCAAAAGATCAGGTAATGGTATGTTCTATATCAATGAAATTGGTTTGTTCTTAAATTAATGTCATCAATAAAGCCAGATATTAGAGTTCTAGTACATGTGTAGGCCTGCTGAGTTTTCTCCTCTGGCCAAGATTGGGTCTCTAATTTTCTTGTCTGGCCACCGTTAAGCTCAGTCGGTAAAGAACCTGCCTGCAGTGCAGGAGACATGGGTTTGATCCCTGGGTTGGGAAGATCCCCTGGAGAAGGAAATGACAACCCACTCCAGTATCCTTGCCTGGAAAATCTCATGGACAGAGGAGCCTTGTGGGCTGCAGTCGTTGGGGTCGCAAATAGTCAGGAAAGACTGAGCGACTAACACTTAGTAAGAGATTAGATAGCAAAGCAATGTACATGGCTTTGTGAAATCCATCAAAACTACATAGAAAAAGCTACGTAAGGTGAAAGTGCTGCTATTGTTGGTTAATGCCGTCATCTTGGCCTGAGAAGGGCAGGGTTATACAAAACCTTGAAGTTAAATCTATCACTGAGGAACTCAATGGGCCAAGCACAAAGCTGTTTGTTTATGACGTGGCCTTAGTGGAGCAGTTTGTTTCTTTCTGTCCAGTTTTGGAAAACTCGTTATTGCATTTTCCCAAATATGGTGACAGGCACCAAGCATGCTATAGTTCAGTGCAGTTTAGTCGCTCAGTCGTGTCCGACTCTTTGCGACCCCACGAATCGCAGCACGCCAGGCCTCCCTGTCCATCACCAACTCCCGGAGTTCACTCAGACTCACGTTCATTGAGTCCATGATGCCATCCAGCCATCTGATCCTCTGTCGTCCCCTTCTCCTCCTGCCCCCAATCTCTCCCAGCATCAGAGTCTTTTCCAACGAGTCAACTCTTCACATGAGGTGGCCAAAGTACTGGAGTTTCAGCTTTAGCATCATTCCTTCCAAAGAAATCCCAGGGCTGATCTCATTCAGAATGGACTGGTTGGATCTCCTTGCTGTCCAAGGGACTCTCAAGAGTCTTCTCCAACACCACAGTTCAAAAGCATCAATTCTTCGGCGATCAGCCTTCTTCACAGTCCAACTCTCACATCCATACATAACCACAGGAAAAACCATAGCCTTGACTTGACGGACCTTAGTCAGCAAGGTAATGTCTCTGCTTTTGAATATACTATCTAGGTTGCTCATAACTTTCCTTCCAAGGAATAAGTGTCTTTTAATTTCATGGCTGCAATCACCATCTACAGTGATTTTGGAGCCCAAAAAATAAAGTCTGACACTGTTTCCACTGTTTCTCCATCTATTTCCCATGAAGCATGCTATAAGGAGATTCTTATTTGCCTGCAGAAGAAAATGGGATAATTTCTTAAATTTTTCACTAACAAATACATAGGAAATGGGATTTTATTACCCCTTTTGTTCCATGAATATTAAATCAGTGTTGGGAAAAGAGATATATTAGTTTTAGCATAAAATTAAAGAGTTTAAAAAGTCCATATGAAAAATTTTGGAGTCATACAAGGCAAAAAGTAGAAATTTCCTCTTTTTACTTACATAGAGATAAAATGTGAATTGGTAATTGCCTGAAAACTATACTTGTTTTTAAAATGAAAAAAAGGCTTACCTTACCTGATGTTACATGGAATGTCATTGACACTAATCATAAAGCACATAATGTGTGTGCTCAGTTGCCCAGTCATGTCCAACTCTTTGCTACCCTATGGACTGTAGTCTGCCAGCCTCTTCTGTTCATGGAATTTTCCAGGCAAGAACACTGGAGTGGATTGCCATTTCCTACTCCAGAAAGTACATAATATTTCTTCTTAAACTTTTTAAAACTGTATATTTGATTGTAAGAATCTGCATAAACATAATGGAATCAAAGTAGTTTGACATCATAAACACTTTGTAGCATTTAACTTGAAAACACTTTAGCTTAAAATACTAGTTTGCAAAGTACTTAGTTGAAATAATGGTACACCTTGAAGAAAATCATGGAAATAGTTTCAGAACCAGCCTCTTTCCTTCTCAAAATTAGTGAGTGATATTGATTTCTACTCAGTCACTGGCCACGCATAGCCTCTAATGACATCTTTGCAGCTGCTATTATCTAGTGGTCCAACAGGCCATGGCTTTCGAATACTTCACCCAAATTGCTGCTCCATTTGAGCAACTCTTTTTTAATTAAAAGGTTTCAGTGAAAATGAAGAATGGATTTTTGTGTGTATGTGCAATGTTGAAAATAAAAAGAAAAGGATTAAACACAGAAAATCCCAAACACAATTCATCAGATGACAGAATTTTTGCCAAGTGCATGAGAACCCAGTACATTTGAGCAACTCTTTTTTAATTAAAAGGTTTCAGTGAAAATGAAGAATGGATTTTTGTGTGTACGTGCAATGTTGAAAATAAAAAGAAAAGGATTAAGCACAGAAAATCCCAAACACAATTCATCAGATGACAGAATTTTTGCCAAGTGCATGAGAACCCAGTGCTTTTCTTCACTAAATCTAATCAAAGTTGATCAGAGGCTATTGTTTCAGACATCATACTTCTCATCTCCACCTTATTATTTTTTTTTTCTTTGAAACAACATTCCTCCATATCCACTTTGGGGATAAGGGCTAGGGTAAAGAATTTAATGTTATTTTTAACTGAACTATCTTGTTAACCTTAGGGGACATCCCTGGAGCTGAAACTCATTCAAGTAATAATAGCTCAGCAACTCGTTCCCTGAAGACGGGCTCTGCAGAGTCGGTCTGGAAAAGCTCTTTAAAAACACAGTCTGCCTGGCCCTTTTCTTTTGGTTTCTGTGGAATTTTTCTTAGCAACAATTTTTAGCTGAGGGGGTTATGGACTATTGTAAATGAAGGAGAACTGGGAGGAGAGGGTGGTGGGGAGGGCTCCTTGCTGCGCTCATTAAACAAAGCCTGCTTGTGTAAGCCATGTCCCCTGGCTTGATGCAAAGGGGAACACAGTTCTGGAGTCGACAGGGACTGAGATCTTACAATACAATGAAAAGTAACGCCCCTTTGTGAAGGATACTCACCTTGCCAGAAGTGAGTCAGAAAGAGAAAAATAAATACCTTATTCTAATGCATATATAGTCATTTATTTTTAAATTTTGTATACTGAGCCGCCTTCCAAATGACACCATTCTCACAGAGGGCAGGACGGCCTGTGACTACCAGTCTCCTAGGGTTCTAGTAAGTTGCCTGGACAGTATTTCAAACGTATGCTGGTTCAGAGTCTGAGCACATCAAGCCCAGAATCCGATGCCACTTTTGTCTTTAGGAGGGAGATAGAATTGTTCTTGCCTCTTGATAGAGCACAAGCTTAAAAGTAGAAAATACGAAAGCCAACTTCCAGCCCTGTGTGTGCAAACAGCAGAGAGAGTGTAATCCAGACTGGATCCAAAAAAGACTTGTCAAATGAAAGAGAAATGCACAAACATGTCTGTGCTTTGTCCTCTGAATTTTAAAAACATCTAATGTTACAGAGCTCATGTGAACCTTATTTAAAACACAGCCATCCACAAAGGATTCCCTTTATGATTTTAGTGGCTGTCCTCTTTCCTTGCTGTTCATGACCATGATTATTTTATAAGCCCTTTTGTAGCCTGGTTTATTTGACTTAACCTTTTAAATGTAGCTTTGTTTCTGACCGTACAGGAAGTATAATGCCGAAGGAAAACTCTGCATGAGGGGTTGATGCAGGAGGCAGACACGTGATTTGAAATAAGAAGTCTTGGGAAGACAGTCAACTCACTTGGTAGTTTCTCAGTTTTTCCAATGTAGCTATATCTATAAAACCAAATGCCAAGTTTTGATTCCTAGGTTTTATGAGGTTGCAGAGGTACAAAACTAATCCTTGGCTAGGTGTTCTTTTTTTTTTTTTTAATGATGAAAACTGCATGCATGAAAAACAAGGTGCAGCATCCGTTTTTGATTTAAAAAATAAAAATTTAAAACCTCTCCCTCTGGGCATGGTACTGAGCCAGGTGAGGGAATGGAATGGAAAGGGTGTGGTCAGTGAGAAAGCAATAAGATGAAATACCCTTCTGCTTCAAGTAACTTTATATTCGGAGTGTCCCCCAACCCCTGCCACCGTTCCAAAAAAGGAAGTTACACTGCACTATCATTTTATTTCAAATGTTTTATTTTCTTTAAAAATTCATTTACTTTGAAATTTTACTAACTCCTGAGGACACTAGATTTGATCTCTATTTTCTCCGTGCATCTCTGATTTCTGTCTGATCCCACAGGGATAAATATTTGACATGCAGCCATTCCCAGGGGTGGCAGACCAATGTACTAAACACAGAGTCATTTCATTTCACCGAGAGATGAAGTCAGGCTCCAGGGGATAAACAGCCATCCATAAATAACCTCTCAGAAATAGCTTAAGGAACATGTCCTGCAAAGAAGTCCTGGCTCAGAACATTCTATTTTGTTTATTTTGCATAAAACTTTTCTTTGTCTAGTTCTGCACCAACATAAAAGCACTTTCAGAAAAACGTGCAGTTAGAGCAAAACAAAACCAAATGAAAAAGGAAAAAAAAAAATCCCACCTGAATGAAAATTGACTATCCCCTTTGAAACACTAGGAGAAAACCAGCTTACCTCTCATTCTAATGACTAAAGAGGAGTGAGAAAACAAAAAATACATAAACAGAATATTATGACAGTCCTAATATTCATAGCCTCTGCCTGATGTCTAGGTGCTGTTGTTTACTCGCTAAGTCATGTTGACTCTTTGTGACCCCATGAACTGCAGCACACCAGGCTTCCCTGTCCTCCAGTATCTCCTGGAATTTGCTCAAATTCATGTCCATTGGGTCGGTGATCCACTCCAACCATCTCATCCTCTGTCATCCCCTTCTCCTCCTGCCTTCAATTGTACACAGCATCAGGGTCTTTTCCAAAGATTTGGCTCTTCACATTAGGTGGCCAGAGTATTGGAGCTTCAGTTTCTGCATCAGTCCTTCCAATGAGTATTCATGGTTAGTTTCCTTTAGGATTGACTGGTTGGATCCCCTTGCAGTCCAAGGGACTCTCAAGAGTCTTCACCAGCACCACAGTTCAAAAGCATAAATTCTTTGGCACTCAGCCTTCTTTATGGTCCAGCTCTCACATCCCTATGTGACTACTGGAAAAGCTATAGCTTTGACTATATGGATCTTTGTTGGCAAAGTGATGTCTCTGCTTTTTAATACTGCTGCCTACGTTTGTCATAGCTTTTCTTCCAAGGAGCAAGCATATTTTAATTTCATGGCTACAGTCACCATCTGCAGTGATTTTGGAGTCCAAGAAAATAAAGTCTGTCACTGTTTCCACTTTTCCCCATCTATTTGCCATGAAGTGATGGGACCAGATGCCATGATTTAGTTTTTTTGAAAATTCAGTTTTAAGCCAGTTTTCTCACTCTCCTCTTTCACCTTCATCAAGAGGCTTTTTAGTTCCTCTTCACCTTCTGCCATAGGGTGGTGTCATCTGCATATCTGAAGTTATTGATATTTCTCCTGGCAATCTTGATTCCAGCTTGTGAGTCATCCAGCCAGTCATTTTTCATGATGTACTCTGCATACAAGTTGAATAAGCAGGGTGACAATATATATCTTGATATATTCCTTTCTCAATTTTGAACCATTCTGTTGTTCCATGTCCAGCTCTAAATGTTGCTTCTTGGTATTGTAGGCTACAGATAAAACCACTTTCAGTATCTGACTCCTAGAGACACATGTAACTGATGTCAGTAATGACATGTGTTGCAAGGTCAACATTTGACCAAGACAAAACTGACCATCATCTACTGTGAGATAGCTTGAGATTCTTTTCGATAATCTGTAGGAAATTTACTAATTAGGCTTCAATCTGCATTTTAGTGAGATAGATAAAAACAAAGGGCAGCGGTGGTGAGAAAGTGTCAAATGACTCTCTACTATGTATTCTATCCAGTTGGAGCACTGACATTTAGCTCCATTTCACTTTTAGCACTTAAAGAAGTAAACCAATTTGTATATTTGGATGACTGATGTATATATACTTAGCCACATGCCAAGGATTTATAAAAAGAGCATAAACTCTAAAGACCGCCCCCCAAGGGGTAAATTAATAAATGAAATTTTTATGTTAACAATTACTTTCTAGCTTTTCAATAGGCAAGTACTTAGAGTCTCATGAATTTTAGTAATTTTCCTTCTCATTTGTTTAGTTTCTGTCTCTTTCATTTTTATTATCACCTCCCTAAGTCAACTTCTTACCATTTGAGAAATGTATCATTAAAATAGCCTCTGAACTGGCTTGACTGCCTTCAAGCTCTCCCCAGAACTTCTGAATTATTTATCCTAAAACCAAGCTTTATATCATGATTTCACTCTGCTCAAAATTTGTTTTGGCACCACACTTACTAAAGGAGAAAATTCAAACTTTCTTCTGCCATTCTAATTTCATGTCTGCTTACTCCTCTCACCAAACTTGATATGAACTATCCTTTGAATCTTTCATGTTCATTGCCTTTGCTTTTATTTATATGATGTCCCTGCTTAGGATGTCCTTTTTTCAACTTGACGTCTCAAGTTCTAATTTAAGGGCAACTTTCTTCCACAACGATCTCTACTTTTTCTGATGTACTGTGAAATAATAACCACTTTCTTTGGATTATTGGTTTATTTTGCTTATGGACCTCATAACCCTAACTCGACTGTAAATTTATTGAGAACAAAGACTTGGTCCTGCAAAATCCTTTTATTCCCCCAAGAAGTGTTTGTCCACAATTAGCATGAAGAAACAATTCCTTCTTTAGGGATGTTTGAACTACTTTATTAATATAGGGTTATCAAGAAGAACACTCTTTTGTTGAGATAATTTCAGTTTCCTAAAGAACAAAGTCATTCAGTAACTCATGGTGGGGATGGGCTCTCCAACCTGAACTAGACATGAGGGGCAAAATCTGTGGACATGGCAGAAAGAAAGCTTGGTCATTTTCTCTTGTTCTCCACTCTAAACAGTCTATCCGAGGGGATTCTTACTTAGATTATCTGTCACATGAAAAACCCAGCAGGGAAAGAGCCTGTATAGTTGACAGCTAGCTTCAACAAATTAGCCATAGTATATAACAGAGATTGTCTAGATCCTACTGTTAGCTTCCTATTGCTATCCTCAAGCCTTTAGTAAAGTTATGATGAATGACAATCATGTGTTAGATAAGCTATGGGAAATTATAGAAATGGTCATCTATTCTGTGTTAAGAGGCGAGGTTTTTCCTTTTGTCATCAGTGTGATGAAAGCAACAGTGGATAGAGGGATATATCAATCCAAGAAATATGGTGTCCAGAGTTCCTCCTCACTGGAAGGCATCAAAATTGTCTTGAGTTTACATTACTTTTAGTTTATTAATAAGAGTAGCTTTTTCTCTTTAAATTCTTATTAAAAGATATATAACATCAAGGATGAATTAACACATTATTAGTAATATTATTCACATACTGATTTAAGTTTAGCAGTCTTAAAATCGATGACCTATAACTAGATATATAAAGAGATATTTTCATTTTCTGTACTTAATATCTGTTCATAAGCTCCTATTTCTGCCTACTAATGGAAAGAGTTTAAATTTTCCCAATCAAGTAATTAGTCACTTTTGGTTTAAGTTTTGAGTAAGAGTTTTCCAATTTAAATCAGACTGTTTAGGTGAATACTCAGTTCTGCCAATCTTTTCCTTTCTCTTTAGGCAGTATCTGGGCACAGAAGATATCTCCTTAATGTCTTAGACTTGAGAGACAAGGTATACCACTGGTCTGTGATTCTCTACCTCACATCATATAAAAAATTAACTTCAAAAAAAAAAAACAGTCCCAAAATGTAAGTGCCTAAACTAAAAAGAAAATCTACCAGTAATATAGGAGAAAATCTTTGTGCTTTGTCATCAGGCAGAGATTTATTAGAAAAAACAAGTGCAGAAAATATTAAATAAAAATATTGATATACTAAATTTTATCAAAAATATAAAACTCTACCAAAGACTCTGTTAGGGCCATAAATAGACAAGTCATAGACTGGGAGATAATGTGTGTGAAACACTTATGAAAACCTGTGTCCTGAATATGTAAAGAATTATTATAACTAAATAGTAAGAAAAAAAAGAAAAATGTGAAAAGATGATTTACCAAAGAAGTGATACAAATGTCAAATAAGCAAATAAAAAGATGCCAAACATTATTACTCATTAGGAAAATCAAGCTTAAAACCACAGTGAGATACCACTTTTAATAACGGCTAGAATCAGTGACAGGCGATGTCAGTGCTGTGAGGATGTTGGGAGCGCACAATAGTACAGCAACTCTGGAAACAGTTTGTAGTTTCTCAAAAAGGAGGCAGTTTCTTGAAGTGAGGGAGAGCTTCCAGTGTCTCCCCCATCTCCATTCTCCAATGCTTCCACAGTAATAGTTGGAAATGTCAATAGCCTTGGTCAGAAGACCATATTCTGCAATCTCCCTTACTAGGTACCCATGGGGTTGACTTCTTGTCAATGAAATGTAAGCAGGAGTTGGGTGGGAATTCCAAGGAAGCTGTTTAAAACATAGTGTTCAACAGAAATATTAATAGAAAGAAAGCCACAAATGAGAGCCACATATATAGTTTATATTTTTCTAGTAGCTACATTAAAAATAAGATGACATTAATAGTATACTTCCATCCAGTAGAGCCAAAATATTACCATTTCAACACAAAATCAACAAAACAAATTATCAATGAGATAATTTACATGCTTTTTTTTGCAGGAAGTCTTCCAAGTTCTAGTGCATATTTTATACATTCAGAACATCTCGGTTCAGACTAACCACATTTCAAACTCTCAGTAGCCATATGTAGCTGGTGGTTTCTATATTAGCGCAGTTTTAGATAAATGAGCATTTTTTTGCTCTTCTGCTTTTCTTACTTCTTCTAAGATGAAATATATCTGTGTTGGCTGGAATTTCACCAGCTCTGCTAGATGATGAATCTTCCTTAAGATTAAAAACTATGGAACAGAAAGATAAAAGAAATCTCATTCTGGATCCTGTTCCCTTACCAGCCATGGGCTGCAAAATTCTGGACTTCTTTTAATGGCTACAGAAATATCAGACAATATAAACCATGGTAGAAGTTATTCTTAATGATAAAGAAGACCACTGGATAATAACAGACTATAGAAGACAATATAGTATATCAGTTAAAAGTACAATTTTGGGAGCATATATTTAGAGGCAGATCCTGACATTGCCATGTATTGATATGTGATTAATAGGAAAAGGAGTACTTCGAGGCTGTATATTGTCACCCTGCTTATTTAACTTATATGCAGAATACATCATGAGAAACGCTGGACTGGAAGAAACACAAGCTGGATTCAAGATTGCCGGGAGAAATATCAATAACCTCAGATATGCAGATGACACCACCCTTATGGCAGAAAGCGAAGAGGAACTAAAAAGCCTCTTGATGAAAGTGAAAGAGGAGAGTGAAAAAGTTGGCTTAATGATCAATATTCAGAAAACGAAGATCAAAATAAAAATTAAAGTCTTGCCTTAAGTATTTAATGATGGTAATAATATCATTCTCCTAAAGTTATTGTAAAAGGACTAAAAAAGCTAATATATGTAACATAGTTAGGTATGTGTATGTGTACACATACACTTACTATGTGTATCACATAGTAAGTTTAATGAAAGTGAAAATCGCTGTCGTGTCCAACTCTTTGCGACCCCATGAACTATATAGTCCATGGAATTCTCCAGGCCAGAATACTGGAGTGAGTAGTCATTCCCTTCTCCAGGGGATCTTTCCAACCCAGGGATCGAACTCAGGTCTCCCACATTGGAGGCAGATTCTTTACAGACCAGCTGAGCCATAAGGGAAGCTTAGTAAGTTTAGAGTTAGCTGTTATTCATTAGGAAAATATAATTATGCTGAACTTGTATACACCTAAGTGTAAGCTTCATCTATATAAAGCAAAACGGACAAAATTCTACAGGATGGTGAATAAATCTACAATTCTAGTTCAAGAGTTTGACACATTTCCCTAGAACTGACAAATGGAGCAGACCAAAAATGAAAAATTTGAATAAATGAATGTGATTAGCATGCCTTGGATAAACTTCAAATTCTGTGATCCTCAGATTTGAATCTGAGCTTCCTGGAAACTCTTGCAAATATGAAAACATATCAATTTGAATGATTTTTATAATTGGGAAAAGGAGACTGCTATTTAGTTTGGTTTACAATGTTACTTATATTTGAGGAATCATGGTGGATGAAATATCTCATGCTCTGCATTTTCATTTCCTTCCATTACATTCACACACTAACTATATAAAACATATATTTTAATTTGACATTAATCATTAATTCCATGATTTATTTATCACATAAATATGACGCTTATGGTTGCAAACTTTTAACTCACTTTGTATATTCCTTAGCAAAACACCATGAGCAAATGAGTGGATAGTGCTTTCTTTGGAGGCTGATGAATGTTCTCTCTAGTGGGAAATATCTAGCGCACTTTTGTTTTTCACCCTCTGGGCAGCTATTTCCTTAGACTGTCTCCTAGAGAGACACAGCAGGTGGAAATAAACCCAAACTTCCTAAGTTTAAAATGCTTGCAACGATTCCTGTTTATAATATCGCCTTTAAAGTTTGAGTATTCTCCCCCCAGCTTTGACTGTCTTTTAAAACATTACTATTTGTTTGTTTCAATGAGATAATTTCCATCATTTGTGAAGAATTGCATGGAACAGGATTTTTATTTTTTTTTTAATGTAAGCATTGGCTAACTATTAGACTAGAGTCAGAGAGATGGAAAAAGAAACAAGGCTCAGCTCAAGCTTACTAAACAGTTTCAATGGCACAGGAACTCCAGGCAACTAAAATACACTCTGGAGAGTAACATTTCATGCATAGGAAGAAGTTATTTACTTCATGCAGGAAAGTACTTTGCTCCAAAGAGGGGCCCTGGCTCACCATAATATTGGGTTTGGCCTATCATGGGACTAGACTTAAAATATTTTATGCTCTCAATTTATTTTCTCTCACATCTGGATTAAGGATAATTTTTCTAGGCCTGAATTATGGAGAATTTCTCTTGTCAAATATATATGCCATATTCCTGACTGTAAACATATTGGTCTAATTGCACCACATACCAATGGGAAAGCTAATTATTTAAGGTGTGGGTCCAAAGTAGAATTTCCCCACCTTTATGTAAACCACAAACCCATATCTCTGGGGATTCAAAGTGCAGAACTTCACTGCCTGGCCAAGAAGCATCTCCGGTTGCACCCTCCCATGGGGAGGCTTAGGCCTTTGGCTGGGGGCTGTTTCCACAGGCTGGAACCTTTTTTCCTGGTTGTGGAGGTCCCCTTAGACACAGGGGAATTGTGGTGACCCTTTGAGGTTGCAGAGGGAATTATTTGAGTGCCTCCTTTCAGTTTCTCTCATATCCCTGCGCCGAGCTGGAACAGGGAGCCCTTTCTCTTGTCAAAGGCTTCTTTGGCAGCTCCTTGGGGCCAGCTAGTGCTAGACTGCCTCCCACCAACACCCTCATGTCTGCCGGAGCCAAGAGAGCAGAAGAGAGGGATTCCCTTCTAGCTCTGTGCCAGGTGTTTTTACAGTTCTGTTTTATTTTTGTTTTTCATACTAGGCAAAGATTACAAGCTTTTATTGTCTCAAAGTACTACTATTCAAGTTCTAACTTTAATGCATAAACAAAAATCATGTATATCACCAAAATAGAAATAATATAGTTTTTATTTTAAAAAGACAATGACAAAGCAGATAGCAAGTATGAGTGCTTATCCAAGATAGATTTCAATTGTGTTGTGTATGGAATGAAACTTTATATATTATTTAGTATATATTCATTATATATATATACTAGATCCTGTCTTAAGCTCAAAGACTGTGAAAATCAATAATACCTGGTCCTTCTCTGAAAATACTCACACGCTCTCAGAGAACGTGTGTGAAAGGAGGTGCATGCATGTGTGCTAAATCTCTTTAGGCGTGTCCAACTCTGGGCGACCCTATGGACTGTAGCCCACCAGGCCCCTCTCTCAATGGGGATTCTCCAAGCAAGAATACTGGAGTGGGTTGCCATGCTCTGCTCCAGGGGATCTTCCCAACCCAAGGGTCAAACCCAAATCTCTTACGTCTCCTGCATTAGCAGGCAGGTTCTTTTACCACTCATGCCACCTGGGAAGTAAGGAGGTGACAGGTATGCAAATATATAATTATAATGGAATATACTATTGTAATTCAGAGAAAGAATAAAACCTGACTACTTTTGCCTTGCAACAATTTCCTAGAGAAGGTGATACTGATGAGGTTCTGGAAGGGTAAGTGGAATTAGAAGAAGGAGAAGAGTACTGTTTCTGGGAAGTGGAGACAGTATGTAAAAAATGGAAGAGAGACCAAAAATAGCCTGGAATATTTGGGAAATGGATAGTATTTTAGAATGAACAACAGTCAGGGTTTAGCGGATGGGTGATGCTAAGTGAGTCCTTAAAGGAAAATAATATCCAGGTGATAGTACATATTAGATAAAATGTTAAAGTTTTGGGACTTTGTTATTTAGGCAGAAGCAGAAGAGTAATAAGATCCTTTATTGATCACTTAAAATATGCCATATGTTGTTCTAAGTACTCTAGATAAATTTACTCGTATACTCCTCACTACATCCATGTGAGAGAAGGTCTACAGTGATTTTCACTTTATAGATGACCCTGGGCAAGCCATCAGTTTCCTTATATCTTCAAAGTAATCTATAGGTACTATACAAGCCCAGTCAAACTCATAGCAGGCTTATTTTGGTAGAGATTGACAAGAGGATTCTAAATTCATATAGAAATACAAATGTTATAGCATAGAACAAATTTTAAAAAGAAGAACAAAGTAGGAAGATTTACAGTACTTAATTTCATGGTTTGTTGTGAAACTATAATAGTAAAGGCAGTAGAACAGAGTCCAAAAATAAAAGTATATATATATATATACACACACACACACACATATATGTGTGTGTGTGTATATATATATGTATGTATACATATAGAGCCATCCTAGTCTTATCCATAGATCTTTAGAATCTGTCTCAATCTCAAAGAGATAAGATTGAGATCTATTGGGCCTCTCTCCTTCTTCAGATTTGCCTATTTCCTCCCTAGAAGTTTGTATAACAGAATGAAAGGCATTTATTTACTAAGTCAAACAAAAGGTTCCATACATGTTTTTCCCAGGGCCAATAGCCTGCTTCCCTTACACTTATAAAACTGAGAAGGGTCCATTAATAACTGCCCCAAATTGATGACCTTAACCATGAATGCTTGGTTACTTCTATTAGTATAAAAAGAAAGTAAATTCTCATAGGGTATCTCATTTCATTATTATTTTATTGAATGTTATATTCCAATTAGCATTTTTTTCCCAATTTATCCCATTATAAATGAATCACACAGAGGCTGCATTTTAATTTTATGTTTAAAAATTGTGCTTTGGGAGGCTGAATACACTTTTCAGTGATAATCACTGGTGAGGAAGAAAGTATGCTGGCCCCTGCAGTAATTCGACAAATAGACTGCCCAGTATTTCCGTAGGAGTGGAGAGCGAACAGAAGAAGGTAGTCTTCTTGTGTTTCTTGTAACTAACTTTAAGAGAACAAAGGTAATAATTAGAATTCGTTTTTTCTCCTTATCAAGACCCTCTGCTGAGCAAGCCTTTGCAAGAGATGACATTTTTAATCAGTGATTGATAGCACCCACAGCTTTAAGAACAAGCTGAATGTTCTTAGTGACCTCTGCAGACTTGAGGTACTGAGTTATGTTTCAAAAGCTTGACAGTGCTAAGTTGTCTTAGCTTGGGAAGTTTCAAGACCAACATTACCATGAATTGGTTGATGGTTTCAAAATGGAGATTAGCTCCGATGATGGATTGGAAGGTACAGGGAGAAAATTACGGAGGAACAGTAGATCTGAGTTAAGAAAAGGCTTTTTATTCTATTTTTTAATTGACCAAGCTTCTTTCATTGTCTGTAATCTTTAAAGTGGCCTCCTTGGATTTTCCCTGAGTTTCCCAATTTTGTCCTTGACCTCACATCATTTCTCACCATCTCTGTTTTATCTTGGTATTCCCATATGTGCCCATCTCTTAAAATACTTAACCCTTATGTGAATGACTCCAAAGTCTATCTCTTCAGAAACTTGATTATGCTTTTAACTACCTATTGTATGCTCCCACATACAGTAGGGGTTAGGTACTTGAAACTTCACATGCCTAAAGCTAACTAACCACCTTGCCTTCCAAATAGTTTGCTCTTTGTGAATGTCATCACGTACTAGTCATATATGTCCTAAGACAAAAACTCATCCCCTTTTCCTTATACTGCCAGAAACCATATTTCTTCATGTTGCCAGGGACCATATTTCATCATCCAATCAGGGACAATGTTCTGTGGATTGCATCTCTATCCCATTGCACTTCAACTGCAGCAGCATCCCTCACCTGGGATTGTGCACTGATATCTAAATTGGCCCTTCTGCCACAACTGTCTAACCTTTTTTTTAATCCTTTGCATTGCTACAGAAATTAGCTTTCTAAATGAAACCCAATTTTATTGTGTCCTTGCCCTGCTTTAATATTTAATGTTTCCTTTGACTTCCAGTCAGCACTTGGCACCCATATATTGTTGATGAAGTGTTTACTCGCTTGAGGGAAAACTTTCTTGCCATCAGGATTGCATATTAACTCACACAAAGGGGTTTCTCTTCCTATTCTTTATATTGCCATCCACATTACAACTCTTATTTCTTTTAAGTGTCACCTAAACTTCAACTAATTTCATTTATTTTAACAGAACTTTACTATATACCATGCGCTCACCTAAGCACTTTATAAATTTTAACTCATTTAACTCATTGAAGTTTGAAACAATCTAAAAACAAATTTCCCTGAAACTAAGTTGAAATATATATGAGTGACACTACATAGAGACACCCACAAAAACATTTTACTACCAAATATTATCCATCATCTATGTGAGGAATTCTTAGAAAACCTGAGAGTAGAGGATTGTCAGAACTTAATCTTCAGATTTGAATTCCTTCTACTAATGTAGTCCTCTTCCCTGTTCCCATCTGGCAGGCTTCTGCTTATTAACTGCGTATTGAGGATACTGAATTCAGTGGATTATAAACATAAATCACGTTAAACATAAGTTGCTATATACTTTCTATACTTTGCTTTTAAAATAAGGTGGCATGTGATCTGAAGCATGTAAATTAACCTCCCTGTGCCTCGGTTTCCCTTCTTAAAGACAGGACAGATCATGCTGCCTACCTCATAGAGTTGTTTTAAAGCTTGAATGTGTTCAGTTCAGTTCAGTTCAGTCGCTCAGTCGTGTCCGACTCTTTGCGACCCCATGAATCACAGCACACCAGGCCTCCCTGTCCATCACCATCTCCCGGAGTTCACTCAGACTCACGTCCATCAAGTCAGTGATGCCATCCAGCCATCTCATCCTCGGTCGTCCCCTTCTCCTCCTGCCCCCAATCCCTCCCAGCATCAGAGTCTTTTCCAATGAGTCAACTCTTCTCATGAGGTGGCCAAAGTCCTGGAGTTTCAGCTTTAGTATCATTTCTTCCAAAGAAATCCCAGGGTTGATCTCCTTCAGAATGGACTGGTTGGATCTCCTTGCAGTCCAAGGGACTCTCAAGAGTCTTCTCCAACACCACAGTTCAAAAGCATCAATTCTTCGGTGCTCAGCCTTCTTGAATGTGTTAATACATAGAAAATGTCTAAAGCAGTACCTGGCACGTAGTAAGCACTCAATAAAAGTTGGCCATAATATTTATGCTCCTATCTCCCTCTCTAGACCACAAGCTCCTTGAATCTCAAGAGCTTAGACAGTGTCTGGCACATATTCATACGTGCTCAGTCATGGCTGGCCCTTTGTGACCCCATGGACTGTAGCCCTCCAGGCTCCTCTGTCCAGGGGATTTTCCAGGCAAGAATACTGGAGTGGGTTCTGGCAAAAATATTGGTATAATAATGGAAAAAAAATCATCAAAATAAGCATTCTAGGAATTAAACAGAACTGAAGTTGATTTAGTTCCAAATAGGAAAAGGAGTACATCAAGGCTGTATATTGTCACCCTGTTTATTTAACTTATATGCAGAGTACATCATGAGAAATGCTGGACTGGAAGAAACACAAGCTGGAATCAAGATTGCTGGGAGAAATATCAATAATCTCAGATATGCAGATGATACCACCCTTATGGCAGAAAGTGAAGAGGAACTCAAAAGCCTCTTGATGAAAGTAAAAGAGGAGAGTAAAAAAGTTGGCTTAAGGCTCAACATTAAGAAAACGAAGATCATGGCATCTGGTCCCATACTTCATGGGAAATAGATGGGGAAACAGTGGAAACAGTGTCAGACTTTATTTTTGGGGCTCCAAAATCACTGCAGATGGTGATTCCAGCCATGAAATTAAAAGACGCTTACTCCTTGGAAGAAAAGTTAGACCAACCTAGATAGTATATTCAAAAGAAGAGACATTCCTTTGCCGACTAAGGTCCGTCTAGTCAAGGCTATGTTTTTTCCTGTGGTCATGTATGGATGTGAGAGTTGGACTGTGAAGAAGGCTGAGTGCTGAAGAGTTGATGCTTTTGAAGTGTGGTGTTGGAGAAGACTCTTGAGAGTCCCTTGGACTGCAAGGAGATCCAACCAGTCCATTCTGAAGGAGATCAGCCCTGGGATTTCTTTGGAGGGAATGATGCTAAAGCTGAAACTCCAGTACTTTGGCCACCTCATGCGAAGAGTTGACTCACTGGAAAAGACTCTGATGCTGGGAGGGATTGGGGGCAGGAGAAGAAGGGGACAACCAAGGCTGAGGTGGCTGGATGGCAACACTGACTCGATGGACGTGAGTCTGAGTGAACTCCGGGAGTTGGTGATGGACAGGGAGGCCTGGTGTGCTGCGATTCATGGGGTCGCAAAGAGTCGGACACAACTGAGTGACTGAACTGAACTGAAGTTGTTTTGAAAACACAATGCCTTTTCCCCTAAGGATTCCAAAATGCATTTAAATAATATTTTATTCTCTTAGGAGGCAATGACTATAGACAATATCTCTATGACAGAGACTATAATATAACTAGATTCAAACACAGAGAGATTAAGTTTCCTGAGACTAATGGAAGAATTTGAAATGGCTACTTCAGTGGGAAATAGTAAGAGTTCTAAATACTTTAAGATGGCAGAATTAACTTTTGCATGTCTCCTTTACTGGTTTTATCCCAGATCCTTTTTTTAAAGAATGGCAATGGAACAGATTTTAAAGATAATAGTTGCACAGAGCTCTGCAGAATTGTATAAGATGCTTTTTTTTACCAGTTGCTTTGGAAAGCAAGTAGATCAAATTGCCTACTTCCCATAGGCATTTTCCGGGTACTCATATGGCATCAGAGCTCAGTTGTATCACAATACAAAAAAAAGAAAAAAACATAAAAGTGTTTTCCACTGCTACCAACCCCTTCCCCCACATTAACTCCCCCCCACCCCGTATTCTAACAAGTAGAACTGCTAGGTGGGTATGGTTTAAGTTGTCATCAGATAAGTGTCCTCTATCACTGTTTCTTTGAAGGTCATGAAAACAAAGCAAAAATTAAAGAGGAAGAGTGAAATCAATCATAGTTATCTTTCCAAACAGTCAAATATTAGCCATATATAGACTAAACATCTAGGGGATAGTTAAACTTTTCCTCACTTTTTATGCACATTTCTACCCAAAGATTGAACCCTCTACGGAAAGCTCAACCATTAGCCTACAAAAGCTGAATCAACAGAGTTAATCATCACAGAAAGTATAGTCACTTATTGAATTAGAGGTGGTCATAGGGTGAGAAAATGAGAAAAACCTTAGCCAAAGTCAATGGTTTTGTGGTTGGATTTTTCTGGATTTATACTAATGAAAAAAAATGTGCTTCTGTCCAGAAGATCAATTCCAAAACAAATAAAAACACTGTCACACTAGCCTTAAAGAGATGCCCTCACTTTCAATAAGGGCCTGGGAGGAGGAAGGTCCTTGGAGAATTATCTAGGAGTGGATGACATACAATTTTGTTTGCTAAACATTCTTGACCTTACGTCCTCTATAAAAATAGTTTCTTTCATTGCAGCTGAGAAAACTGTGATTTTGCTGTCTCGACAGTCTAGACTAGGCTCCTCCATCACGGTGAAGATGGGTGTGACTTTATAAAAGAAAAAGGTGGCGAGTTAGCCATCTCCTATTCTAATGGCTTAAATACACTGCTTCCTCCTATCCCAATTTAGAATACTCAACCAAGCAAGTGCATCATATCATTCAAGCTCAAAGTTTTGAGCATGTCTAGATCCAGAATATAAAACATTTCTCTGTTCTTGTCTTTTTTGACCCCCTTTTCCTACCCCTGACTTATGAGGTTCCACACTGCCAGGGAGCCCTGTGGTATCAGGCTGAACATTTTGATGTAATCCCACCACTGTTGCTCTAGCTATCTAAGCGAGAGGATTTATTAGTTGTGAACATTCATTTTTGTTTTTGCTGGTCCAGTGCCAGTAAATAAGTCACCCAAACCATGGCTGAGTGTCATTTGATAGGAAAAGGCTGGGATCACAAGGAAGCCTTCTGTCTTTCAACCAAAAAAAAAAAAAAAAAGTTGCTGAGGTAAGCAGTGTCAAGCCCAGCTGCATCAACACGATGGTAGTAAGACAAATGTGAGCTTTCACTGCTGGATACTAGGCTAGAGGACAACCAGCCTGCAAACCTTCTGCAAGCCCACGAACAGCTGAATTAATGCAAGTAGCAAAGTAGCAAGGGATTGCTTTTTCAAACTACTCACTCTGAGAAGGAAAATCCTCCCACCGTTGCCATCTCTCTAGAACATAAACACAGTTCATCTGAAAGGACTAGAGATGAAAATTTCCTGTACACACATAAATACACACATGCATATACTCATACACACACACACACACACACACACTGTTGTTTCAGCTCCATTAGAAGAATCTGATGAAATTATCCCCCTCTGTGTGCTGGTGACCAGCTGGAAGGGTGTTGAGCAGGAAGACCAGAACAGGACATGGGTTTGTGAGAGGCCATTTAGGAGACCCAGGATGGGAGAAGAGAAGGAGGAGGAGGAGGGAGAGGAGGTCTGAACTTAGGAGGGGACCTCTCTCTCTCTCTTTCTGTCTCTCTCTCTCTCACCACAGGCGCGCCTGCTCCCTGCGACTGTTGCCTGGGCGATGGCTGAGGGCCTATCAGGAATGCCTGGAGCCCAGTAACCTTCTTTTGGACTCCTGGATGGAGCAGAAGGGGGTGGATGGCTTTTCTCTTTCTGTTCGGTCCTTTCATAGTCAGCAGATTAGAGCAGGCGAGTTGCTGTGGCGACGACAGGGAGGAGGGCTCCGCGCACACCTGCAGCACACACGGGGAGCCCGCCAGCGTGGACTCAGGCTCTCCCAAAGGCGTTTTTACTTTCTTTTGCTGTGGGGAACACAACAACAACAACAGCAAAAAGCTGAAGGAACAGTGAGGGACATGGAGGAAGGGAAGGAAGAAAGGGAGGGAGGGAAGGAAGAAAACACATGAGTTCAAGCGATGGCAGTCATAGTGATGTTCTTCCATGAAACAGAGTAAGAACCCATGTGATGTAGAGATGGTGCCCCAGAACCTCAGGCCAAATAGCCTTGTGGGGCTGTTTGGGGATGACAGGAAGTGAGGAGACATATACCCACATCCTGGAACCACCAACTACATGCAACATGGAGGAATGATACCCTAAAAGCAGGGAAAACTGGAAAGCTACAGCTCTTAACTAAAAGTAAAGAAGTAGAGGGCTGCGTGAAAAGATACTCTGTGATTAGCCAAACTAAAAGAGATTTACCATTTCTGCAGACCAGCTTTCTAATGGAAAGGAATGTTTTCTAATGTGGAAAAAAAATAAGATTATATGCTTTCTTTTTAAGTTGAGAGAGAGAGAAAAGGGGAAGTGGGGGCAGGGGAGAGAGACTGATGGGCTGCCGAAGTCGAGTATAGTCTTTCGGAATGTGCTGGCCTGGCTCCAGATTCTGCTAATGAAGAAGTCAGCTCCACACAGTGTCCCGGCCTCACCTCTCTCACACACCCTAGGCTCTGCCTTTCTGTGTCTCCCTCATCTGCCTCCTCCTCTTCCTGTCTGGTGATGGCTTTCTGCGTTACTGTCTCTGCGTCCGCTAACAAAACATCACAACACATTAGCCTGTCCAAAGCACTGTACATGACAATATTTACAAAAGGTTAACTAAAATATGGATAGAGTGATTGATAGCGAACATGCCATAGACCTTTTGAACTTAAAGCATGCCGGCTTTGTTTGCTTTTTAAGCCTGATTCTCCAGGCTGCTTCAGCTATTTTATTATATCTCAAACAATCCACTTACAGGAAGAGATGATTAAAGAGAAACATTCTTTTAATTTTTTTTTTTTCTCTTTTTTAAGCAACATGATTAGCAGTCACTGGGCCTTATGTCTTCCACTTTCGGTCTGGTTAAAACCAAGAGCATTTTCTTGGGAAACTGCACTACAGCAGATGGAGATGAGAAAATTGACCGTTCCATCAGCACATACACAAATGACATTGGACTCTTGTTCCTAAAGTCTTTACCTACCCTCATATTCACTCCAACTGAATGAATGTAGGGAGATGATCTAATTTCAGATTATAGCTTTTTTTCTCTTTTTGTGTACGTATATATTTGTCAGTTTCTTTTATCAAGAGTTTATAAAATATTTTCACAAGAAAGATAGATACATGTTAGATCAGGGTTTGTCAAACTTTCTCTGTAAAGAGCTAAGTACTTTAAGCTTTGTGGTCCATCCAGTCTGTAGCAACCAAGTTCTGATATTGACAACATGTAAATTAATGGCATAGCAATGTTTCAATAAAGCTTTATTTACAAAAATAGGCAGCAAGTCCATTTGGCCTGTATGCCATAGTTTGCCAACCCCTGGCACTAAATCTGTCTTCTAGTTGTAAGATACTGAAAAGGTTCGAATTCTCTGTAACTCTCTCAGAAAAATTTCACTATTCTATATCATTCTTTTTGGTTTCTTATCTTACACTGATATTCAGTAACCAAAGACAAATAAGAAGCAAACTAATTCAACTGAAGTAAGTATCCAATCTGCTCAGAGACTAGAATCTCCTGATTCTGTTTTAAAAAATCAAATAAGAATACGCTTTAAAAGGATGGAACATATTTGAACTGTTGCTGTACATGGCTATTTAGTCTTATTAATATAATGCCTGAACCTGATGTGTATAAATGACCATTTATATACATTTACATTTAGAAAGAGTAGAATTTGCCCTTCTTGATGGTCATGAGTTTTAGATATCTATATAGTACTCAATTTTCTACAGAGTCTTGTGCCGAAGTGTCTTTTATCACAGGGAGGCAAGCGGTGCCTTTAAATTTTGTCCAGTGGGTACCATATGTAAAAGTGACCAGAACTCCCTGCCAGTTCCCTCAAAGGGGAGGATTTGTCTCCAAAGATTCAAGCATTTTGCAGGGCAACTCATGTTAGAAAAGTCAGCAGGTAAGGAGTTGCATGTGTAATTCTACATTTCATTCTGAAAATGGTTTCTTTCCTAAATAAGGGTTTTCATTATTACCACCTCTGAAATTTATCCTTTATTTTTAAGAGTTTCATGTGTTATGTTTGCTATAATTTTGCATACAGACAGCAGTGAGGACTTGTGTTCACCTCATTACAGTGTATGATTTCCAATGTGTTTGTAATGTTGAGGCCCCATGTGTGGCCTTGTTCATGACTAAAGAGCCCATTCTTTGGGAATTACATTGATAGCTGATTATAGAGTTTTGAAAAATTGCTCTAGTAAAAACCTAGAAAAAGGTTATCTTTGTCCATAGAGATGGAATTTGTCCAGAGGAACACTCCTACTGTCTACCACTGGGCAATACATAAAAATAGGTAAGGTTGACTATCAAGCAGAGTAGTCATAATCCATAGCATTCCCATAAGACTTGGTGGTAAGAAACAACATGAAAAGATTGGAAGAATGGATTCGAATTTCTTGAGGAGCACGAAAGAAACACCCAGATTAGAAACTTGAGGAAAATCTAGGGGGTTTGTTTTTGTTTTAGCCAGTTTGCAATTAAAATTATGGCAATTCTTCCCAATCTGACAAATTCAGGAACTCCAAGTTATATTACTTACTATGGTCCTTCCCTGAGATGAACCAACTTAAACATATTCTCTTGTTGCTGCACAAAGACCCAGGACTACTTTGTCTGGGACATCAATGTAGACAAAATAGACATTTAGTCAATAATATATGTTAATATGAGGATTATATAGGAGAAAGGATAGGGTTTTGTTTTCTGAAAATATGAAGTGTACTAAAAGGTTCAGAATAGGAGCTTCCTCTCCCCTACTGACAGTTTGTAAAGAAGTAGGAAGATGCAAGAACTCAATCCTACTTTTCTAGTCAATTAGTATTAAATGTAAGGTTGAACTAAGTTAATCAGAATATTATGCATAAAAGCCAAGTGATGCTTTCATTTTTGATTTGTGATAAGCACAAAATAATTTGGGATTAAGATTAAATCTAGATAATACCTATAATTTATGTTAAAATGATGAGGAATTTTGAAATGGGATCCATTCCAAGAAGTCATTTTCCAGATGAGCTTATAATGTCTTTGGACAGATACTTTTGATGTCACTGATAAAGTCATGTATCAGTAAAGTCTTCCTCTTGGAAATACTATGAGTCTTTTGATGCTTTCCTGGGAAAATGTAAATTGTGTGTAGGATAGGGAGGATTACATCTAAAAGTTATCATTTATGGAAATGGGTTATAAGACAAAAATACAGTGTTAGTGTGTTGGTATTTCTTTCTCTGTTTTGTGCAAGACACCCGGTGAATCATTGTCTAATAGGAGGAATTGCTTTCAGCAAGTGCACACCACTTATAATCTCCCAATAATCTTCCACCCAGTTCTGTCACACAGTGGACTGAATTGCTACTGACGGTCAGGATTATAACTGCCTCTAATTGCTATTCCTATCTGTTATTAAAAAAATGAAAGAAATGTTTCTTCTTTTTGATAAAATCAGGACAAATGATAAATAATATGCCAAAAGAAAAACCACTTTTCTGTCAGTCCTAATACAAAATCATCAAACCACTTGCAAGGGGATCAATTCAGAACTAAAAAATTAGTGTAGGCAACTGAAGTTGGATTCTTCAATTTAGGGGCTAAAACACTATTTTGAGTAGTTCTAATGGAGAATGTTTTGCTTGGGAAAAGTAGAAAGGGAAAGGCAAAGAAAACCACAATTAACTGTTTACAAATTGCATGTCAGGCACATTTAAAAGCATCTCTAGCCTATAGCGGTCCTAAGAAATAGCTGAGACCACTCTGTTTACAGACATAGAAACTGGAGCTCAGGGAGCTTATAAAATTGTCCCCGACCTATAGTTAGCAAACAGAGATTCTAGGAAAATTTGTGAATTGGAGGTCTTTTTGCCGGTCTGTCAACAAGGGTAATGATTTCCTAGCTTCAGTAAATCTTGTACAAATGTAACTATGCAAAGGAATTTAAAAGACATCATCTCTGACAGTCAACCAGAAATACCTTAAGAGACAAAGAAGTCTCAATTTCATAAACACAGAATTACAACTAACAAAAAAATATAAATATGTTCCTGGTTTATTAATTTGCTGATAATTATTACTGCATTAATGACCCTAGTCCAAGTTCACCATTTGCTGAGACAGAGTGATATACATAAATAGCAACAGACAGAAAAAACACCATTGTTTTCCAGGAAGAATTCAAGATGAAGAGCACATTTTTTTTTTTTTTTAATTGTGTAATGTGGGCCTCCCTGATGGTTCCGTGGTAAAAGAATCCTCCTACAATGGAGGAAATGTGGGTTCACAGGTTCAATCCCTGGTTTGGGAGGATGCCCCTTGAGAAGGAAATGGCAACCCACTCCAATATTCTTGCCTGGGAAATCTCATGGATAGAGGAGTCTGGCAGGTTCAATATGTGGAGTCCAAGAGTTGGAATCAGCATAGTGACTAAACCACCAACACCCATACAAAACTTCTATGATACAGGACATATTAAGAATGACCTACAAAGGGCTAAGAATGAAGTGTGGTTCTACTAAAAAAATAATTTAAATGATTCAATTTTTGTTAAGAAAAAAGAATGACTCACTGGGTCATACAGGAGCCACTGGAAAGAAGTCCATTTTCTTTAGTAAGGTGTAAAAACTAAGCACTGAAAATATATTATCGACAGTTCTTTAAAACCTCAATAAAAGGAGCAATAAATTTTTATTGAAATATGCAGTGTCCAAAAATATGAAGTTAGAAGTTCTAAAGCATTTGTTCATTTCCTTGTGGGGGAGAAACAGCCAAGTGGAACTCAAACTGCTTTGTCCTTGAGATTCTAACCACAGGCTAAGTGAGGCTTCCAAGGACCCCACTAGTATATGAAACACATGCTGCAAAGTTGTAAAATGCTGGGTATAGTCCTGGTGACTTTGTTCATTGGGGCTACAGGTTCTGAGTGTGGAGGAAGTCTCCTGAATGTTCCTCTCTGTAGTGGGGAAGTCAGAGAAATGGGGTGGATTAATGAAAAGTAAATATTTACCTCATTTCTCTTACCTTCAGACTCTGTATCCTTATGTTTCCCTTCTTCAATTGGAATCCCCTCACATGGGTGAAGCCTCTTGTCAGGTACAATTCAAAAATCACTGAATTGATAGGAATAGTCTCTGGACTTAGGAATTTCAGAGTCTGGGAAAGAGCAAGGAAAAAGTCCGCCTCTAAAAATATTGCAGGCCCAGGGCAAGACTGCAAACCATATGTCTAAATAATTAAAATACGGAACTCAAGTTAATGACTTTTAAGTTAAATGTGTTGTATTTTCAAATCTTTAAAAGAAATATAATGATCTGGAAGACAAGGTACATGTGTACAAGTCTGAGATTCCTTAGAGATACTGCAAGGAACATGGTGGCTTTCAGAGAGTGGAAACTGGATCTCCAGTCTATTCAGGGCTCCTTCCTGCTCCATGAGGGGCCTCATACAGCCGCAGATATTCTAGCCTATTCTCACAAGCTCTGTCTATCGCTTTCCTTCGTGAACATTCCCTTAGGCCTAGTGCCAAGTACATCCCTTCCTCCTGAGAGAAGGACCTGAAAAAGAGGCCAGCTCAGGGCTGCCGCAGGGAATGCTGGGGAAGAAATTCTGAAGTCTTGGGTATCTGGAGTAAGTTTGGAAGAGATGTAGATGACAGGAGAGAAAGAACCCTGGAGGCTCCCTCACCTGCCTTGGTGGAGAGGGGCATGGCTCAGGAAGGCCAGCATTGGGCACTCCCAATATGGAGCCCAGGATAGAGGCACTCTTGCTGGGTGGGGTCTGACAGCAGTATTGACGAGCCAGGCATTAAAACTGGACTAATATAATATAGTTCTTCATTTATCAAAAGACTCTGTTGCAGCTTAAATTTCATTAGCTTAGTATTGCTTAACTTTGTGCTGACCCTCAAACCTGCCTTTACAAAGATATGTAGCTGTTTCGGTAACTCAGTTTTTGATAAATGTAAGAATCCCAAACATCATGTGATTTTTTTTTCTTTAGAAATTTTAGGATTCCAGTTCATTTTTATTTTTTTCCCTTTTTTTATTTATTTATTTTAATTGGAGGCTAATTACTTTACAATATTGTATTGGTTTTTGCCATACATCAACATGAATCCACCACGGGTGTACACGTGTTCCCCATCCTGAAACCCCGTCCCACCTCCCTCCCAGTACCTTCTGGGTCATCCCAGTGCACCAGCCCCGAGCATCCTGTATCCTGCATCAACCTGGACTGGTGATTCGTTTCTTATATGATATTATACATGTTTAAATGTCATTCTCCCAAATCATCCCACCCTCTCCCTTTCCCACAGAGTCCAAAAGACTGTTCTACACATCTGTGTCTCTTTTGCTCTCTCTCAGATAGAAACGTATCTTCAACCATGAGACTTCTACATTTTTTTTTTTTTTATAGTAACTGGAGCAGAAATTTCTCTAAATATCTTCAAAATGTGCTCTTTTTAGACTTATTTCATTGTACTTTCCCCTTTCTGTTTATCATGTCTATTCATACTTTATGACTTTAGTCTTGGCCTAGCCAAATCTTTGATCACAGTGTTTGTGTTACTTTCAGGTACACTAGTCTCCAAATGATATAATCACCCCATTGCCTTTGTTTTGAATTACCTCTTCTTTCTCTATATTTTTCTGAAAATCTAGTCGTAATTCCCAATACTGACTTTTATTGTCCCAGTTTCAATTTCATGTTATATCCTTTTCTGCAATATTTCCTTGTAAATCAACCACAGATTAGCTTGACTTTATGCCTCTTTTTTCTAGACATAACTTTTTGTATTAGTAGTATTAAGGTTCTCTACCTACAGATATAGTCATCTGTAATTTAAGAACTTCTATTCAAAAATGTAAATATATTCTTCCAAGTCATTTATTATTATTGAACCCCCACTCTATAGCTCTGATTTCTAAAAATGGATTTGCAAATTTCATTAATTCTTTGATGGCATATTCATGCTCCTTACCAAGTACATGAATATGGGAAGAAAATGATTTCTCATTTTGTCAACAATTTTTAATGTGATATTGGATAAGACCTTTATTGCTAATTACAATCTAGTTTTATTAAATTTGAGCCTACCCAGTTCCTCTGTCACTCCCTGGTGTAGTCTATAATGAATTCAAGGTAGATAAAATATATTGTGTGATGACAGAATTAATAGTATATGGGATTTTGGTTTGGTTTGGAAAAGTAAATTAGGTGAAATAAACCACCAAGTTCAGAGTGACGGTTGGTCCTTTGGTAAAGTAGGTAGAAGAGGTACACCTACAAAGTCTTACCTAAGTGTGGCCACTTATTCCTCCCCTGTCCTCCCCTCCCCTCCCTTTGAAAGTATCAAGGATTACTAGTCTTAGATTCAGGACTAAATTTCATTTCTGACCTATAGAAGTTTCCAGATTGAAAGTGCAAGTGAAAGTTGCTCAGTTGTGTCAGATGCTGAGACCCCAGGGACTGTAGCCTGCCAGGCTCCTCTGTCCATGGAATTCTCCAGGCAAAAATACTGTAGTAGGTAGCCATCCTCTTCTTCAGTGAATCTTCCCAACCCAGGGATTGAACCCAGGTCTCCCGCATTGCAGGCAGATTCTTTACTGTCTGAGTCCCTGGGGAAGTCCATGAATACTGGGGTAGGTATCCTATCCCTTCTCCAGGGGATCTTCCCGATCCAGGAATCAAATTGGGGTCTCCTGCATTGCAGGTAGATTCTTTAAAGGCTGACCCACATTCAGTTCAGTCGCTCAGTCGTGTCCAACTCTCTGCGACCCCATGAATCGCAGCACACCAGGCCTCCCTGTCCATACAAACTCCTTGAGTTCACTCAGACTCACATCCATCAAGTCAGTGTTGCCATCCAGCCATCTCATCCACTGTCGTCCCCTTCTCCTCCTGCCCACAATCCCTCCCAGCATCAGAGTCTTTTCCAATGAGTCAACTCTTCGCATGAGGTGGCCAAAGTACTGGAGTTTCAGCTTTAGCATCATTCCTTCCAAAGAAATCCCAGGGCTGATCTCCTTCAGAATGGATTGGTTGGATCTCCTTGCAGTCCAAGGGACTCTCAAGAGTCTTCTCCAACACCACAGTTCAAAAGCATCAATTCTTCGGCGATCAGCTTTCTTCACAGTCCAACTCTCACATCCATACATGACCACAGGAAAAACCATAGCCTTGACTAGACGGACCTTAGTCGGCAAAGTAATGTCTCTGCTTTTGAAAATGCTATCTAGAATTTCTGTCCTTTATCGAGCCCATCTTTGCATGAAATATTCCCTTGGTATCTCTAATTTTCTTGAAGAGATCTCTAGTCTTTCCCATTCTGTTCTTTTCCTCTATTTCTTTGCACTGATCACTGAAGAAGGCTTTCTTATCTCTTCTTGCTATTCTTTGGAACTCTGCATTCAGATGCTTATATCTTTCCTTTTCTCCTTTGCTTTTTGCTTCTCTTCTTTTTACAGCCATTTGTAAGGCTTCCCCAGACTGCCATTTTGCTTTTTTGCATTTCTTTTCCATGGGGATGGTCTTGATCTCTGTCTCCTCTACAATGTCACGAACCTCAGTGCATAGTTCATCAGGCACTGTATCTATCAGATCTAGGCCCTTAAATCTATTTCTCACTTCCACTGTATCATCATAAGGGATTTGATTTAGGTCATACCTGAATGGTCTAGCAGTTTTCCCTACTTTCTTCAATTTCAGTCTGAATTTGGTAATTAGAAGTTCATGATCTGAGCCACAGTCAGCTCCCGGTCTTGTTTTTGTTGACTGTACAGAGCTTCTCCATCTTTGGCTGCAAAGAGTATAATCAATCTGATTTTGGTGTTGACCATCTGGTGATGTCCATGTATGACCCACATTAGGACAAATTAACCTCTTTGGGCCTCAATATCAGTAGACTATAAAATGGACCATTAGATTATCTTAAAAGTCACTTTTATAAACTATTCTTCAAATTTTCTATCTATCTTTTTCCCCATTAATTACTAATGAGTCACTGAATGTTGGACCTCAAAGATTGGAGCCTTATCTTTCCACTTCCACAGTTAAGATGCACAGAGCATTTTAACAGAATTTCAATCTTCGTTGAAATTTGAATTTCTGTCTGTGGTTTGTTGTATCTGCACATGCTGAACCTGCAGCTATAGAGACTCGGCTCTATGTAGGGACAGTTTATGTAAGAGACTCTCACAAATTTTGGTGTCTACACTGATCTGGGAAGCAATGACCCTTAGATACCAACAGGCAACTGTATTTTCAGTTTAATGACTTGGGTTACTAGAAATAGAGAGTAGGTCTGAGAACCCAGCAGCTTCAGAACATAGAATCAGGAATGGTGGACAAAGGGAGTGAAGAGGAGAGCATCAGAGGAAAATGAGGTGCCACCAAAGACATCTCAGCTAGGAACCTTCCCGGTGAAAGTGATCTGCCAGACATTGCAAGCTTGGAGGTGGCAAAGTCAGTATGACTGAGATAATCAGTAGTTACTGTGATGATATTATCCATTTCTGTCTTTCAGTTTGGTAGAAAATAAAATTTGAAAGTATGAGAATATTTTTCCCTTGAGTCTGCTTTGCTCAGCCCAGGAAACCCTGTCTACAACTAATCCTATACTGCCTAACTGAGAGGCCCACAGTGCTCCCTCCCAAACTCTGTATCAGCAAAAAAACCATATACATCATCAATGCTCAACTCCATGGCTAATTTCTTCAAGTCTTTGCTCAGATGTCACAAGGCAGAGTTAACCTCCTCTTCCTCGGCATGCTGTTGGCATGTCATCACCAACCCTCCGTTTCTTTTCTTCGTTCTGCTCCACATTAGCTGCAGCAGATGGGGTCCCTGTCTCACTCTCACCTTTCCCACCTCTGCCTGCCGTCTGCGTGAAGCAGCAACCCCTCTCTGGTTCTTTTCAGTGCTCTCCTCCCCTCCAGGCCTTTCCTAAAGATTCTTTAGAAGCTCGTTGGTAACGTCAGACATGAACATAAATTGTGTCTTTTCCCCTACTTTGCTGCTGTTATAATCCAAGCTCACCTTCAGTAGATACAAATAGTTCTGACTAATTAGAGGAAGATTGGAAAATGAAAAGAACTGTACAAAGACGAACATTTCTCCATCTTGCTACACTTCTGTGACAAACTTGGGTTCCTAGTCCCTTGTCTTTTTTTTTGTTTTTTGTAGTTTTGGTAGGTAGCGTCTTAAACAGGGATCCCCAGCCTGAAAATTGTCAAGTAGGTTTTTAAAGTCTACATACCTCATCCCAGTGCTAGAGATCCTGATTCAGGAGATCAGGACTAAGTCTGGTATCCACATATAGAAAGCTCCCTGTGGAACTGGTGCACAACACAGTATTAGGTGAAAACTTCTTATAACTTAACGCTCAGGGCTCTGTAGCTACAGACTTGATTGTGACCTTGAGCAAGTTATTTACCTTGTCTGAATTTATATATATATATATATATATTCATTTTTACATATTTAATGTTTACATGTATTGTATTTATACATATCAAAATTGATTCCTTATATATGTGTGTGTGTGTATATATATATATGTATCTGTTTTTTAATTGTGTAGAATTATCATCTGAGAACATTTGAATAGATAGAAACACATTTGTTTCAGGGAACAAATTCCACCTTGTGCTTAAAGCAAACATCTGAAAACAAGTGCTAGTTTTATTGTTGTTGTCATTATTTCCACAGTTTTATTGCAATTTAAGTTACATACAACTTAATTTTATTTACAATCAAAATTTGATTTGGTCTGATATGTACAATGAATCAGTTTTGGATTTAACAAAGTAACATGGTTTGTTCAGGTTCACCTCCCCATCAATCATTGTTTTACACCATGACTGCCTAGAATTAACACACCAACACTGACATATTTAACAATAAGTTAGTTTTTTCCCCTGAAAGATTGTTTAGAAGAACTCTCATTCTGTAATATTCGTGCCTTTGAAGGAATATGCACAGATTGATGTTTCTTTATCAGAGTTAATATTTCTCTTTCTGAATCTACTTCCATTTACTTTCTCAAATGTTTCACACTTCTCAGAAAAACTCTTTTTAGTATGTGTGTAGTTTGCATATGTGTGTGTCTGTGTGTAACCAGAGATCTCTTCTGCAATTGTATTAATAGTTTTCTGATTCCTTGATTTGAATAGGTAAATTTTTTAAATTATTTTCTACTTCTTTATAAGCTTTCCTTTTCTGACTGAGCACACTCCTGCCTGATATTCTACCTAAATTTTCCCTATTCTTCAGGTCCCATTTTTTAATAAAATTTTCCCTGATCCATTCTGCTCCATGAAGCCTTTTCTTTCATTTTTGTCTATGAATTACTGTCTATGAGTTACTGTTGTGCCTTGAACACATATGCTGGGTCATAGTTTAATATATTGCTTTATTGCTTTAGGATAATTTAAGAATTCTTCCTAATTCTTCTAAGCATTATACTAATGGAGTCTCTGTGGAATATTTCTGTATCTTCTCCTCATTGTCAAGCAATACTTTGCAAATAGCATGTGCTTTTATCCTCTAAGGAATGCAGAGAGGGGAGTATTTTTCTTATATGTAGGAAATAATCATACAAAATAATATTCAAAAAAATATATGAGAGCATTTTTTTATTAGGCAGAAACATAGGATTCCTTCCTACTGTTTCTGTTTTGGCCTAACATTGTACACTGAGAAGTACCTCGAAATCTTAATCACAGGGAAGATCAAGATTATCTACCCTTGACATTAGGATTAACTTCAGTTCAGTTCAGTTCAGTCGCTCAGTCGTGTCTGACTCTTTGTGACCCCATGAATCGCAGCACGCCAGGCCTCCCTGTTCATCACCATCTCCCGAAGTTCACTCAGACTCACGTCCATCGAGTCCGTGATGCCATCCAGCCATCTCATCCTCGGTCGTCCCCTTCTCCTCCTGCCCCCAATCCCTCCCAGCATCAGAGTCTTTTCCAATGAGTCAACTCTT
>SJYT01018830.1:160193-173813 GCA_006410635.1 Cephalophus harveyi
TAACTGTTGCTTCCTGACCTGCATACAGATTTCTCAAGAGGCAGGTTAGGTGGTCTGGTATTCCCATCTCTTTCAGAATTTTCCACAGTTTATTGTGATCCACACAGTCAAAGGCTTTGGCATAGTCAATAAAGCAGAAGTAGATGTTTTTCTGGAACTCTCTTGCTTTTTCCATGATCCAGCGGATGTTGGCAATTTGATCTCTGGTTCCTCTGCCTTTTCTAAAGCCAGCTTGAACATCAGGGAGTTCACGGTTCACGTATTGCTGAAGCCTGGCTTGGAGGATTTTGAGCATTACTTTACTAGCATGTGAGATGAGTGCAATTGTATGGTAGTTGGAGTATTCTTTTGCATTGCCTTTCTTTGGAATTGGAATGAAAACTGACCTTTTCCAGTCCTGTGGCCACTGCTGAGTTTTCCAAATTTGCTGGCAGATTGAGTGCAGCACTTTCACAGCATCATCTTTCAGGATTTGAAACAGTTCAACTGGAATTCCATCACCTCCACTAGCTTTGTTCGTAACTTGGGTCATCTAAATTATTCAGATTAAGAGACCCAGGTTGTGTCTTCTTTCCTTTCCTGTAAACAAACAAACAAACAAAAAGAGACGTTTGGGTCTAGTCCCCAGCATGCTGTTTCAATCAGTGCGCAATAATATTTACTGCTCTCCCTAAATGCCAAACTCCTAGGTCTTTGTTTGTCCTGGTCTGGTCACTGTTCCCTCTGTCCAAAGTTGAGGCTTCCCCATACATTCCTAGAAGTGTATTTCCTATCTACTTCCTTTCCCAAGGCCACTTTATACTGTGGCCAGAGCTATATCTGGCTATATCTGGCCAGAGCTATATCATGCAGTTCCAGATATTGTTCCTTGTTGCTTTTCAGGAGGCAGGGGAAAGCAAGCCATCTGTTATTTAAAGGTTCATAGTTGCTGAGGTTGGGGGCAGGGATGGCACTGACTTACTAGCAAGTGAGAGTCTTTCTCACTGAAACTCTGTTATCTGCTTATAAAGTCATTGTTCTCCTCAGCCCTGTAATCTTAGCACCCATCCCTATGCAAACCATGCAGGTGGCAATTGACAAGTAGCACTTGCTGAATAAACCCAGGAGATCAGATGCTATCTCTCCCAAGAAGCCTTCCCAGGTCCACCAGTAGAATTGATTGTTTCCTCCTCTGTGCCCCAGGGCACCATGCACCCTCCTACTGTTAGTGAATTCATCTTAGTGAATGGTACTGATTTGTATACTATAGATTTATCTTTCTCAGTGATCTCTTGAGAGCAAGGCCTGTCTTAGTATTTTTGTATCTTTAATACCAAGCAGGCACAATGCTTAAAGAAATAATCTTGTGAAACTACTGTGTATCTTCTATAAAGGTATCATTAGAAACATTATTCATTACATTTCACAACATCCTTTTTTCTTTGTTTCTTTAATTAAAGTATATGATTTAAAGCAGTGTGTTCATTTCTGGTGTATAGCAAAGTGATTCAGATATATATATATATATTCTTTTTCATATTCTTTTCCATTATGGTTTATTATATGATATTGAATATAGTAGGACTTTTTTGTTTATGTATTTTGTATGTAATAGTTTGTGTTTGCTAATCCCAAACTCATAATTTATTCCTTTCCCACCTGCTATCCCCTTTGGTGATTGTAAGGTTTTTTTCTATGAGTCTGTTTCTGTTTTGTAAGTAAGTTCATTGTGTCATATATTAGATTCCACATATAAATGATTTCATATGGTATTTGTCTTTCTCAGCCTGACTTACTTCCTTAGTAGGATACTTTCTAGGTCCATCCGTATTGCTGCAAATGGCATTATTTCATTCTTTCTTATGGCAGAGTAGTATTCCATTGTATGTAGGTAGCACATCCTCGTCATCCATTCATCTTCCAACGGACGTTTAGGTTGTTGCCATGACTTGGCTTTTGTAAAAATTGTTGCTGTAAACATTGGGGTGTATGCATATTTTCATATTGTAGTTTTCTCTAGATTATATGCACAGTAGTTATATTCATAGCATCCTTTTTAGAATATTTCTCCAAAAATCTCTCTCTGTAATTATATCCAGGATACATGTGTTTCTTTTAGACTAGATTTTTGCTTTCATTTCATAATCATTGTATTTTGTGCTGGACTGGAAGAAACACAAGCTGGAATCAAGATTGCCGGGAGAAATATCAATAACCTCAGATATGCAGCTGACACCACCCTTATGGCAGAAAGTGAAGAGGAGCTAAAAAGCCTCTTGATGAAAGTGAAAGAGGAGAGTGAAAAAGTTGGCCTAAAGCTCAACATTCAGAAAACAAAGATCATGGCATCTGGTCCCATCACTTCATGGGAAATAGATGGGGAAACAGTGGAAACAGTGTCAGACTTTATTTTTTGGGGCTCCCAAATCACTGCAGATGGTGACTGCAGCCATGAAATTAGAAGACGCTTGCTCCTTGGAAGAAAAGTTATGTCCAACCTAGATAGCATTTTCAAAAGCAGAGACATTACTTTGCCGACTAATGTCCGTCTAGTCAAGGCTATGGTTTTTCCTGTGGTCATGTATGGATGTGAGAGTTGAACTGTGAAGAAGGCTGAGCGCTGAAGAATTGATGCTTTTGAACTGTGGTGTTGGAGAAGACTCTTGAGAGTCCCTTGGACTGCAAGGAGATCCAACCAGTCCATTCTGAAGGAGATCAGCCCTGGGATTTCTTTGGAAGGAATGATGCTAAAGCTGAAACTCCAGTACTTTGGCCACCTTGTGCAAAGAGTTGACTCATTGGAGTAGACTCTGATGCTGGGAGGGATTGGGGGCAGGAGGAGAAGGGGACAACCGAGGATGAGATGGCTGGATGGCATCACGGACTCGATGGACGTGAGTCTGAGTGAACTCCGGGAGATGGAGGCCTGGTGTGCTGTGATTCATGGGGTCGCAAAGAGTCGGACACGACTGAGCGACTGAACTGAACTGACAGTAAGAACTCAGTGGCAAATTCTTTTATATTAGGCTTAATTCTGGGTCCAATTCAGGGACCTATCTTCCTTTGTATTTCCCACCTACTTCTGATATATGTTTTTTTTTTTTTTTTAATTTATACATCGTATAACCTTCCTTATATGTATATATTCTAAAGTCTCTCTTTGAGAATAGGTAAAAGTAATCACCTATAAAATATGTTGTCAAATAAATTTGCTCATTCATTCAAAAAAATGGATCTAGGAATAAATCAGAACCAAATACAATACACTGCCCTAAATTCACTTGATTTGAAAAGTTAAATCAATGAAATTTGGGATAGATGAAATATGAGATTGAGGAATTAGGAGGTGTCAAACTTCATGCAACTATTTGGATGGTGCCATTTTCTGAATTATGGGAGAGAGGAAGAAGGCCAGAGTTGAGAAGGCTTTTCAAAATAATTGTAAATAATAATAATTATGACTAACAGCCATACGTATCTTCATGGGTCACAAAGCATTCTAACACAAGTAATAGTCACAAGAATAAACCATTGTATAGTGATCTAAAGCTCATAAAGTTTAGTTTGTTTCTTATAAGGATATGAGTTCACAAGGACCAATATAATGTCATTCACATTTTGTAGATAAGAAAGTTAAGTTTCAGAGGGGTTAAAGATGTAGAAGGAAATGATGGAAGGAGATCTTGGGGGTTATGATTTGCAGTCCTAGAGTCTCCTCCTCATTGTTCTACTTCTTCTAAAATCAGATACATATCACAGTTAGAGTAAGAAGTACAGTGGTAAGATAGCTATCTTGCTTTGTAAAACAAGACAACTTATAAACCAGGTATTGCAACTAAAGTTGTCCTCATTACTCAAAATTTTATTACCCGATGATAATTTTCTGTGAACTGCCTGGAACTTTGAGCTGTTCAGTGTGACTCTCTCTCAGTCTTCTGGGTAGGAGCCCTATTCAGTCGACATGTGACACAGCTGATCCCTTAACAGCATTCTTAATTCTCCTTAGTTAGTGTTAGTCACTCAGTTTTGTCTGACTCTTTGCAACCCCATTGACTGTAGCCTTCCAGATAAGAACACTGCATTGGGTAACCATTTCCTTCTCCAGGGGCTCTTCTCGACCCAGGGATCAAGCCTGGGTCGGGAGGAGCCCGTGGAAAAGGATCTTAAACAAAAGTAATAAAATGACATTTCTGACACAATTCACCTGCTTTTGAATAAAGTACGAGCAACCTGTGATAAGCATAAAATACTGACTGATTAACAGGTAAATTTCATAGAGAACACTAATTGTTGACCAAGCCTTAGAAATATTGTTAAAACTTCTGGCTAGAGATGTTTGTGCATATTATAATTGTCAGCATGCATGTGTTTCAGTAGAAATGGATACTTTCCCAGCTTGATCTTGGTGCCTCTATAGTTCAGTTCAGTTCAGTTCAGCTGCTCAGTCGGGTCTGACTCTCTGCGATCCCATGAATCGCAGCACGCCAGGCCTCCCTGTCCATCACCAACTCCTGGAGTTCACCCAAACTCTTGTCCATCGAGTCGGTGATGCCATCCAGCCATCTCATCCTCGGTCGTCCCCTTCTCCTCCTGCCCCCAATCCCTCCCAGCATCAGAGTCTTCTCCAATGAGTCAACTCTTTGCACAAGGTGGCCAAAGTACTGGAGTTTCAGCTTTAGCATCATTCCTTCCAAAGAAATCCCAGGGTTGATCTCCTTCAGAATGGACTAGTTGGATCTCCTTGCAGTCCAAGGGACTCTCAAGAGTCTTCTCCAACACCACAGTTCAAAAGCATCAATTCTTCAGCGATCAGCCTTCTTCACAGTCCAACTCTCACATCCATACATGACCACAGGAAAAACCATAGCCTTGACTAGACGGACATTTGTTGGCAAAGTAATGTCTCTGCTTTTCAATATGCTATCTAGGTTGGTCATAACTTTCCTTCCAAGGAGTAAGCATCTTTTAATTTCATGGCTGCAGTCACCATCTACAGTGACTTTGGAGCCCAAAAAAATAAAGTCTGACACTGTTTCCACTGTTTCCCCATCCATTTCCCATGAAGTGATGGGGCCAGATGCCATGATCTTCGCTTTCTGAATGGTGAGCTTTAAGCCAACTTCTTCACTTTCACTTTCATCAAGAGGCTTCTTAGTTCCTCTTCACTTTCTGCCATAAGGGTGGTGTCATCTGCATATCTGAGGTTGTTGATATTTCTCCCTGCAATCTTGATTCCAGCTTGTGTTTCTTCCAGTCCAGCGTTTCTCATGATGTACTCTGCATAGAAGTTAAATAAGCAGGGTGACAATATACAGCCTTGACGTACTCCTTTTCCTATTTGGAACCAGTCTGTTGTTCCATGTCCAGTTTTAACTGTTGCTTCCTGACCTGCATATAAGTTTCTCAAGAGGCAAGTCAGGTGGTCTGATATTCCCATCTCTCAGAATTTTCCACAGTTTATTGTGATCAGAAAAGAAGAAATCAAACTCAGAGCAAAAAGAGGGGAGTGTCAAAGACCATGACATGATTATACTTCCATTGTATGGCCTATTCTTGGGAAGGACGTTTCCTGATTATCTTATCCATATTCCTGGATCAAATACTAAGTGCAAACCCTCATTTGTCAAAAACCCCAAGTTCATACACCTCCGATATGAGATTATAATTATTGCAAGATGGCCACCATAATCAGAGTGTCCCTGTACTATTCTCTATGTGCTCTCTTTAGATAGATTTTGAACTCCAGATCTGAGAAACAGATGATTAAGAAACACTTGCATGTGCTGATTCTTATCCCTAAATCACTAAAGACCATGGAGGCATTAGATAAAATACAATGCTGATTTGGTTTTCAGACAGATTCTCTAAGTGTGACCTCCACCAATTAAAAAAAATAATAATAAAGTACCATACATTTCTGCATGCTTGGGCCAGGTTCTCTTAGTCAGTTCTGTATTTTTCTTACCACCCAGAGACTGAAGCATTTGGCATACGTGGGATCCTAGTATTTTGGAGCTGGAAGGGAAGTTCTCCCACCCTGGTTTTATCTGTAGGCTGGATAAAGGTTTGGGATTTAGCAATAGGCTTTGCTAGCTCAGCTTGTGAAAATCACATTCTTTATCAACTCCCCAGATGGTTTAGATCATTAAAAACACAACAAAACAAAACAAAAGCCCTTCAGAGTGTACACTGTGAAGATATTCTCTAATTTCCAAGAAAAATAAATATATGTTGAATTTCTCACAGATTTCTCACACTTTCTCAGTCTCCAGCCTGAATCGCTGTGCTGAATGGAGAATGTAAAGCCATCGTTTTTTGAAACTGCAAAGCTTTGTGCTGAATACTTAACTTCCAGCAGCCCTTTGCCTTTCCAGCTTGTCCTTCAGCCCCCAACTTGAAGTCAGTATTTATCATTTGGGGCTTAGCTTAGACTGAGACATGGATGTCTCTATTCAGTGAATTTGGGGCAACTGACTCTCAATAAGCAACAAAAACAAAAAGGCTGTTTCAAGTCAAAGAGACCTCAAGAAACTATCCCACCATCTGCTGGGGAGAGAGAAATGAGCCTGTGGGCCGAGAGCTCTGATTGAATAGAATAAATAGTATTGTCATCTAAATTTTCTGCAAGACTCTTTGGATCAAAATATTATAATCACAGCAAATAGATGCGGCCACACTTAATGGATACTCAAAGGGCCAGACCACTGCTTGGCTGGGATCGTTTACTGTCATTTGGAAGGAAAACTAGGGGGCTGATGGGATCGGGGTTGGAGGGAGACAGGGAGACCTGACGTTCAGCTGGCATGCACCAGTGGATAAATGGCTGGCATTTGCAGAGCTGCATTGCAGGGGAGCTTTTAGCAGTTTGCCACTGCCAGCTGATGTCTCTGTGAATATCGGTGCCAAGAAGCCAAAAATGAAAGCAGGTGCAGGGGCAGAGGAACTGAACATTGGGGCGGGGTGTAGTGGGGGATTCAGCAACAGAACTTCTGTTGTGAAAAACTGGTTGCCTTCATTAAAACCTAAACAATACCTTACTTTAACTCTGCATAACATTTTTAGCCCACTAGAGTCCTGCACACACACTTAAGGCAAGCCTTTTACATTTATGCACTGACTGGGCAAAGAGACTGTTTTGTTGGTCACTCTCCAAAGCTGTAGATTGTCTGCAAGACTGCTGAACTCTGATTAGAGCGGCTTTCCATCCGAAGCGGGGAGCATCTGCTTCTGAAAGTGCCCTTTACCTCCCCTCCATCCCAAATGCCCCCTCTTCAGAAAGTCCCACTTCTACACAACCAGGGCCTGGGAACAGAAAATATTCCTGAACTCGGCTTGTCTTTGCAGAGCTCTGTCACCAGTGCAGCTCCCTGAAATGCTGCTTTCCGATGAAAAAACAGACGGAACTTAGCGCTGCCTGCAATTTACATTTCCCTCAAAAGCTCTGTGTTCCCCAGCCCACAGCAAATGACAGCAGGAAAAGAAACAATGGGATAAGCGAAGGGAAAAAAACAGAAGGAAAGGTAAAGGTTCAGGACCAACTGAGGAAAAGAACTAAGGCTTGCCACAGGGCACACTACAAATCAAGAATAAAACAAAACTGCCTGCTGCCCACTCTGCTGCCTTGCCTGGCTGAGCCACTCCCAGCAGGAATTTGGTCACTGCAGAAAGTGAAAGTCATCTTTCACGGAGATGGGACAAAAATACAGATCACATGCAGCCATATCTCAACTGGGATGGAGAGGGAGCAAAGCACAAGAAGAAACTGCAGGCAATCTGCACTTGGTGGAAAATAGTGGGGGTTTTTTTTCCCCCTAATGGACATTAGTTCAATAAGAGAAATAAAAAGTACATTTGTTTGCTTTTATGGGCTTTTAGAAAAAATATACAAACAACTCTATTTGTATATGACAAATAGACTGTGTCTATTTTGTGTGACATCTACAAGTCAGATGTTCCATACAAACTAAAAAGTTCCATCTATTAAAACTATGATGCCACAATTTTGGGGTCAGCAATTTCAATTATAATATAAGATGACTAAGTACAGTGACTCTTGGGGAATGGTAGTGAGAATTAGGTTTGTTTCATGACCTTAGGCTTGGGTAGAGTTTATATTCAATCTCTTTTGCTTCTACCACCAAGTGCTACTGTCTTTCCACATGTAAGCTTGATTATTATAAGCTTTTAAAACCCAGAGAAAGTTTAACAAGTCAAACCAGAAACATAAATGAGGTCACATGCCAAAAGAGTCAGTGGATGAAAAGGAAGTTAGTTCATAAAGCAAGCAGAGTCTGGGTTTTAGTTGGAATGAAATTGAGTTGAGATAACAGGAGACAGCAAAGTAGAAAAGTCTGAGAGAAGTAAAATGCTCTAATGGGGCGGGGGGGTCTGGTGGGAAATTGGCCAAGCCTAGGAAGAGGCATTCCAAAAAAAGAAACAGAGATAGCTAATAGCATAAAACAAAGTTCAAGCTCCAGACTAAAAAAAGTAGCATTTGAAAGAAAAAGCCTTTTCAACAGCAATATGTACGGATTTTTTAGAAGTACTCTTAATATTGCTGAGGATTTTAGCAAAATAAACTCAAATCTTGAAGGGAAATTGCAAAAAATGTGGATTGAAAACTTTAAACTTTTTAACTTACTTGAATTATGTTTTATAAAAATATTCTCCAACATGGGATTCTTCTTACAAATATATTTGCTTAGTGAAAAAAGAAATATATGTGAAATAATATATTTGAGATGATCTTAATTATGTGTGAAGCACCTACCTTAAAATGTTAATAGTAATTATTCTGAATTCCAGGATTATGGTTGATTTTTATTCTTAATTTTCTTCCTATATCCTTTTTTTTTTCAAATTTTTTAGATTTTAAAAATTTATATTTTTGAATCTTTTTGTTGAAGAGTACTCTGTATATGGAAAAGTACACAAGTAAGGATACAGCTTAATGAATTCTAAGAAATTGAAGACAGCCATGTAACCAGCACATTCATCAGAAAACAGAATATTCCCAACTCCTAGAACTTTCTTCTCGCTCCTTCCTCATCTCTGCTGCTTCCCACCTCATAAACTCCATCTCTGCCTGTGACAAAACTCACATATGAGTTTTGCCTTTTTGTAGGATAAATAAAAGAATCTTTCATAGGGGATCTTTTGTGTCCAGCTTCTTTCATTCAGCATTGAAATAGATCTTGTTTTAAGCCAGGAGGAACTAAGGGCAAGTTGAGACTATCTGTGCAGGACAGTTTGTTATATCAGGGCTTCTTAGGATTGCTACCAGCCCCATTCCTATCCACCTCCCTTGTGTGTACTTTGAATCCAGTACTGGGTCTAAACCTATTGAGATCTCTCAGTTACTTTTTTTTTTTTCCTTTTCTGAAGTCTCATACTCTGTGCATCTTCTATTAGGAAATTAATGGGTACCATATTATTTACTGTTGCATGAAATTTTTAATCATTTCCTCTATGTTTAATTTGTCATGTCTTGTTCGTATTTAACTACTAGTTGGATGCCTAACATGTACCAGATACATTATGTCTGTAAGATAATGCTATCTTCATTTTACAGAGAAGGCAAATAATTTTCCCTAGATTGTAATTCTAGAAGGTGATGGAATACGCATCTCTACCAAGGTCCCTGGATGCTCTGTTGAATGGCCTCTCTTCTGTACTTCATTCTCTCATTTGCTCACATTTTATTTCTTCACTGGATTCTAACATCCTGGAAAATAAAAAATACGTATTTCCCTTTCCTTGGATTTCCCCTCCTAACACAGTGCTTGACACGTAATAGTACAGTGTTTGCTTACTGAGCATAAGAGTGATAATTTTTTTGTTACAGTACTCTATAAATCTTTTTCTTTGATGAAACTGTATCATAATGCTCTACAGTGTTGCTCAGCATCAGGGCCTGGGATTGTCCTCATTCCAGTCATTCTGTGGGAGAAACTATGTCTAATACCTGGTGTGGCCAGTAACTCTAAGTAGTAAAGTAAATAAGATGAACCAGTGACAAAGGTACAACCAGTGTATTTGATGCCAAGAAGGTATCACCATCTAAACATCATCCTCCTTCATATATAAGAAAATTATCTAATAATTATGATATAAAATGAATTAATGATCATAACATACCTGAAGAAAAAAAATAAAATGTATATTTCAGTATAAAACTGGTAGTGATTTAAAACTTTTTATAACATTAACAAATTTTTAGATGAAAAGATAAAAGTTTCTACCTAGATGTTAGTCTGTTGTAAGAGTTAATAATATTATAGTTTAATTCCTTAAAGCTTTGATTGTATAGATTCATTGATGGCTTTGTCAAAATTGATCTTCACATGTTCATGTTCAATATACAGGATAGGAAAATTTGTCAATCTATTTTTGTATATAGTTGATAAAAGAACACATTTTATAAACTCAAAATGGATTAAATATCTAAATGTAAGACCAGAAACTATAAAACTCCTAGAGGAAAATATGGGCAGAACACTGTCTGACATAAATCATAGCAAGATCCTCTATGACCCACCTCCCAGAGTAATGGACATCAAAAGCAAAAATAAACAAATGGGACCTAATTAAACTTAAAAGCTTTTGCAGAAGGAAGGAAACTATAAGCAAGGTAAAAAGACAGGCTTCAGAATGGGAGAAAATAATAGCAAATGAAGCAACTGACAAAAAATTAATCTCAAAAATATATAAGCAGCTCATGCAGCTCAATACCAGAAAAATAAATTACCCAATCAAAAAATGGGCCAAAGAACTAACAGACATTTCTCCAAAGAAGACACACACACAGATGGCTAACAAACACATGAAAAGATGCTCAAGGTCACTCATTATCAGAGAAATGCAAATCAAAACCACAATGACCATCTCACGATGTTCAGAATGGCTGCCATCAAAAAATCTACAGATAGTAAGTGCTGGAGAGGGTGTGGAAAAGGAAAAGGAATCCTCTTACACAGTTGTTGGGAATGCAAACTAGTACAGCCACTATGGAGAACAGCATGGAGATCCCTTTAAAAACTGGAACTAGAACTGCCATATGACCCAGCAATCCCATTGCTGGGCATACACTCCAAGGAAACCAGAATTGAAAGAGACATGTGTACCCCAATTATCATCACAGCACTGTTTACAATAGCCAGGACATGAAAGCAACCTAAATGTCCATCAACAGATGAATGGATAAGAAAGCTGTGGTACGTATACACAATGGAGTATTACCCAGCCATTAAAAAGAATGCATTTGAGTCAGTTCTAATGAGGTGGCTGAAACTGGAGCCTATTATACAGAGTGAAGGAAGTCAGAAAGAAAAACACCAATACCATATACTAACACATATATGGAATTTAGAAGGATGGCAACAATGACCCTATGTGCAAGACAGCAAAAGTGACACAGATATAAAAACCAGAGTTTTGGACTCTGTGGGAGAAGACTAGGGTGGGATGATTTGAGAAAATTGAATTGAAACATGTATGTCACCATATGTGAAATGGACGACCAATCCAAGTTTGATGCACCAAACAGGGCACTCAAAGTCAGTGCACTCAGAAAACCCAGAGGGATGGGATGGGGAGGGAGGTGGGAGGAGGGTTTGGGACAGAGGGGACACATGTACACCCGTGACTGATTCATGTCAATGTATGGCAAAAGCCACCACAATATTGTAAAGTAATTAGCCTCCAATTAAAATAAATATTTTTTTAAAAAGAACACATTTTATTGAATTTTGAGTTGAATTAAAGCTCAACATTGAGAAAACAGATCATGGCATCTGGTCCTATCACTTCATAGCATATAGATGGGGAAACTGTGGAAACAGTGGCTGACTTTATTTTGGGGGGCTCGAAAATCACTGCAGATGGTGACTGCAGCCATGAAATTAAAAGATGCTTACATCCTTGGAAGGAATGTGATGACCAACCTAGACAGCATATTAAAAAGCAGAGACAATATTTTGTCAACAAAAGTCCATCTAGTCATGGCTATAGTTTTTCCAGTGGTCATGTATAAATGTGAGAGTTGGACTATAATGAAAGCTGAGCACTGAAGAATTGATGCTTTTGAACTGTGGGTTGAAGGAGACTCTTGAGAGTCCCTTGGAGATCCAACCAGTCCATCCTAAAGGAGATCAGTCCTGGGTGTTCAATGGAAGGACTGATGTTGAAGCTGAAACTCCAATCCTTTGGCCACCTAATATGAAGAACTGACTCATTTGAAAAGACCTTGATGCTGGGAAAGATTGAGGGCAGGAGGAGAAGGGGATGACAGAGAATGAGATGGTTGGATGGCATCACCGATTCAATGGACATGGGTTTGGGTAGAGTCCGGCAGTTGGTGATGGACAGGGAGGCCTGGCATGAAGCAATTCATGGGGTCGCAAAGAGTCGGACATGACTGAGTGAACTGAACTGAACTAATATATGGAATTCCAAATATTATTTTACTACTTGTGCCTCCAGGATCAATTCCCACAGGTTTGAAATATCATAAATCAAATAATTTTAAACACACATTTTATCCTTTTGTTTAAAGATTTTTCTAACTATTAGTATTACAGGAAATTAAGTTTTATAATTTTATGTTTAGAACCACTGGGCTCATTGTCTAGTTCAAATCTGCTTTTTAAATTCGGGAAAATATGTTATTATAGGGATTGGAGAAATAAATTCTTCAGAAGAGAACTTGAATGATTCCAAACTATTAACAAATTTAAGTCAGATGGTACCCTGTCCCACTGTATGACTGAGATTCTTGAATTAATTTCCATATAGATTACAATGTTCACAAAGGAATAATTTATTAATACATGCTTATTTAAAGCCTGCCCAGCATATGACTGTATCTGGTTCTTTAAACCTGTAATTAAATTAAAATAAGGTTATCAGTGTGAAAGTGAAAGAGGAGAGTGAAAAAGTTGGGTTAAAGCTCAACATTCAGAAAACGAAGATCATGGCACCTGGTCCCATCACTTCATGGGAAATAGATGGGGAAACAGTGGAAACACTGTCAGATTTTATTTTTTGGGCTCCAAAATCACTGCAGATGGTGACTGCAGCCATGAAAGTAAAAGACACTTACTCCTTGGAAGGAAAGTTATGACCAACCTAGATAGCATATTCAAAAGCAGAGACATTACTTTGCCAACAAAGGTCCATCTAGTCAAGGCTATGGTTTTTCCAGTGGTCACATATGGATGTGAGAGTGGGACTGTGAAGAAAGCTGAGCGCCAGAAGAATTGATGCTTTTGAACTGTGGTGTTGGAGAAGACTCTTGAGAGTCCCTTGAACTGCAAGGAGATCCAACCAGTCCATTCTAAAGGAGATCAGTCCTGGGTGTTCTTTGGAAGGACTGATGCTAAAGCTGAAACTCCAGTACTTTGGCCATCTCATGCGAAGAGTTGACTCATTGGAAAAGACTGTGATGCTGGGAGGGATTGGGGGCAGGAGAAGAAGGGGACGACCGAGGATGAGATGGCTGGATGGCATCACGGACTCGATGGATGTGAGTCTGAGTGAACTCCGAGAGATGGTAATGAACAGGGAGGCCTGGCGTGCTGCGATTCATGGGGTCGCAGAGAGTCGGACACGACTGAGCGACTGAACTGAACTGAACTGAACTGA
>SJYT01018830.1:173883-207443 GCA_006410635.1 Cephalophus harveyi
GGAGTTGGTGATGGACAGGGAGGCCTGGTGTGCTGCGATTCATGAGGTCGCAAAGAGTCGGACACAACTGAGCAACTGAACTGAACTGAACTGAACCGATCAGTGTGAGCCCTAATCCAAAATTTTTGGTGTTCTTACAAGAAGAGAAGACTAGGATACAGATAAAATAGAAAGACAATGTGAACATATATATGTTTGAATACATGGTTACAGGCAAAGGAAAAGACTGGGAAAATATGCTCACCAATAGCAGGGTATTTATTCCATTTTATGTTGTAGGATGATTTTTATGATAAGCTTGTATTTCTTATACAATTTCAATGATATTAAAGGAAAATGAGGTTAGTAAGTAAGAGTTTCTGTGTAACAAAAATGAGTTTCTTTAAAATCAGAGTAGCAAGACCTGAATATGCAGGATATAAGAAAATCCTATATGTATTTACAGGGAAGAGCTAGAAACACTCTGTAGACATTGTATGGAGGCAAATTTTAGGGTCAGTAGAAGCAAGAAGTTCTTTGCCATCTAATAATTAAATGGCCAACAGTATTATTTATATTGACAAAAGAAAAAAGTTGAAATCGACCTGAGTGTCTTACAACAGAAAACGGAATAAAAGAAAATACGCAATGGAATAAAATACAACTGTGCTAATGAGTGACCCAGAGCTCGCTTTATCCACATTGGTAAATCTCAAAATAAAAATATTTTGCTGAGCCATAAGAGCAAGTTGTAAAAAGAATACACATCATAAGATACCAGAGATAGGAAGTTAGGAAATATGTAACCTAATAATCTATATTGTTTCAGTTCAGTTCAGTTCAGTCGCTCAGTCGTGTCCGACTCTTTGTGACCCCATGAATCGCAGCACGCCAGGCCTCCCTGTCCATCACCAACTCCCGGAGTTCTCTCAGACTCACATCCATCGAGTCAGTGATGCCATCCAGCCATCTCATCCTCGGTCGTCCCCTTCTCCTCCTGCCCCCAATCCCTCCCAGCATCAGAGTCTTTTCCAATGAGTCAACTCTTCTCATGAGGTGGCCATGATCTTCGTTTTCTGAATGTTGAGCTTTAACCCAACTTTTTCACTCTCCTCCTTCACTTTCATCAAGAGGCTTTTTAGTTCCTCTTCACTTTCTGCCATAAGGGTGGTGTCATCTGCATATCTGAGGTTATTGATATTTCTCCCGACAATCTTGATTCCAGCTTGTGTTTCTTCCAGTCCAGCGTTTCTCATGATGCACATATTTATACAACAAAATTATTAAGTTATACATAGGAATGGTGAGTTCCAAATTTGGTATATAATATTATAGTTAGCTTATAGGAAAAAGGAGAATTGGGATTAGAGAACTATACCAGGGGATTAAAATAATATCAGTTATGCTTTGTTTTTTATGCTAGATGGTGATACATGAGTAATAACATACAATTTTTATACCTTTAGGTATGAAATGTTTTATAGTAAGAATCATAATTATATTGATAATAATAATAATAATGATATCAAGAACAGCTTACATAGTGCTTACTATGCTTAGGATTTAGTATGAATTAACTTGTTTCTTCCTCACAAAAGCCCTACCACACAGGCACTGTCATTAACATAAGTTAACAGATAAGCAAACCAAACCACTAGACGTAATCTAGTAAGTAAGGAGGAGAGCTGAGATTTTTGGCCAGGCAATAGCCTACAATGTACTGTTCTCTATATGTGATAAACATTGTCTTGTGAGGTAATGGCTTCTTTTAAAATAATGTAATGAGTTACCTGATTAAGTAAATATAAATAAATAGATGACCAAGATTAAGATTTCTGTGGGTGGCATTCCGTTGTGGTTTATGGGAGGTTGGACTATATAAATTGCATTTTCCTTCCAATCCCAAACCTGAATTTTTAAAAATTTATTTATTTATTTTAATTGGAGGCTAACTGCTTTACAGTATTATAGTGATTTTTGTCATACATTGATGTGAATTAGCCTTGGGTGCACATGTGTCCCCCTTCCTGAACCCCTCTTCCACATCCCTCCCCATCCCATCCCTCAGGGTCATCCCAGTGCACTGGCCCTGAGCACCCAGTCTCAAGTATCAAACCTGGACTGGTGATCTATTTCACGTATGGTAATATACATCCAAATCTAAATTTTTCATATCAAGAAGAGTTTGCCTGGGGCAAAAACAAGGAGCATTCTACTTTAGGCATGTGGAGTTTGAGATTAAAATGTGGCTAGTAAATAGTTAGAGATGACAGAATTTTGTGTTTGTTGCAGCCAGGAATTTGTAAACAGAATAGTTCAAATATGGAAATGGATGTGATTACTCAAGAAATATGGAGAAGGGAAAAAATGAAAGGCCCACACCTGCTGGGAGAAGGAACCAGAAACTATTTCTGTCTGTTTCTCACTCTACATAGATGAGCACATGCACACACACATACCAAAATGCACACACTCACATACACACATGAATTTTGTTCCTTAGATTAATATAAACATTTCTCTTTCTCCTTTCCGTGTGCGTGGAAGCAATTCCCAAGTGTGTGTTGGGAGATTTTGAGACAGGTGCTACATAGTACCATATATACAGTCCAGTATGCCTATCTTCCCCCTTCATTTTATCTGCATTAAAATCTGAGGAATTAACACACAAATAGAGGTCTACCATGTTTTCTTATAATTCTATCTGTGCTCATAAAGAACTAACTTTCCCAAGGCTAAATACTCTCAATTTCAGCCTCTATATATGTCAATTAAGAGAAAGCTTACTCAACCCCATAATAATTTTTAGAATTAATTTTTCATTTTAGAATTTAAAATCCCTTGAACAGTTTGTAAACCTGTGCCATGTGTATTAAACTTTAAATTCATTTCATGTTGTAAAGCTAATGTAATGAAAATAGAGAAAAATGTCTTTCAAAATGCTCACTTTTGTAAATTCACAGATCAGCATACTAAATGCAAAGAGGAATTATTTTTCTGAACTTGAGTTGATCTGATCAATTCATGAGTATTTCTCAACAAATGGGTTGTTCAGTTCAGTTCAGTTCAGTTCAATAGCTGTCATGTCCGACTCTCTGCAACCCCATGAATTGCAGCATGCCAGGCCTCCCTGTCCATCACCAACTCCCAGAGTTCACTCAAACTTAGGTCCATCAAGTTGGTGATGCCATCCAGCCATCTCATCCTCTGCCGTCCCCTTTGCCTCCTGCCCACAATCCCTTCCAGCATTAGAGTCTTTTCCAATGAGTCAACTCTTTGCATGAGGTGGCCAAAGTACTGGAGTTTCAGCTTTAGCATCAGTCCTTCCAAAGAACACCCAGGACTGATCTCCTAGGATGGACAGGTTGGATCTCCTTGCAGTCCAAGGGACTCTCAAGAGTCTTCTCCAACACCACAGTTCAAAGGCATCAATTCTTCGACACTCAGCTTTCTTCACAATCCAACTCTCACATCCATACATGATTACTGGAAAAACCATAGCCTTGACTAGATGGACCTCTGTTGGCAAAGTAATGTCTCTGCTTTTGAATATGCTATCTAGGTTGGTCATAACTTTTCTTCCAAGGAGTAAGCGTCTTTGAATTTCATGACTGCAATCGCCATCTGCAGTGATTTTGGAGCCCCAAAAAATAAAGTCTGACACTGTTTCCACTGTCTCCCCATCTATTTCCCATGAAGTGATGGGACCAGATGCCATGATCTTCGTTTTCTGAATGGTGAGCTTTAGGCCAACTTTTTCACTCTCTTCTTCACTTTCATCAAGAGGCTTTTTAGTTCCTCTTCACTTTCTGCCATAAGGGTGGTGTCATCTGCATATCTGAGGTTATTGATATTTCTCCTGGCAATCTTGATTCCAGCTTGTGCTTCTTCCAACCCCGTGTTTCTCCTGATGTACTCTGCATATAAGTTAAATAAGCAGGGTGACAATATACAGCCTTGATGTACTCCTTTTCCTATTTGGAACCAGTCTGTTGTTTCATGTCCAGTTCTAACTGTTGCTTCCTGATACAGATTTCTCAAGAGGCAGGTCAGGTGGTCTGGTATTCCCATCTCTTTCAGAATTTTCCACAGTTTATTGTGATCCAAACAGTCAAAGGCTTTGGCATAGTCAATAAAGCAGAAATAGATGTTTTTCTGGAACTCTCTTGCTTTTTTGGTGATCCAGTGGATGTTGGCAATTTGATCTCTGGTTCCCCTGCCTTTTCTAAAACCAGCTTGAACATCAGGAAGTTCACGGTTCACGTATTGTTGAAGCCTGGCTTGGAGAATTTTGAGCATTACTTTACTAGCATGTGAGATGAGTGCAATTGTGTGGTAGTTTGAGCATTCTTTGGCATTGCCTTTCTTTAGGATTGGGATGAAAACTAACCTTTTCCAGTCCTGTGGCCACTGCTGAGTTTTCCAAATTTGCTGGCATATTGAGTGCAGCACTTTCACAGCATCATCTTTCAGGATTTGAAATAGCTCAGTTGGAATTCCATCATCTCCACTAGCTTTGTTCATAGTGATGCTTTATGAATGTTACCATATATGAGTAGAAGTGTTACATTGATCAGATCTTAGTGCCATTTCCTTTTAGCTTGTATTTAGTAAGAAAGTAGCTGTTCTGTCTTCTCTTAGGTATTGCAAAATTGGGGTGATTCAGAGGGGAGCAAATAGAGAAAGAAAGCGAGAGAGAAGGAAAGTTAATATTAATGGACTTTACCACTATTTTGTACTTATACCTGCCTATACATATTTAATATTCTAGGCAATTTTCCTGTTAGTTATTATTATCCCATTTTTCAGATTGTGTAACTGAGTTCTAGAGACATTAAGTAAACGTAATCAGTTATACAGGACAAACTCAAGTTTGTGTTGACTCCAAAACCCACACTCTTTCATTTACATCATTGTGTACAAGTAAAGAAAATATGGCAGTATGGTAATCCAGAAGAAGATTCATCTATTCCTCCATCTCTTATTTAACACCTTCAATTATATCTTCAATCAAATTGAAACTCCTCTCTAGATGTCAGTAGATTTGTTAAAACTTTGTTTATACCTGATAGGAAATTAGACAGTTTTGGTTACAAGTCCTACCATTACTCTTTAGATATGTTTCCTTTACTTAGCACTAAACATAATACTTGGAACTGTCATACTGCATTTTTCTAAAATGTAAACTTATGTTATTATTTGGTAAATACAGTTATAATTTGATTTTCCACTAGTCATTATTATTTGACAAATATAATTTCCTAGTATGACACTTTTAACTGATTACTGGTTTGTAACAATCTTATGAAAAGCTCTATTTTTAGTAGTGGCCTTCTTTATATTTTTTGAAGTGTAGTTGACTTACAATAGTGTTAGTTTTAGGTATACAGCATAGCAATGTAGTATTTTTATACATTCCATTCCATTAGAGGTTATTATGATATAATGGGTATAATACCTCGTGCTATACAGTATATCCTTGTTATTTATTTTACATATAGTAGTTTGTATCTGTTAATCCTATACCCCTAATTTGCCCCTTCCCCTTTCCTTCTTTGGTAACCACAGGTTTGTTTCTATATCTGTGCATCCGTTTGTTTTATATATACAGTCATTAGTATTATTTTTTAATAGTGTATATCCACATATAAGTGATATCATACAGTATTTATCTCTCTGACTTACTTCACTAAGCATAATATTCTCTAGTACATCCACATTGCTGCAAATGGCAGTATTTCATTTTTTTTTAATGTCTGATATTCCATTGTGTATGTATACTACATCTTCTTAATCCAATCATCCAGTGATGGGTAATTGGGTTGCTTTCATGTCTTGGTTATTGTAAATAGTGCTGCTATGAATATTGGAGTACATATATCTTTTAGGATTAGTGCTTTCTTTTTTTCTGGATATATGCCCAGGAGTGGAATTGCTCAATCATATAGTAGTTCTATTTTTAGTTTTTAAAGGATCTTCCATCATGTTTTCTATAATAGCTGCACCAATTTCCATTCCCAGAAACACTGTACTGGGATTCCCTTTTCTCCATATCCTCTTCTTCATGTGTTAATTTTAGGCTTTTTGAATGGTTGACTTTTCTCCTTTTAAACTGAGAGCTCTGAAGATCAATTAGGAAATAGTTCTTATTTCCTGCTATTTCCTCTGCATCTCTGACCTAACACAGGATAGGTAATCAATAAATCATCACTCTTACTATCCCTCAGGGTACTCCTCTTACTCTGCTTGCAACCACATGAAATAAAATGATTTTGGTATCACACAAAATATCTGACTTATTTTGTTAGCAAGTATCAGTGTCTGAGCCTTCAATGTGTATTATTACATTGAATTTTCACATTTCCAAAAGGTTGGTACTATTATTACAATCATTTATTATTATTTGTCATTTAGCAAAACCAAAGCTTAAGAAGGTTAGCAAGAATTTTTTATTTGAACTCTGACCTAGACTTCTGAGACTCATGTACCCTTGCTCATATCCACCACAATAAACTGTGTTCTTTCAGAGAAGTAGGAAGCTGGCTACTTGATGAAGCCACCAGGGCTGAGCGGAACAACTGAATAACAAATTGAGTAAGAAAACAAAAGTAAGGCAAACAAAAAATTTCCTACAGAAAAATCCTCATAAGAATAAATAATGGAACCCTGGTGTTCCTTAGTGTCTTCTCTTTCTTGGCATCTAATTTGGTGCAAGGATGAGAAGGACAGCAGAGAAGATTGTGATGGGGCTGGAAGGAACTCACAAACTCTTGTCACTGCATCCATGAACCTGGTTAACAGCCAGTCTCTCCTTATTAATATAATAGTTCTGTTACTTCACTGTCACTTAGCAACACTTCCTCACTACACTTGGTGCCTCACATGACGTCTTTTGTCCCAAGTAATGATACCTTCTGCCATATTGTTGCTGATATTACTGCCAGCTTTTGCCTAGTCCTTTAACTTTTCTGTCACTAACTTGACATTCATTCAATAATTATAATCAGTTTCAGGCATTCTTCCATTAGAACCATCTCTAGTTATAGTGCCTGATAAAGGTATATACTTCCTTCACTAAAGGACAAAACTACACAAAAATTATGGATTCCTGCTCTGGGTTGGACATTTTTTCAGTACTGTGTGCCAGGTTGAACTGAGGAAGATTCACCGTTTCTGTTTTTTTTTCTGAGTAAAGGAAATCTGCTTCCCAGGGTGCAGGAATTATATTTTCTTCCCATGTGTGAGCTTTAAGGATGATTTCCATTTCAGTGCTGGGTTTCTTCTAGAATGATCATATTCAGTCAGGGGACTTGTCATCCTTTGTTAAAAAACCCTAACTTTACCTGTTAACTGGATCTATTCAAGCTGAGCCAAGAACAAGGGTAGGCAAAAGGAGGAAGATGTCGGTTTCCTCTCTCTTCCTCACTCTGTCTCCAGCCCACTTCTGCAGAGCTAGCTCTGGTCCAGACATGAACTGACACTGGAGCAAAGGACAGGGTAAGCAGGAATAACACGAGGCAGCCACAGAGTTGGCAGAAGTGAGTGCAAAAGAATCAGCAAACAGTGACAAAAGGGAGATCAACCAGAGAGGAAAGACCTGCCACTAGTGGTATGACTATATCTACACAGGGTTTTTGCATTCAGTGTCCAGTCACACATTCTCCACCAAGACTTTGGGTGAAATAGTTCTATTGCTGCTTCAACTTTCGTATCCCTCGTGTGGATCACCAGCCACCCTATGTAACCCAATGACTAATTTCCAGCAAAGCCTCCTTACTGCTGCTGCTGCTGCTAAGTCGCTTCCGTCGTGTCCGACTCTGTGCGACCCCATAGACGGCAGCCCACCAGGCTCCTTGTCCCTGGGATTCTCATGCTTTCACTTTTAGGTTTTAGTTGGGATTTATATATCTTGCATTTTAATTCTTTGGTTCTTTGCTGTTTCTATTAACTCATAGTATTATTTTAATAAATGTTATAATACCAACCAAAAAAAAAAAAGTCAGGGGTCCTTCAGAATTTAAAGCTAAGGAGATTGCTTTTATCCATCTATGGTATAAATATCATGTATAAATTAATATTACTATTGCATTACCAATGTTAATATTACTTAAGAAAAATAAAATTTAAAGCAAAATTGGAAGTCAAATACCTAGTTACACACTGCATTCACTCAAGATAAATGAAACATTTCTCTTTATTCTTGCTTAGTTTACAAGGCAAGGTGGTTTTATTTCCCAGACCTAAATAGAACCCAACATGACTGCCTTCCTAGCATCAAAAATTGTCTGATGTGTTCACATTGGCAGTACTTCAAGCCTGAGGACAGCAGAGCCATTTCAGTCTGTTCTCTGTACTTAGGTGCCAAGAAGCCTTTAATTAGCTACTTATTCTAATTACTCTAAATAGAAACTTATCTGTTCATGTGTCCTTCTAGAGCAAAGGACTTGGAGTCCTTGTATCACCACCCTGAGAGAAACCCTCTCTAAGACTCGGTGTTACTTCTGTGGCCATAACAGAAAAACAAGGAAAATACCAAAAGCCACAAGTCTGGCTCATGCATAATCCCATCATCAGTGCTCCATTTATACTAAAATGATTTGCTCAACAATCTAAACCAGATTTTGCTCTTTACAATTTGAATTAGGTCATTTTTTTTTAAGGGGACAAAAACTCTTTTCAAATCAATTTAAACAGGGCAGAGTAGTCTTTAAAACAGCTGCCCAGTGACTTCTTCAGATACACAAGACATGTAAGAAAATGAGAAAAAAACTTCAAGGAATTCCTTGGAGGAAGTGGGGAGGAATATGGTGAAAAAATAAACCAATAAACAAAACAGCACAACGGTCAGCTGCCGAGGGCAGATCTACAGCCTCTTCCTCCGGGTTGTTGATCTGTATGCCAAGCACAGCAGAGGAAGGCCACACCCCACAGGACAAACTGGTAGGAAAATAGTATGGTCCTTTATTCAGAACATTAAAAAGATCTGAAATTATATATACTTTGTGGGATTTGGAGAATGACTTAAACCCTTAAGCATCAAGAAGTCTCAAACATGAATAAGATTAACTCTGAAAGAAACGTAAAATTTACGGCTCCTCGTGAAATACACTATTCATATGTTACTTGTAAACTGAACTGATGAGCAAAAGCAGTAATAGGTCAGCAAAAGTACATTTCCAAAATTATTGGTTCAGGCTAGGCTTATGAAATGAAAATGTGGATGATAGAACTTATATCATCAGATTATTTTAATTTTGTACATTTTGAACAATATCCAAAAATACTAATCCATTACTGAAATTCATGAGAAGGAGTGAGAAGAGAAATATTCTACCTATTGCAATTTTCTAAGTGAAAGCGTTCACATCCTGCTGTAAACGTATCAGAATTATATCATATTCTTTGGTGAATACGCCCCCTCTTTCGTTTGGGCTTTGCTTTTAAATCCTTTTACAGAAGTTTAATGTTTGGCAAGAGCATGTTTTCAGGTTTTTTCTACTTTACCCCCTGACTTTACACGAACAATACCAAAGATTTTAAAAGGAATGGAAAAACTCAAGCATATATTCCATTTGCCACAACAAAGTTTGGCTTTTTAAAAAATGTTCTTTTATGTGTTTGGTGTTAAGTTGATAAGTTACAGAAAGAAATTTTGCCTGTTGAAAGACAGGGAAAATAGATTAAAGTTAATTATTTATGCATTCATTTTCATTATATCGTGTGCAGACTTTTAAAAAACTGAATAGTGGTGGAACCACAGTATTTTATATGTGGAAGTGTGCCTATGTGTTCTAGTTCTTATATTTTAATTTCATATAACCCTCACCTCGTTCTTATAATTTGTATGGAAGATATTCTTATTAAACTATCTTTTGGATGTAATGGAGTTTCTTTCCTAACAGCTAAAAAATCTCTAAGCTTCCATATTCTTCTGTAAAGCAATCAGAAGCGGAAGCCTGATTCCTCCCACAGCACAAAATGACTAAGCATTTCTTCTGTGAGGGTCTGCCCATGGCCTCCACCTAGGTGGGACTAATTCCTGCCTCCTCCTGGTTGGCAGAGAAGATCAACTCCTATCAATCATTCGGGTTTTCTCCAGATTGCAACTACTATTCACATTAACACAGAATTAGTCCACACTTATGATAGCATTCCATATTTTATTTTTATTTCTTTGACCATACTCTTTGAAAATGCATACCTTAATTTCCAACAACAGGTCCTTTTAATTTTATTGAGGCTGCATTTGTTAAAACTTTCCATCTGTCTCTTTTCACTGAAGTCAATTTCTTAGATATAAAGATGCCAAAACTATATTATGCCTACAGTGCTTTCATTTATGTAAATAGCTCTTTCTTTTTCTGTTTAAATTAATAGTAGATTAGGTTATTGTAGATGGTTTCCTCCAAAGAACATCACAAAAACTGAAATATACTGGCTATGGCATTCAGTGAATTTTAAAATAGGTAACATGAGTTTGAGCAAACTCAGGGAGATAGTGAAGGAGATGCCTGGTGTGCTGCAGCCATTGGGGTTGCAAAGAGTTGAACACAACTGAATGACTGAACGACAAAAAAGCTGTAATTGCATAAGAAAAACAAGGAGGGTTGTAGGAGTGGAAAGGCCTATTGTATAAGTAAATAGGAAATCTGCTAACGATGTGAGAGAATACAAACAGGATGTATAAACTGCAAAGCCAACACCATAGCTTTGTGCTAGCCAAGATACATAGAAAATTAATCTTTTTACCTGATAAGATTCCAAAAGGAAATAAATAATGATACTGAGAATTACTTCTTTAACGAAAGAGGTAGCTAAAATTGAAGTCAAAAGATTACACAACTCTTTAAGAGCTAAACATAAGCAGCTGTCTTAGGAGAGCTTGTACAGAAATATAGACTATTTTTATACGAGTTTTGAGAGTATGAGCTGAAATTCTCTTGAATGTATCTTAAGTATGTTCCTTCATTTCCCTATAACTTTTAATAAGATATGTGTATGTTGTAAAGCAGGATAAGAGAATATAGTAGGTAAAAAAATAACAGGCTATACATATTTATTATTATTAGCAAAATGTGGCTCAGACAGTAAAGCGTCTGCCTGCAATGCAGGAGACCCGGGTTCTATCCCTGGGTCAGGAAGATCCCTGGAGAAGAAAATGGCAACCCACTCCAGTATTCTTGCCTGGAGAATCCCACGGACAGAGGAGCCTGGTGGGCTACAGTCCACGGGGTCACAAAGAGTGGGACATGATTGAGCGACTTCACTTTCACTTTCATACGTATTTAAACATCACATACCCTACTTATCCTTTTAGCTTCTATATATTTTTCTATACTATCAATGTCCTGGTTATTTTCATTGTCTGAATTCCACATCCATCCTTTAAAATTTTAATTCATTTAATTTCACATATGTCAGGAAGTAGAAATATTATTTAATAGATAAACTTGGAAATATATTCAAATGAAGTGCCTGTCTGAATGCCCTGGGTCCCTGTTTCCTCATCTATAAAAGGTGAAGTAAAGGAATATAACCTAAGGGTTTTTTTAGGTGAGAAATTCTATAATGCTTTCTTTGCATGATTGCATTCAGTAATAGAGAAAAGGGAGGGGATTATAGTAACCAGTTGCTACTTTCAGAAACGACTTTAACCCAGGTGGTTGAGTAGAAACAATGACCAAAACTTAAAGTCCTCTGCCAAAATCTGGAGACTAGGTGAGAACTTAATGAAAACAGTAAGCTCATCCCACCAAGCAATAATATTGGCAATATGAAAGAGCAAGGAGCTGAACCAGATTTCTGTGAACCAGGCTGATTATCATACTCTGGGTGTATAAAGATGGACCACATAGTCAGGTAGGTCATAGCCCAGAGAAGGAAATAAAGGAATAAACATAAATCTCAGTGCAATTGTGATAAATGCTGCACTAAAGATTAGGACACAATGCAGTGGAATTACATAGGAAGGAACGTGCTCCAGGCTGGGAAGGATTCACAGGATAGAAGACATTTCAACAGAATTTTAAAGTAGGTGACACTAGGTAAGGGACAATTCACACTAAATAGTTAACTCATTGGAGAAAATTTCCCCCCTCAGCCTTCTTCCAAGTTGTCTTGGGTCTTTCTGGTTCTTTAGTTTTTTGTATGAGTTTTAACATCAACATCAATTTTCTATGAAATTGCTATCAAAATAAAAAAATGAATTTACCTTTAACATGCATGTTTTTCTATTCATGAAAACAGTGTATCTATTTATAGTAGTCTTATTTTGGATCCTCCCACAAAATTTAAAATTTTCCACTCAGAAGGACTCGTAAATGTTTTATCATATTTGTTGCTCTTTTGAATGGAATACTTAACTACATTTGAAAAGGTTTATTTTAAATTATTAATTGTGTTTAACATTATTTTTTATATTGATCTTACATCTAGTAACTGTGCAGAATTTTCTTATTAAGTATAATATAGTAGTTATGATAGTCATAATTGTATGATTTACTTTAAAGAGAACATTGAACATTTTCTACATTAAGAATAGTATCTGCAGGAGAATTTTTTTCTTTTTTTTTGCTGTATCAATACTGGATGTCAAATTGTAGTCAAACTCTTTTTCTTTTTAATTTTCTTATTGTAAAGTAAACAGATATACAGAAATATATAATTTTTAAAAGAATAATAGCAAAGTAAACATCTATGTACACACTGTCCAGGTTAAAGAATAGTGCAACAGCCATATCTTTAAAACCCCGAATCCTCTTCTCTAATTATATTATCTGTACAACCCAATAAGAACAATACAATACAATAAGTACTGTACAACAACAGTCATAAGATTCATGATAATCATTGACTTAATTTCCTTTAAGTATGTATCATACATTTATATCCTAAAATATATATTGCTCACTGTGGGGAATATAGTCAGTAATTATGTACTATCTTTGTATGGTGACAGATGGTAACTAGACTTAACCATGGTGATCACTTTGAAATCTATATGAATATCAAATCAGTATGTTGGGGCTTGCATTTTAAGTCTTGCTATATTGCCATATTGTCATTTGGTGAACAGTTCACAGTATTGGTGACATCAAAATTATCCATCCTTTTCCTTGGTTTGTGCATTCTTCAGACTTGCTTAAGAAATATTTTTCTGCCCATAGTTTGTAAAGATACTCTATATAACCACAGACTTATTATTTGTATTTATATTAAAAATTTTACCTGCCAATTTATTTTTATACATTTTGGAAAGACAGGTCCAAATTTATTCTTCCATATGATATCCAACTGTCCTAACTTTTTATGAAAAAGTCCATCTTTTTCAACTACCTGTAATACTATCTGTCATATTAAGTATCTGCTTATGTTTGGATCTCTTTCTGGTGATTTTTTTCTACTCTGTTTCATTGGTCTCTTTGTCTATCCCTGAGTGAATGATATAGAGTATTAATTACTGGAGTTTTGTAACAATTTTGATAAATTAAAGAGTAAGTCCCTAATATTTCTTTTCCCTCAGCTGTCTAGACTATTCTTGCCCTTTTAATTTCATATAGACATTTCAGAAGCAATTTATAATGCTTCATAAAATAAAAGAGGAATAAAAGTAAACTATTATTGTTATTTTAATATCCATAAAACCAATGTGCAAAAAGTGACAAATTTTGCAGTATAAATTTGTTCAATTCATAAATCAGTTATAGGTCTTCCTTTATTTTATATTATTATCTAATGTCACTCTACATGATTTTAAGACTTACTATGAAATTAAAGAAATCAAGACAACGTGTTGTATTAAAGACTATCTAGTTATCTAGATAGAGATCTATCTAGAGATCAGTGGAGTCCAGAAATAGACCCACAAAGATATAAATAAGTGATATTCACCAAATGGGCAAATATAACTCAATAGAGAAAGAATAGCATTTTCCAAAAAAGAGAGTTGCTAAAACAATTATGTACTCATATGCCATACACACACACACACCCTTCAGTCTACACCTCACAGCTATACAAAAATTAACAAAAATAAATAAATAATAGCCTTTGTGTAATATCTAAAACTACAAAGTGTTACACACATTATTTGTCAGGAGAGTGAAAATTACAGCTATAATGAGATACCACCACACACCTATTTGACTGGATAAAGTGTTTAAAAATACTTATAACAATGGCTGACATGGATGCAGAGCAACTAGAACGTTCATATATTGTTAGTGGGAATGCAACATGGTCCAGACACTTTAGAAAACAACTTGGCAGTTTCTTATAAAGTTAAAAATACGCTTATCATACAACCCTGAAATCCCACTCCTTGCTATTTACTCAAGTGAAATGAAACCTTATGTTCACACAAAAACTTATATGTGAATGTTTTTAGTGGCTTTATTTGTAATTGTACAAAACTGGAAACAATCCAAATGTTTGAACTAGGAACCAGTTAAACAAACTGGTACATCTATATAACAGAATACTACCAGAATAAAAAGAAATGAAGAAGTTATACCACAGTGTGGATGGATCTTAAATGCTTTACGGTAACTGAAAGTAGTCAGACTCAAAGTCTACATCCTGTATTATTTCATTTATATTACATAATGGAAAAGGCAAAGCTATATGGACATAAACCAGATCAGTGATTTCCATGGGCTACTAGAAAAGAGTTGACCACAAAGGGGTTGGCCAGTGGCTTATTTGGGAAGGGAGGAGGGTGATAGGACACTTAACTATCTTGACTGTGCTGGTGGTTAGAGACCTGTAAGTATTTGTCAAAACCCACAAACCAGTACAGTTTAAAAAAAAAAAAGTGAGTTTTATTATGTGGTTTACAGCTTAATAAAAGAATAAAAAGGAGTCCATCTGATCTTAATAAAGTCACATCAACTTTATTTAGGTTAGTGTTGGTATCAAGTATCTTTTTTCTGTTCCTCTTTCTGTGACCTTATACTTAAAAGATCTTTTTGAAAAGACCCTGATGCTGGGAAAGACTGAAGTCAGGAGGAGAAGGGGACAACAGAAGATGAGATGGTTGGATGGCATCACTGACTCAATGGACATGAGTTTGAGTAAGCTCCAGGAATTGCTGATGGACAGGGAAGCCTGCATGCTGCTGTCCATGGGTCACATAGAGTCGGACATGACTGAGTGATGACTGAACCGAACCGAAATTTCTGTGACTTTATATTTAAAATATTACTTATTTTAAAACTATTTTTTCTTTTTAATACAATTTACAATCTTTATCTTTTAATTGGTCTGTTTAACTCCTTTATACTTAATGGAATTGCTGATCTAGTTTGGTTTAAATTTACCTTCTTGTTATTTGTTTTCCATTTGGCCCATGTTTTTATTTTTATTTCTTATTTATTACATTCCTTTAGATAAATCAAATACATTTACTTAATTTTTCTCCATTTTCTCTATTTCCCTTTTTTAACTCCACCTTTCTTCTTTGCTTTATCAGATTTGCATCTCCAACTCCTTTGTGGATAATTACCCCTCATGATCTAATTGTTGGGGCTCACCCATGTCCCCTATCCCCTTCAGCTACCAAGGCTTCAGGGAGTTTGCAATTCTGTCTTCAATTTCTTCTCTTGTTTTGGGATCCGGAATTTTGTCTTGACTTTTAAAACACAGATGCTTAATTTCATTTAGTTCCATCTTATGCAGCATTTCTATGTGTTTGCAGTGAGAGGGACTCTTGTTAGTTTGTTCATTCTCCGATTTGAAAAATTCAGAAGTGAAAATGGCTTTAAAGCTGATTTGTACATTTGGGGAATTTAGAATAATGTTCTGTGGCCAGAACATACAGTTCATGTTCAAGGGAGTATGGTGGTAAATAACAATGTGGGGATAAAGAATCAGATCATGAAGAGCTTTGTATATCATTCTCAGGATTAAGGATATTCTTGCAAAAACAATAAAATATACCACACACACAAAAAAGAGTTCAAACAGAGGAATGATATGATCAGACTTCTATTTTAGATAGGTTATTTTGGCTGATCTGAGGGATCAAGATTAACAGCCACTGATGTTTATGGAACCCAAGACCTTTGCTACTTCTCTTTAAGCAATTCTGTTTCACAAGGAAACTTTCCAAAGACCTTTATACATGTTCCTCAAACTTTCTCTATGGTTTGATTTAATTATCATGAATTTGTGCTACTTTTATCATCAGGGGGAAAAAAGTGTCTGCAATTTGAGGGAAAAAAGGATATTCAAGATCTCTGACTCCTAACTGAAGATGTATTTATATATTCAATAGGATAAAACAAAAACAAAACTAAGGAACCAAGTGTGAAACTATATAACTGAAGCAGATGAATAGTGAGGAAACAAAGGAATGCCTTGCAGTGATAGTGTTCAGAAAAGCAAGGTAATCCGTGCTTTGCGGCCCTCTGCCAAGGGAACACAGAGGCCCCTCCTGGAGCTCACATCAGCCTTTCCCTATGGTGTGTGCCTCCTTTCAGATTTGAGGGGCAACTAATATCTGAAACTAATATTTCATTTGAGAAAAGGTGCCTGGTAACATTGGGCTATGAGAGTGGACAGGGGGGCTGATTCCATCAGGCCCCATCAGAGTTACAGAATTATAACTCAGGGCTGCACCTTCTAAGTACAACCCTCCCTTTTGACTCCCACCCACACTGGTCTGCCCTTTTTCTGAACTCATATTATACCATGTAGCTTGGCATTTGTTTTCTAATTATTAAAACATAATTTTCTAATGAATACAGTTTATTAGGTTTTTACTAGACTCCAGGGATACATTATATTCTATGTACATAAGCACATTAATAGTGTAGTTTCATTTATTTTTAACAAAATACTCTATGAAGTTAAGCACTATTTCCCCCAATTTACAAAAGAAACCACAGAAGTTCTTGAATAACTTGCCTCAGATAACCTAGTTTATTCATTCACTAGCAAATATTTGTCTAGCATCCATATTTCAGGCTCCAAATTTAAGTGCTTGGCATGTATGTTTTATTTAATCCTCACTTCTCTGGAAACAGGTATCATGATAATTGTTATGCAGCTGTGGAACCTGAGATACTGCGTAGCTTACCCACCATCACATATCTAGTAAGCATGAGCTTATAATCCATTACTGAACTTCTTCAAAGCCCACATGCTAAACCATTCCTTCATAATGGAATCTACTCCTGAATTATCCTGTACTATGCCTTACATGGCAGGTCCCCTGATACATTACTGAATTGCTTGATGCATTACTGATACATTGCTTGATACATTACTGAATATAAAGAGAAAATGTATTGATACAACAAGAGAAGTGCCAAAATATCTCTATTTAATCATAGCAAGAAAAATCCAGGGAGACATAATATATAGATATCTCATTATCTGACATCATTTAGGCTTAGAAGTTTGATATGAGGTCATCTTTCCAGACATCTCATCAAAATTATTTACGTCAGCCATTTTTAACAGAGACACTTCTGGCAAAAACTGGAGCCTACGTTTTTATACCAGGTGTTCAATATAATTTACCCCTAAGTAGGATCATTGTGGAAAATTCTGAAAGAGATGGGAATACCAGACCACCTAACCTGCCTCTTGAGAAATCTGTATGCAGGTCAGGAAGCAACAGTTAGAAGTGGACATGGAACAACAGACTGGTTCCAGTTAGGAAAAGGAGTATGTCAAGGCTGTATATTGTCACCCTGCTTATTTAACTTATATGCAGAATACATCATGAGAAACGCTGGACTGGAAAAAACACAAGCTGGAATCAAGATTGCTGGGAGAACTATCAATAACCTCAGATATGCAGATGACAATCATGCGAAGAGTTGACTCATTGGAAAAGACTCTGATGCTGGGAGGGATTGTGGGCAGGAGGAGAAGGGGACGACAGAGGATGAGATGGCTGGATGGCATCACGGACTCGATGGACGTGAGTCTGAGTGAACTCCGGGAGATGGTGATGGACAGGGAGGCCTGCGTGCTGCGATTCATGGGGTCGCAAAGAGTCGGACACGACTGAGCGACTGAACTGAACTTAACTGAGTGAGGATCATTGTCAGAAAACATTTTTCATTTGCTATAATATAATGATACTAATAAAATAATTTTATAATAACTTATCTCTGAATGAAAGTCTTTAACTCTTAACAGCTTTAGCTTATTCATTCTCTCGATAAATATGTCCTTCCATGGTAACATTTTAAAATTCGCTGCTTCTATTCTCTTTGTTTTGGGAAAAACACATTGGGGCCCAAAATAATTATGTGTAAAGTAAATAGACTCTGAGTAAGAGTCTGAGGTTACCAAACAGGTCTAAAGGATAAATATAATGACTCTTTTCAGCATTCAAGGGCCTTTTAAATTTCAAGTTCTTTGTTTGTTTGCAGAGGTAAAGGAGGACCAGGTTAGAATTCCCAGAAATCTGATTCTTGTTCAGTGGATTTTTTTTAATCTCATTTTTATTCATCATCCTACTTATAACGATATGCACCTTGTACTGATTTGCACCTTATGTGGCTCAAACGGTAAAGAACCTACCTGCAATGCAGGACACCCTGGTTCGAGCCTTGGGTTGGGAAGAGTCGCTGGAAAAGGCAATGGCAACCCATTCCAGTATTCTTGCCTGGAGAATTCCATGGACAGAGGAGCCTGGAGGGCTACAATTCATTGGGTCACAAAGAGTCATTCACAACTGAGCAACAAACCCTAACTAATGCTTATAATGATGATAGCAGCAAACATCACCCATCAGACATTATTCTTCTTCTCTGTTCATTTCTTCACCTTTTTTCCTAATTCAGTAAACTTGAACTCTGAATAGAATGGGGGGTGGTACTGGGATGGAGAGGGCAAAATGGAGTTGGTGCTAAAAAATTAAATGCCAAAGTTAAATGTCATTAGTTATCATTTATATATAATTTCATATTTCAGTTGAAGTCTTTGGAACTCTGAGATCAAGAGATAGTACTAATTTGCATGGCTAATTGGAGTTGGGACACAGAACAAGAACTCCAAAAATCCATTCCTATTTTCCTTCAATGTTACTGCTATTTGCATATTGGAATCATTGCAGATTTCATTTCCTTTTGGAATGGCAGTGCAATAATGCTCTATAATTTATTCTCATTATTTTTCATCTTTAGATCAGTCTAATTTTTAGCTGTCAACAGGATTTGTAGAAAATAAAAGATAAATATATTTCATATAAACTAGTCAGTTATAAAATATTTTCTACTCACCTTTTCATATGAGGGAAAAAAGAGGTCCATGAACTGTGAAATACAGCATTAAACTTTATATCAAAATTTCTCATGAAAGATTCCCTTACTCAGGATATAGTTCTTGGGTACTGCCATGGTCCCTAGTGCCCTTCTAGGGACTTGAAATACCTCAGTAAGTAAAATCTACAAAAATTCCATTCTGGTGGAGTTTACATTCTCACAGGGAAAGCAATAATAGACAAAAATGTAATAGGTAAGTAATTTTTATTGGATATCAGAAATGTTGTAGAAAAAAATAAAGGCTGAGTAAAGTGAATAGGAAAGAAAAGGAGAGAGAGAGGCAGGTGGAGGTGCTGTGGAGGTTGTGGTTCCCAAAGCTAATCTGCTTATTTCAATATTGAATTGTTTCTAACTTTTCCATGGATATAACTATTGTCTTCTTAGCTATTATACTAAACTCCTATGTCTTAGACTTTTTATTACAGTCTCCATAGGGCCGTACCTTATGATAGGAGTTCAATAAATAGTTGATGATTTAGTACATGGTTATTTATTTAATGGATAGTCTTCTCTTAAAACTATGTTCTGATTAAAATTGGCCTTTGGAAGTGACACATTAAGTGGACATTAAATGTTCATTTAAAAGTTTAGCTTTTTTCTTAATTAGTTAAAGCATTTGGGGAGTAAGATTTAGCTCTTTTTAGAGCACCAAAAATTTTAAAGTTCAGATGTTTCCATTAAGCCACAGTCACCCATTAGTTAGGGTTCCTAGCCCTTTACTTTGATATCAGCTTAAGTTCCAAAAATTCTTCATAACTAGAAGCAGGGCATTAGGCAGAAGTCAGAGGCAATGATGGAGTTGATGGAGTCCAAAGAATGATGACAAACTCTATTTTTTGGAAGCTATGTCATCTGTCCATGAAAGATATCCTGGAGGTTCAAGTCAACTACAGAAAGAGCACAGCATACTTGTCTGCACTGTGGGATTGTTAGGCTTTGGTAAATACTTCTTGTTTACATGGCTATTTAGAGACAGGACTAAAAACTGAGTCGCTAGAAATTTATTTAAATATTCCTTCAACATTACTGTTATTTGCATAATAGTCACTGCAGATTTAATTTTCTTTGGCATTGAGCAAAACCTACAAGTGATTTTAGGCTGAAATCAGAGTTCTGTCTGGCAGTGAGCAAGATAAAGTCTATGGCATCACTGCTCCTTTGAAACAGTAAACACAATCTGATAATATAAGTTAAGATGGAAATCAGAAAAAGTCAAAAGCACAGTACATTTTTTAAATTTTTTCATTTTATAATAATGACAACGATGAAACTGACTGACATTTGAGTATTTACTATATATCAGGCTCTCTTTCCATGTTTTACCTGCATTAATTCAATAAACCCCCCAAACATTCCCACAAGGCAAAATGTTTATTATTTCCAATTTACAAAGGAAGACATCTGAGACAAAGATAGGGAGCTAGTTCAGTGATTGCACAGAAACAGAGAGCCATGGTATCAGTCCATTCTGGAATCTTCAGTTCAGTTCTGTTCAGTAGTGTCTGACTCTTTATAAACCTATGAGCTGCAGCAGGCCGGGCCTCCGTGTCCAGCACCGACTCCTGGAGCCTACACAAATTCATGTCCATTGAGTTGGTGATGCCATCCGACCATCTCATCCTCTGTTGCCCCCTATCCTTCTGCCCTCAATCTTTCCCAGCATCAAGGTCTTTTCAAATGAGTCAGCTCTTCGCATCAGCTGGCCAAAGTATTGGAGTTTCAGCTTCAGCATCAGTCCTTCCAGTGAATATTCAGGACTGATCTCCTTTAGAATGGACTGGTTGGATCTCCTTGCAGTCCAAAGGACTCTCAACAGTCTTCTGCAACACCACGGTTCAAAAGCATCAATTCTTCTGCGCTCAGCTTTCTTTATAGTTCAACTCTCACATCCATACATGACTACTGGAAAAATTATAACCTTCACTAGATGGAAATTTGTTGGCAAAGTAATGTCTCTGCTTCTTAATATGCTGTTTAGATTGATCATAACTTTCCTTCCAAGGAGTAAGCGTCTTTCAATATCATGGCTGTAGTCACCATCTGCAGTAATTTTGGAGGCCCCCCCCAAAAAAAAACATAAAGTCAGCCACTGTTTCCACTGTTTCCCCATCTATTTGCCATGAAGTGATGGGACCAGGTGCCATGATCTTAGTTTTCTGAATGTTCAGCTTTAAGCCAACTTTTTCACTCTCCTCTTTCACTTTCATCAAGAGGCTCTTTAGTTCCTCCTCACTTTCTGCCATAAGGGTGGTGTCATCTGCATATCTGAGGTTATTGATACTGATATTTCTCCCAGCAATCTTGATTCCAGCTTGTGCTTCATCCAGCCCAGCGTTTCTCATGGAATCTTAGAATCCTGCTAGTCAAAATGTTATACTTGGCCTGCAGCACTGGCTTCCCCTGGGAGTTTGTCAGACATAGAAAACTCAAGTCTCACCCAGATCTCTAGAATTAGAATCTGAAACTTAACATGATCCCTATATCGTCCTTATGATGGTTAATATGAGAAGCACTATTCTACAACATCCCAGATGTGTTTTTCTAACACAGGGAACACATTACTTTAACCCACTGTCATCCTATTCTTCTGTAGGATGACTTTCACTGAATTTCCTTTAAAATTTTTTTCTTTAAAAATTTTTCTCCACATTTCAGTTCCCTATGACTTCTACCTTTTGGTCTTCAGGTTTTATTTTCAAAGCCTTTTAAGGTTAACCCATCTTCTGATGATATTCCTTTAATGTTTGAGTACAGCTATCAGTTTAGATATGAAATCACTGTTCTCATCTTCTGACTATGTCCTCAACCCTGAGCTACACTCAGGTCAAAACTCATCATTTTCAAAAAACATCCAATTTCTTTTCATTTTTAACAAGCCCTGCTTTCTGTCCTGGATACATTACAGTACATAAATTTCTTCTAGATATGAATTGCATTCCAGAGGTGGTCAGCTAACTTCCTCATTCTGGGAATCTTTCTTCCATCCCAGATATTCTTACTGGGTCCCTTGCATTTGCTTTTTACATTTGAGAAGGGGTGGTATGGTATCATTCTGTTGCTGCTGCTGCTAAATCGCTTCAATCATGCCCGACTCTCTGTGACCCCATGGACTGCAGCCTACCAGGCTCCTCCATCCATGGAATTTTCCAGGCAAGAGTACTGGAGTGGAGTGCCATTGCCTTCTCCATGATATCATTCTATATTGCATTTAATTCTAAAAAGTCTCTATCTATATCTTTCACACATTTTCCTGCTGCTCATGGTAAAGGAAAAAGTTTTGTTCTGCACTATGGTCTTTTTCTTCCTGACCTTTCCATTAGTAAATTGACTCAAAACTTCTTTGTTTACTAAGCACCAAGCTTACTGCTTTAAAAAACTGGTAGAACAAAAATCAGAGATTTTCTTCAAAAGTCAGATATTCCCCATTGGGAATATTTCTGTTTTCTGCTGTATTTTTAAAACTTTTACAGGCATAGCTTAAGACTTCTGAGATACTAAAATATTACTGTTACCATGTGAAAACAAATTCAGAATCTAGTATTGAAAATCATATTCTCTGTATTATCTTCTTTCTAGTAATCTAAAGGAAAATGAACATCTAAGTAATCAGAAGTCTTTTAAGAATCCAAGATTTAATAGTTGTCAAGCTTTATAGTATAGGAGTATCACCAAAGAAGTAGTTAAAATTTAAATTTCCAGAACCTTAGACTCTTAATCACAGGGCCTTAGGAATGGGCTAGCAGTTTTTATTTTTAGTAGGACTCCCAAAAGACAAGTAGTTCACAGACTACAATTTGAAGATCGACATCTTTTGCAGAATTTTTCAGTTTCTTCACCCAGTTGGTCAGTATCTACGTCATGCATATTTCATTTTATTTGGCAGAAAGTTATCATCATTAACCGATAATCACTAGATACCTTCTCTACAACAGATACCTAATAAAAATCCTGTTAAATCTTTCCAAATGAGAAGGTTCACATTTATTGTCATTGTCATTCAGCTTTACCAAGAAAAAGCTCCTAGAAAAATGACATCAGCAGTAGAGGCAGGCCACAGAGTTCTCAGTGTTCCAAGAATTTCTGAGGATATATGTCTCCTTGACACATTATACACATGTATAGTGTCATTGTCAGTAGCTGTGTCTTTTAATACAAATAAGGAGATATAAATGTAAAATAGGAGGCTGAAATCTCATGTCCTATCTTCATGCCCATAATTTTCCATTTCCTTTCTAAGACATTTCCCCTGATAAGAAGCTTTATGAAAGAGCTTTACTGTATATATGAATAGTCCAAGTGTATAAACCAGACTCAAATTTATTACATATATTTCCAGATTTAAATGGGTTGAGAAATGGGTCAAACAGTCATAAATACCATTATGTAATTTACTATTACCTGTTTTTAGAGATTGTACTTAAGTAACTCTTGCTTTACCTCGATTCAGCAGAACTCTTGATGAAACAAAAACGAAAAACCTCTCACTGGTAAATTAGTCCCAAGTATTGGAGGATGCTGGGACTCTGAATTTATTCAGGTGTTATCCATTTATTTAATGTTGGGTGAGCACAACAAAGTGCACATGTGAAAGTTACGGTTTAATTGAAAAGCATATAGCATAACTGAACTAGACCCTGCTGTATCAGGCTAAAAGCAGCAGCATGTGGGGCTAAGCTTTTTAAAAATCTAATTATAAAAAGACCTATGGTAAAGTTGAGCCAATGCCTCCAAGCCAATATTTAGTCTTTTCAATAGGTAATGACTATACATTGGATAATTTACAAAACCTGGCACTGTATAGCACTGATACAGACAAGTTAAATACAACACACACACACACACACACACACACACACACACACACACACACGAGACTCTCCTTACAAATCACCAGTCACCTGATTTATAAATTCCTCTGAGTACATATAATCTGGTTCATGTGTCTTTTGGCTCTCCTTCAGGATTTTTTACTCTTAACCTAGGATAGATAAATAAGATTTTCACCTGGTAGAAATCACCCTCTTATTCATCATTGGAAGTTCAGGTCAAAATATAAACTCTCTGATATGGCAGGATGGCCTTAGTGTTACAAAGTTGATAGACATAATGAGTAAGAAACATTCAACCAAATAACCTAAAATAATATATATTGGTGGATTTCCATGATCAAATGGATGCTCTATTCTGCCTGTTTCCTGTAGATCTGTAAAGGAGTGGTAACTTGGCTAAATGTGGAAGTTAGAAGAAGGAGCCAGTTTTCATTCGCTTTCCCAGATGACAATTTTTTTTTTTCATAATCTACAAAAAATAGTGGATTGGGCTGGCTTGTTAGAACTCAAAACTGGGAAGTTTTACCCTGATCTTGCTTTCTGGCAGATTTAATTATCTTGAATTTTGTTCAGAAATGAGCTTCAAGAGATTTGAAGTAAATCAATTCTTAAAAGGTAGTGTTAGTTGCTCAGTCATGTCAGGCTCTTTGTAACCCCAAGGACTATAGCCCACCAGGATCCTCTGTCCAAGAGATTTTCCAGGCAAGAATACTGGAGTGGGTTGCCATTTCCTTCTCCATGGGATCTTCCCAACCCAGAGATCAAATCTGGGTCAAGGGCTCTTCAAACCAGAGTGTGAGACTTTGTGGCCCTTGGGGGCTGAGAGGACACTTTAGTTTAAATCAAGTGACTACTGACTTGCAAGGAGATTGTCTTGAGATGTTTGTGTGTATATGTGTGATTTACTTTTAATTTGTCTGTATCACTGCTATACAGTGCCTGTTTAACTTTGGTTGTTTTTGAGCATTTCCTTTATTATTCATGTATGTGCCTTTCATTCTATAATGAACTTCCTCATCTTTCACATATGTTAAAGGTTTGTGTCTAACATTTGTGAGTTTTGGTTGTGAAAATCTCATCTTGCAACTGGTAATTCCAGCCTTGGTTTTTCAAAAGTATTGATGAACATTTCTCAAATGAAGAATCTCTAAACTTAACAACTGTTAGCTTGTTCCATTTAGTTGTAAAATATTTTTGCTTCATATTGGGACCAAATTTAGCCCTGAGTTGACTATTAAAGTTTTAGACAAATATATAAATATAAATATCCCCATTTATTACATCAAAATCTTGCTACCATAGTTAAGAACGTTCTTACACCCAATGGATATTTTCAAATATAAGAATTGAACTTAATTACTGTAGCTTTGTAGTATAGTCTGAAGTCATGGAGCCTGATTCTTCCAGCTCCATTATTCTTTCTCAAACTGGCTTTGGTTATTTGGGGTCTTTTGTGTTTCAATACAAATTGTAAAATGTCTTGTTCTAGTTCTGTGAAAAATGCCATTGGTAATTTGATAGGTTACATTGAATCTGTAGACTGCTTTGGGTAGTATAGTCATTTTCTCAATATTGATTTTCCCAATCCAAGTCCATGATATATCTTTCCATCTGTTTGCATCATCTTTGATTTCCTTTATCAGTATCTCATATAGAAGTTTTCTGGGTACAGGTCTTTTGCCTTCTCAGGTAGATTTATTCCTAGTTATTTTATTCTTTTTGTTGTGATGATAAATGGGATTGTTTCCTTAATATCTCTTTTTGATCTTTAATTGTTAGTGTAAAGGAATGCAGGAGATTTCTGGGTATTATATTTTGTATCCTAAAACTTTACCAAATTCACTGATGAGTTCTAATAGTTTTCAGGTGGCATCTTTAGGAATTTCTATCATGCCATCTGCAAACAGTGACAGTTTGACTTCTTCCTTTCCAGTCTGGATTCCTTTATTTCTTTCTCTTCTCTAATTGTTATGGCTAGGACTCCCAAAACTATGCTGAGTAATAGTGGCATGAGTGGACATCCTTATCTTGTTCCTGATCTTAAAGGAAGCTCTTTCAGTTTTTCACCATTGAGAATGATGTTTGCTGTGGGTTTGTCTTATATGGCAAACCTTTTACTATGTTGAGGTAGATTCTCTCTATGCCCACTTTCTGGAGAGTTTTTATCATAACTGAGTGTTGAATTTGGTCGAAACCTTTTTCTGCACTGTTAATATTAAAATGATCACTTTTTTTCTTTATCTATAAAACAGAATTGGAGTTAGAGATGTAGAAAACAAACTTGTGGTTACTAGGCAGTAAAGCAGTGGAGAGGGATAAATTGGGAGACTGGGATTGACATATACACATTGCACATGCATGCATGCTCAGCCACAACATACACACTACTATACATAAAATGGATAACAAATAAGGACCTATTGTATAGCACAGGAAACTTAACTCTAAAAAAGAGTGAATATATGTATGCTACTGCTGCTGCTTAGTCGCTTCAGTCACGTCCAACTCTGTGCGACCCCATAGACCGCAGCCCACCAGGCTCCTCTGTCGCTGGTATTCTCCAGGCAAGAACACTAGCTGCTGCTGCTGAATCACTTCAGTCGTGTCCGACTCTGTGCGACCCCATAGACAGCAGCCCAACAGGCTCCCCCGTCCCTGGGATTCTCCAGGCAAGAACACTAGAGTGGGTTGCCATTTCCTTCTCTGGATATATGTATACGTATAACTAATTCACCTTGCTGTACACATGAAATTAATACAACATTGTGAATCAGCTATACTCCAATCAATTCAGTTCAGTCCAGTCGCTCAATTGTGTTTGACTCTTTGCAACCCTATGGAATTGTTAGGCTTCCCTATCCATCACCAACTCCCGGAACTTGCTCAAACTTATGTCCATCGAGTCAGTGATGCCATCCAACCATCTCATCCTCTGTCATCCCTTTCTTCTCCTGCCTTCAGTCTTTCCTTGCATCAGGGTCTTTTCCAGTTGAGTCAGTTCTCTGCACCAGGTGGCCCAAGCATTGGAGTTTCAGCTTCAGCATCAGTCCTTCTAATGAATATCCAGGACTGATTTCCTTTAGGATTGACTGGCAGGAACTCCTTGCAGTCCAAGAGACACAAGATTCTTATCCAACACCACACTTCAAAAGAATCAATTCTTTGGCCCTCAGCTTTCTTTATGGCTCAACTCTCATATCCATACATGACTCCTGGAAAAACCATAGCTTTGACTAGACAAACCTTTGTTGGCAAAGTAATGTCTCTGCTTCTTAATATGCTGTCTAGGTTGGTCATAGATTTTCTTCCAAAGAGCAAGTGTCTTTTAATTTCATGACTGCAGTCACCATCTGCAGTGATTTTGAAGCCCAAGAAAATAAAATATGTCACTGTTTCCATTGTTTCTCATCTATTTGCCATGAAGTGATGGGACCAGATGCCATGATCTCAGCTTTTTAAATGCTGAGTTTTAATCCAGCTTTTTCACTCTCCTCTTTCACTTTCATCAAAAGGCTCTTCAGTCACTCTTCACTTTCTGCCATAAGCATGGTATCATCTGTATATCTGAGGTTATTGATATTTCTCCTAGCAATCTTGATTCCAGCTTGTGCTTCGTCCATTCCAACATTTCGCATAACGTACACTGCTCATAAGTTAAACAGATAGAGTGACAATATACAGCTTTGACGTACTCCTTTCCCAATTTGGAACCAGTCTGTTGTTCCATGTCCAGGTCTAACTGTTGCTTCTTGACCTGTACACAGATTTCTCAAGAGGCAGGTCAGGTGGTCTGGTATCCCCATCTCTTTAAGAATTTTCCACAGTTTGTTGTGATCCACACAGTCAAAGGCTTTGGCGTAGTCAATGAAGCAGAAGTAGATGTTTTTCTGGAATACTTTTGCTTTTTCAATATTCCGGTGGATGTTGGCAATTTGATCTCTGGTTCTTCTGCCTTTTCTAAAACCAGCTTGAACATCTGAAAGTTCTTGGTTCATGTACTGTTGAAGCCTCGGTTGGAGAATTTTGAGCATTACTTTGCTAGCGTGTGAGATGAGTGCAATTGTATGGTAGTTTGCACATTTTTTGGCATTGCCTTTTAGTCCTGTGGTCACTGCTGAGTTTTCCAAATTTTCTGGCATATTGAGTACAGCACTTTAACAGCACCATGTTTTAAACTGCTGTACTCAATATACTCCAATAAAAATTATTTTTAAAATAACATTAAAAAGAAAAAGAAATTACTAGCACACTTTATTATACAACCACTACCGATCTACTATTCTAGAAAATAAAGTAAATGTTGTAAAGTGAAAAAAATAAAAGAATTTAACTTAAGCATTGTAGGTTTGGGGATGATATGTAAATCATATATTTTGCTCCAACCATTTCCAATAAACCTGCCTTGGAGAAAAGAGAAATTAACCAAGTAACTGTTAAATTAGTCTCTATTTTGTCTGTGTCTGTTCCCTTAACATACTTTAGAAGAATTATGACCCTTTGTAAGCTGCTTCTCGAATATAGTTCCAGACTAACATACTGAATATTGTCTTAATGAGAGGCAAAATCATTTTTCATTCCTTAAAAATAATGCATCAAGAAAAGTCTCTAACTTATAGGTCATGTTGAGGGCTCCCTTGGTGACTCAATGCAAAGAATCTGGATGCCAATACAGGGGATACAAGCTTGATCCCTAGGTCAGGAAGATCCCCTGCAGAAAGAAATGACAGCACACTCCAGAATGCTTTCTTGGGAAGTCCCATGCACAGAGGAGCCTGGTGAACTGCAGCCTGTGTGTGCTTAGCTACTCAGTAGTGTCTGACTCTTTGTGACCCCATGTACTGTTAATGATTCACCTTCTGGAAAAGAAAGTTTTTAAAAAGCTAGCAAACCTCAAAAAGAGAAGAACAATAAGGGCAGACTAGACCCATTAATTTTAAAGCATAGAGTCCTAGTAATTATAACATGGGGCATATACAAAGACAGACCAAGGCAACAAAATAGAAAGTTAAAAAATATTGAGGGAATTTCATATGCGAAGAAGATGTACCAGGAGGCTTGCGGGATCTCAGTTCCCTAATTAGGGATTAAACCTGGGCCACAGCAGTGAAAGTCCCGAATCCTATCCACTAGTCCACCAGGGAGTTCCCAAGATGACATTGCTAATCAATAGCCAAATGTCAATTTATTCAATAGTCTTGAGGCAGCTGGATAATCATTATTTCTCATAATCTGTCCCATAATAAATCACAAATGAATCAAATGTTTAATTATAAAAATTATGTATGTGATAAAATGAAAAAGTTAAAGGTTTTTACATGTATGACTCAAAATTCAAAATAAATGTTAATAAAAGAAAGCAAGGCACAGTGGGCCATATGAATATCAAAAGCTTTTCATGGCACCAGGAGCCATAAATAGAGATTCTAAAGAAAATAATACAATGAAAGTTTGTCTTTAACTCCATCTTCCACTCACTCATTTACCACTTACATGCCTCTCCTGACATTCAGGAAACCATTCATTATGTTCTTATTTATCCTACCAGAGTTTTCTCTTATGAAAATGCAAGAAAATAGGGATAGATTTTTGTATATATTCTATTTTGCACGAATAATATTCTGTATGTACTATTCTGTAGCTTGCAATTTTCATTATGTAATATACCTCGGAAACCTTTCTGAATTAGTTCATAGAGAATTTTCTCATTTTGGGGGTTAAATATCTGATACTCTATTGTATGCATATATTATTATTAATTTTAAAAGTACCCCATTGATGGGCTTCCCTGGTTGCACTAGTGGCAAAGAACCCACCTTCCAATGCAGGTGAAGCTGGAGACAAAAGTTCAATCCCTGGGTCACGAAGATCCCCTGGAGGAGTGCATGGCAACCTATTCCAGTATTCTTGCTTGAAGAATCCCATAGGCAGAGGAGCCTGCAGGGCTACAGTCCATGGGGTATCAAAGAGTCAGACACAACTAAAGCAGTTTAGCAGGCACATACCTCCTTGATGGTATTTTAGGGGATTTTTTAAAAAATATTTTTTCTTACAAAAAATGTTAGAAATGCAGTTATTGAAAACAGTGTCTCAACAAAGCTCTTAGAAAGATAACATTCTCATTTAGAAAACAAGCTTTACCAGAGGTGTTACAAATATCTTGAAGACATATCCTAATTAAGCTACTAAAGAAATTGTTGATAAGATATAATAGGTTTCCCCCTCAAAGAATCTTACAAGCAAATTTACTATGATATGACAGGCAGTGTTAAGAGAATATCTCATATAAAGTGAATATGAAATTATAATCATTATAATGATCAAATTACAGTAATTAGTACATAGAACAGAGAATTTATCTGTGCCAATTCCACATACTAAAATAGTTTAGGCAATAGTTATCTTATCAGTCACAATCCTTCCCAGAAAAGAAATAATGACAACTCTATAACATTCTATTTTCAACTTTGTGGCACAGAACTTGTTAAATGTTATTTTTATTTTAAAATGATGGTAGCAAAGATAGAATTGTGACATAATGTATTATAATGGATTCATTTACTCATTGTGACACATCCACCTAATAATTATCTCAATCCATTCTACCAGTAGGCTTAACCTGATTACTCACCACAGATAAGCATCAATATTTCATGTGTATATTTCCCAAATTTTTCTCCAAAGATGATTCTTTAAGATGTAAATTGTATGCTATATACATGTATATAGCATATATTTAATATGTCTTAAGATACATAAAATTGAAGATATATAAAATTCGGGTCACCTCTGGCTTAGCAATTCAGCAGTCACGAGAAAACATATCCTTCAAGAGGGATTCTTGGTGGTAAAGATTGTGGTGTTTGTTCTGTCTCTGACATTTGGTGTTACGACTCTCGTGGCTCTAGCAAGAGATAAACTTTCCTGAAAGGCATCTGAGAAACAGGAGATCTGTCTGATTGATGACTTGCCTTAACTTTTCACAGCTATCGGGAAAGCCATTGTCCTGTATTTTCATATGGCATCTCAAAGAGGCATACACTGTTTTCAACAGTAATTGCTTATTCTTTGGAAATTTAATACTCTATCCTTATGTTTGCTGTAGCTACTTCTCAACTTCCAGAGCATGAGACAGAATAGCCTATTTCATATTTTCAGTTTCATGCCAAGTTATCTCAGTTGTGTCCAACTCTTTGCAACCTTATGGACTGTAGCCTGCCAGGCTCCTCTGTCCATGGAGTTCTTCAGGCAAGAATGCTGGATTCGGTTGCCATGCCCTCCTCCAGGAAATATTTTCAGTTGGTTCAACATTAATTCTACCTTCAGAATTTTACAAATCCTTGATGATATTGAAAATTTAAATTATGAGAGACTCTAATATCTAAGGAATGTGTTTCCAAAGATTAAATTGAACAATGGCTTCCAGTACATTTATGGCCAAGGACAGTGGTTCACTGGCTTTTCAGAGAAAGTATTTAAGTAAGTATGTATTGGGCTTTCACATTCACAGTAGAGTAGAACAGAACTATTCAGATGGTCAGAACTAAGTAGGAAGAAACTGAACTATAATGCCTTAGTCAAAATGAAAAAGAACATTCTTAGTTTTGAATAATGTGTGTACATCCAGCATGGCAATGCCATGTTGAAACTGGTGCATTGTTCAATATTCAATGCTAACATGATTTCGGATTGGAAACTACCATATTACGGCAATTGTGCAGGTAACGGTAATCAAATCCTGTGTAATTTCTTTAGAACAAGAAGGAATGAACTGAATGATTAAATATAAAACTAATCACAAGAAATCAAAGTAGAAAGAACAGAATCTCTGAAGTGAGTCTGAGCCCAGCCAAAATTCTTAGCTGTGCCATATGCTAGCTAAGTGATTTTGGACCAATTACTTTATGTCTCCCATTGTATTTCCTCATCGTAAAATAAGAACAATGGAAATTCTGTTAGAGGGGTTTGGGTTAGAAATTTTTTCTAAACTTTTTTTTTTAAGTTTTCATTGAAATATAGTTGACTTACGAGTTGTGCTAGTTTCAGGTGTACAGCAAAATGACATATGCAAGATATATATATATATGTATCGATATATACACTTTTTAGATTCTTCCACATTAAAGGTTATTGAAACATATCGATTATAGTTCCCAGTAGGTTGTTGGTCATCTATTTCATTAATAGTAGTATATATATTTTAATCCCAAAGTCCTAACTTATCTCCCCTCTCATTTCTCTTTGGTAAACATAAGTGTGTTTTCTTTGTCTGTGAGTCTGTTTCTGTTTTGAATATGAGTTCATTTGTATCATTTCACATTCCACATATAAGCATTATTGTATGATGTTTGTCTTTCTCTGTCTGACTTACTTCACTTAGCATGGTAATCTCTAGGTCTATCCATGTTGCTGAAAATGACTATTTTATCTTTTTTAAACCCAAGTAAGATGGTAGGTGTTGCAAGAGGGCATCAGAGGGCAGACATACTGAAACCATACTCACAGAAAACTAGTCAATCTAATCACACTAGGACCACAGCCCTGTCTAACTCAATGAAACCAAGCCATGCCCACAGGGCATCCAAGATGGGTGGGTCATGGTTGGAGAGGTCTGACAGAATGGGGTCCATTGGAGAAGGGAATGGCAAACCACTTCAGTCTTCTTGCCTTGAGAACCCCAGGAACAGTATGAAAAGGCAAAATGATAGGATACTGAAGGAGGAACTCCCCAGGTCAGTAGGTGCCCAGTATGCTACTGGAGATCAGTGGGGAAATAACTCCAGAAAGAATGAAGGGATGGAGCCAAAGCAAAAACAATACCCAGCTGTGCATGTGACTGGTGATAGAAGCAAGATCCCATGCTGTAAAGAGCAATATTGCATAGGAACCTGGAATGTCAGGTCCATGAATCAAGGCAAATTGGAAGTGGTCAAAAAGAGATGGCAAGGGTGAACGTCGACATTCTAGGAATCAGCGAACTAAAATGGACTGGAATGGGTGAATTTAACTCAGATGACCATTATATCTACTACTGTGGGCAGGAATCCCTCAGAAGAAATGGAGTAGCCATCATAGTCAACAAAAGAGTCCGAAATGCAGTACTTGGATGCAATCTCAAAAACGACAGAATGATCTCTGTTCGTCTCCAAGGCAAACCATTCAATATCACAGTTATCCAAGTCTATGCCCCAACCAGTAATGCTGAAGAAGCTGAAGTTGAACGGTTTTATGAAGACCTACAAGACCTTTTAGAACTAACACCCAAAAAAGATGTCCTTTTCACTATAGGGGACTGGAATGCAAAAGTAGGAAGTCAAGAAACACCTGGAGTAACAGGCAAATTTGGCCTTGGAATGCGGAATGAAGCAGGGCAAAGACTAATAGAGTTTTGCCAAGAAAATGCACTGGTCATAGCAAACACCCTCTTCCAACAACACAAGAGAAGACTCTACACATGGACATCACCAGATGGTCA
>SJYT01018830.1:208378-314759 GCA_006410635.1 Cephalophus harveyi
GAAGACTCTTGAGAGTCCCTTGGACTGCAAGGAGATCCAACCAGTCCATTCTGAAGGAGATCAGCCCTGGGATTTCTTTGGAAGGAATGATGCTAAAGCTGAAACTCCAGTACTTTGGCCACCTCATGCAAAGAGTTGACTCATTGGAAAAGACTCTGATGCTGGGAGGGATTGGGGGCAGGAGGAGAAGGGGACGACCGAGGGTGAGATGGCTGGATGGCATCACCGACTCGATGGATGTGAGTCTGAGTGAACTCCGGGAGATGGTGATGACAGGGAGGCCTGGTGTGCTGCGATTCATGGGGTCGCAAAGAGTCGGACACGACTGAGCGACGGAACTGAACTGAACTGAAGACTACTCTTAATTATATGAAAGGTTTTAGCTACTATAGAAAAGCAATGGAAACAGACAAAAGAAAATCAGCTTGCTTCAAAACTACAAATGTACACTGGCTTAAGGAGCCAATGAGTGCTCCTGAGTCAGGGAGATTGGAATGTGGAAATTGTAGTTTGATCCAAAAGTGGATATATCTTAAAAGGACAAAATTCTATTATTATTGGGTTGGCCAAAGGTTTGTCTGTATCAGCCAGAAAAACTCAGATGAACTTTTTGGCCAGTCCAATATATGTGATGAAAAGAAATGTGGTAAGGCGCCATTTCTTCAGGTTCTTTCCCTTACAGTTTTGCCTCTTCTCTCTCTTACCTCTTCTCCTCCTTTCCCTCCCCTCCCCTCTTCTCTTTTGCATAAGATTGTTTATTTGAAATGTCTTCTGAATTACTATGGCAAAGAACTTGAAAACTCTTGGAGACATTAAATGCTGTTGGTTGATGGGTACCTCTGGTTGGTCTGACTTCAAATCCACCAACTTTAGCAGCAGAGACACTACAGCCTTAATTAGGGATATCTTACTTTTATGCGGGCACTGCAATGCAGATAATACCTGATGTCTGAGAAGGAAAAATAAACAGAGTGTAAATAATCAAGCTTATTTTGGTAGGATGTGCAAAACCACTGACTAAATGCCCAGCTAGTCTGAGAGGGTTAGGAGAAGTCCTACAAATGTATACAGAGACCCAAAGAAAATAGGAACCTGACACAGAGGAAGCAACAGAGAAAAGAAAAATGGACAAAGAGGTAGCAAAACATGTATACTCAGGAGTGCAGAAAAATATTGGACTAAATGCCCAGCTAGTCTGAGAGGGTTAGGAGAAGTCCTACAAATGTATACAGAGACCCAAAGAAAATAGGAACCTGACACAGAGGAAGCAACAGAGAAAAGAAAAATGGACAAAGAGGTAGCAAAACATGTATACTCAGGAGTGCAGAAAAATATTGGTTCATGTGGACTTGTAGAGCCTTGGTTTGAATTAGCCACAGACCAAAATGCTCTAGTCAAAAAGCTCAATCTTCTACATCATGATTTGGTTGCAGTTCTATCCTACTAAAATAGGCCACAAACTGCTCACTGGGTTTGTAGGCAAAGTTTCTTTTTTCAATGATGACTGTATCCAAAGACAAACATGAGCATCAGACTCAGGAAGGAAATCTACATCAATCAGCTCAATTCATTTATTTTGCAGATGAGAAAATCCAAGCTCAGAGAAGATCAATGATTTTCCCACCACCACTTTCCTAGCTGGCGCAGAACAAGGTATAGAAACCAGAAGTCCTGATTCTCACTTTAGGGAGATTCCCTTTGCATGTCTTCCACTGTACAAGTGTCACATGATGTCTCCTCCTTCCCTTCCCCATCCCCTTAATCCCCTCTGCTCCTCTTTTCTCTCCCTTTACTGAAATGAAAATATGAGAGGACTGACCATGAACCTCCACTCATTCATTATTATAAATTGCTCACTCTATCAAACCCAACTAGTGAAATCCAATTCAAGAGGAATATATACAAATTACAGTGATTTACCTCTTGGAACAATCCACCATCTTGTATTTCACTCCCTTTTGTAAGGAAGTTACCCTAGAGTGGCATGCATGGTTCCTTCATAACTTTCGCATACACGTGTGCTATTCTGGTTTCCCACTTGACCTACAGATGAACAATAATACCTGACACTAATAACAGTGTCATAACAACAGCAACAAATAATATTCTTTTTTTTTAATTTATTTATTTTTTACTTTATTTTACTTTACAATACTGTATTGGTTTTGCCATACATTGACACGAATCTGCCACAGGTATCTTTCTGGCTTACTTCACTCTGTATAATAGGCTCCAGTTTCATCCATCTCATTAGAACTGATTCAAATGTATTCTTTTTAATGGCTGAGTAATACTCCATTGTGTATATGTACCACAGCTTTCTTATCCATTCATCTGCTGATGGACATCTAGGTTGTTTCCATGTCCTGGCTATTATAAACAGTGCTGCAATGAACATTGGGGTACATGTGTCTCTTTCAATTCTGGTTTCCTCAGTGTGTATGCCCAGCAGTGGGATTGCTGGGTCATAAGGCAGTTTATTTGCAGTTTTTTAAGGAATCTCCACACTGTTCTCCATAGTGGCTGTACTAGTTTGCATTCCCACCAGCAGTGTAAGAGGGTTCCCTTTTCTCCACACCCTCTCCAGCATTTATTGCTTGTAGACTTTTGGATTGCAGCCATTCTGACTGGTGTGACATGGTACCTCATTGTGGTCTTAATTTGCATTTCTCTGACGGTATTCTTATGACTCATCCTCAACTCACAATTTCAGAAATTTCAGCCCTTTTAAAAATATCTCCCCCTCTCCCAGGTATTTTTGGAACTCTCCAGTGAGTACTTGTATGCTGATATATGGAATTCACACTATCCACTCTCCTTCACTGATTTTAACTTGGGAGAAGTTGTCATTTAGCCACTCTGAGTGGCTCCAATCTCTAACTTGTGTAGCTGACCTGTACTGAAACTTCTTTTGTTGATGAACCAAACTCGCCAAGGTCACCCCAATGCTAAAGCTACCACACACTCCCCTCTGTCCTCTAGCTCTGTACTATGTTCTAATATGGAGCCCAAGAAGGGCTTCCTTGTTTTCTCAATGTCCTCCCAACTGAAATTTTTTTCTTGGAACAATTCTTTCAGTAGCAAACAGTCTAGGGACAGATGCCATGTTACCTTTGGAATATCCCAGACTGGTCTACTAGGATGTGTGGCTCTTGGATTCAAGTTGTCTGCCTCTAATGTCTCTTCCCTTAAGATGATTTATTTACCAGGTTTGTTTGTGATCCCTCTTGCAACCAAGATTCCTAACAGATGTATCCTAGAGTTATATAAGATATGATATTTCATATCCATAAGATATGATGGAATCCAAAGCACACAAAGATGTGTGGGGCAAAGACAAAGGGCCAAAGAGGGCTGAAATGCAGTCCACACTCCACTCACTAAAGTTTGCAATCATGATTTTGTGTGCCAAAGAATGTATCCTTTTCTAATTTACATATTGGCTATGGCCCTGCTTGAGCTATTAGACCTAGACTTCAAAAAGGAACTTTTGCTATATGGCAAGCAGGGACCATAACTTGTATTTCTTTTGTATAAACATCATCATACGACTGAACAGTTGACATATAAGCTAGATAAAATCAATGATGGGGCAGATGGTTCTGATCTAGGCAAACTCTCTGGCCTTGGCATCTTAGAAAACATTATAGAGGTAAGAAAAGTAAAGGGTTTCTTAGAATACAAAATAGTGACTTTCTCTCAACTTCTAAAATCAAACTCAGACCCCACAGCATTTATTTCCTATTCCTGTACTGAATCATTTACACAATGCTGTGGTCAGGACCATATTCTAGTATTGTTTCATCAGGCAACCTTAGTCCTCCAGGCATTAAATGGTCCAGAAATAGTATAATATAATGCCATGTCCCCCCTCCCTCATCATGTAATCATTTCACAAAATAGAAAATGTTTTTCACAATTCAACATAAAATTGTAGTGCTATTATGATTGTTGATAAGATGACAAAGAGATGTGAAGAGTCTGGTGGCTTCCCTGCAGTGAAAGCCAGAATTTCAGAACACAGAATGGGTCTGGGCCCTATTTCCTTTCTTTCCCTTGGTCTGTGAGGCAGCGCTAGCTAAGTAGTGAGGATTATCAGAATTCAGCATTGCATCTTCAATTGTCTGATGCTAAACAGTATCTTACTGTATGTAGTCAGCAAGCTTTCACTTTTATCTTCTTGTTTTTCACAAATCTATATATACTTTACTCCCCTCAAAATTTTTCAGTTTACCATTAAAGTTCACCAATTCAGCAACTTGCCCTTCACAAAAGTCTTGGAACCCACATACAAAGATTAAACCCTGCTGCACAAAAAGTCAGACAGTCCAGCCAAGGAGCTGAAGTGGTTCCCACCCTTCACACTCACCACACCCCATTAGCCAACAATAAATCCCCTCCTGACATTAAAGTCCCCTCTCCCCCTCTCACCCGAGAGTAAATCCCCTGTTGGCAGAAAGCCAGACTGAACAGATGTGTCTGCCACCACTTCCTGGGGTGGGGTCAGGCCGTACCAGCTTTGATCAACCAAAAGGAAGAATTTCCAGTGTCAAGGGCCGTCTGTAGAGAATGTCCCCGGGCCCACGCCAAGGAGAAATGGGACCCAGGATTAAAAAGCAAGGAGGAACATCCCAACAGCAGCACAAAGGATTCATGCATCCAGAGAGTTGACGTCTTGGTCATTCTTCTCATTTCTTGGACAGTAGTGCAAGGGCAAATAAATCCACCTCTCATGTCTAGAAGCTCTCTCTGAAGAAAGGAAATGCCTTAGTGATTTTGAGTTTAGTCTTCCCTACTATTTAATAATTCTTTTTAGTTAAAGACACAAAGGAAACACTATTAACTCAAAGACTTATGCAACTCAAAGATGTATTGTGAAGGCTTCCCTGATAGCTCAATTGATAAAGAATCTGCCTGCAATGCAGGAGACCCCAGTTCAACTCATGGATCGGAAGATCCTCCAGAGAAGGGACAGGCTACCCACTCTAGTACTCTTGGGCTTCCCTGGTGGCTCAGCTGGTAAAGAATCTGCCTGCAGTGTGGGAGACCGGGGTTCAATCCTTGGGTTGGGAAGATCCCCTGGAGAAGGAAAGGCTACCCACTCCAGTATTCTGGCTTGGAGAATTCCTTGGAGTGTATAGTCCATGGAGTTGCAAAGTTGGACACAACTGAGCAACTTTCACACAATAAATGTGGAAAAGAAAATACGTGTTACAGTAATATTGTGTCAATATTTGACCAGATCTGAAATATCTCTATGAGTCAGTACGCTGGTTCGTGGAAGGGATCATCACTGTTTTCACTTGCCACTTTCCACTAGGGTCATGTTTCACAGTCTCCAGATGAGCCATTCAAGTTGGTCGCATTAGAGTGCTTCACATGGAACTGAGCACCTTGCTTGGAACTAAAACTCAAGAGCCTTAAAAAGTATTGTAGCATTACTCACTAAAACTGTAGGAAACTTTCATGGTAAAGTGAAATAAAACATCTTGCTCAGTCATCCAAACTTTGCTATCTACTGACACTGAGGAAATCTATCCATCAGTGAATATTGTTTCTGATTTATTCCCTAGTAGGAAGCTATACTGCATTCTGTTTCAGAGATTTTGTTAATCAAAGTAGACTGAGGATTATAATAAAAAAATGCCAGATCTCAATCACCAAGATGTGTTGTGTTACCTACACACCTTGCTGTCCTGTGCAGGTTGAGGGCATGAAGGATGAGGGGCTTCACTCCAAGCAGAAACAGATTCTTTCCCTCTAGTGGCCCTGGCATCAGGCTTGGAGTCCTCTACTGATGCTGTGCATCTGGCCAGAGTATGAGGGAAGAAGAATAGGAGCGTTGCACCAATGCTTTTATGGGTTCAGCCTGAAGAAGATCAGTGTGCCTCTCAAGCTGGTTCACTCAAGCTGGTTTGGCCTTTGTAACCATATGGGAGGCTATAAATTGTATTAGAATTACGCGCCTAGTGAAAACGAAAAACTACAGGTTAACAGTTTCTACACAAAGCTTACTGTGGGTCAAAATTTAGGGAAAGAATTTGCACAATGAAAGAGGGTAACAAACTTTTCATTGTCAAGAAAAAGATATGCCTATTCTAGGTTAAATAATGCAACACACAGCCTTTTCTTGACTGTATATTTTTTCAGCATTCATTATTTTATTTCAAAATATCGTATGTTAGAAGTTGCAGATAGAAGAAAAACTGAGCAAGCATACACACACACACACACACACATACATGCTATGGCTTTGTCTGAAATACAAATGTGAAAGCCTGCATTTACCTTCATTATTAAATTCTCACTGACAGTTAAAGAGTTTTGCAGGCAAGGTCAAGTTTCTCTAGAACTACATTATTATCTATATATTTTAATAAAAAATGAAGTCTTGTTCAGTTGTTTATAGCTACTATGTTGATTTAAAATGCAGAAGATTTGAGGGATCATGGAGGGTGGAGACAGGTGCATATAGAGATTAAGCTGCACTCTTGAATGTTCAGAAGTTTGCCACGTGTGCATGTGCAAGAAAATTCATATTAATAAGTATGTATTTTGAGTTGTGACATCCCTCCTCTGCGACAGGTACAGAGTGAAAAACACCATGAGAAAGAGGAATGGAGGGGAAAGATATTTGAAGTGTTTGCTTCTTCTTCTCTCTCTGTTTTTCCTTCTCTTTCCTCCTCCTCTCTGAGGCACAGGCCAGTAAGCCAATCAAGGAAACAGACTATGACAGGGAGGAGCAGAGATCGTTGAGGAAATGGCCATTGTGGTTGGAGAACTGATTACATTGAGTAAGTAAGCAAAATTGAACAAATAATTCAATATATTGAAGACTGTGGTATACACATAGATGTGTGTCTGTGACACATACATGCATAAACATAGAAATAAAGATGAATGAGGAGAAGTATTTACATAATATGATGCATATATATGTACATTTCTTAATGCTGTCCACTGAGAGGGCGTAGAAACAGTGGCATCCCCACATAAAATACAATGAGTACCTGAAGTACATAAAGCTTAACTTCTGTATATCTACCTCCACTAAGAAGGACTAGGGCTCCTCTCAGAATTTTTTTTCCAGGAATGGGATAAGAAAAGCATAAAATAAGCCTGGAGCATGTGGTTTTTCCAGAAAATCAAGAATGTTCAATAAATGATGGGAACATACCAAAAGAACATAAAAGTCCAAATGCTTCCCTGGTGGCTCAGAGGTTAAAGCGTCTGCCTCCAATGCGGGAGACCCGGGTTCGATCCCTGGGTCAGGAAGATCCCCTGGAGAAGGAAATGGCAATCCACTCCAGTATTCTTGCCTGGAGAATCCCATAGACGGTGAAGCCTAGTAGGTTACAATCCACAGGGTCGCAAAGAGTCGGACACGACTGAGCGACTTCACCTCAAGGATCTAAAAGGTATAAATATATAAATCAATATGGGCAGGGGTGGGGAAGAGAAAGCTCTTCCTTAGCATGAATGCCAATGAATAAATGTAAAAGGAATGATGTAATTAGAGAATCACCACTTGGCAAATATCACAGTCCAGGTTGATTCAGATAGAAGTCTTTAGAGTATGCTAAAACTAATGGGTGGAGGTTTGATGAGGCAGAGAATGTTGGCATAATCTCATGATGCTTCCCTATAATGTATTAAAAGTTCATTTGTAAGAGCAAAGTTAAGAATTTAATTTGGAGAAGGTTGACAAGAACGGATATACGAATGAGGTGACCAGAGTTAAGATCCCTGGAGATGGATCCGACAGTTATGCCTCCTGTTTTTGATGCACTAGGAAAAGAACAACATCACTTCCATGATTTCCTGTCAAGAAAGAATGATCTGAGTCTGGTCATGAGAAATAGCATGACCAGAGAATGAAGATATAAAATCAAAAATCTATACTCTTTAAAAGTATCAAGGACAGGGAAAGACAGAAAGGGATGCAGACTGAAGTATCTAAAGACACATGATAGCTAAATGCACAAGTATTTATGGAGAGGATCTTGGAACAGAAGAAAATACATTATTATTGAGGCAGTTGATGAAATGTGAATGTCCCCATGGAAGAATAGGGGACATTCTATGCTACTATGGTAGCATAGTATCAGCAGTGTAGATTTTCTGGTTTGGAGTATTGTATGCTAGTTATTTTGAGCTTCACCAATGGCTCAGTAGATAAAGAATCCCAGCTGCAATGTAGGAGCTCTGGCGATACGAGTTCGATCCCTGGGATAGGAAAACCCTGTGGAGAAGGGAGTTAGGAGCTCTGGCGATACGAGTTCGATCCCTGGGATAGGAAAACCCTGTGGAGAAGGGAGTTAGGAGCTCTGGCGATACGAGTTCGATCCCTGGGATAGGAAAACCCTGTGGAGAAGGGAGTTAGGAGCTCTGGCGATACGAGTTCGATCCCTGGGATAGGAAAACCCTGTGGAGAAGGGAGTTAGGAGCTCTGGCGATACGAGTTCGATCCCTGGGATAGGAAAACCCTGTGGAGAAGGGAGTTAGGAGCTCTGGCGATACGAGTTCGATCCCTGGGATAGGAAAACCCTGTGGAGAAGGGAGTTAGGAGCTCTGGCGATACGAGTTCGATCCCTGGGATAGGAAAACCCTGTGGAGAAGGGAGTTAGGAGCTCTGGCGATACGAGTTCGATCCCTGGGATAGGAAAACCCTGTGGAGAAGGGAGTTAGGAGCTCTGGCGATACGAGTTCGATCCCTGGGATAGGAAAACCCTGTGGAGAAGGGAGTTAGGAGCTCTGGCGATACGAGTTCGATCCCTGGGATAGGAAAACCCTGTGGAGAAGGGAGTTAGGAGCTCTGGCGATACGAGTTCGATCCCTGGGATAGGAAAACCCTGTGGAGAAGGGAGTTAGGAGCTCTGGCGATACGAGTTCGATCCCTGGGATAGGAAAACCCTGTGGAGAAGGGAGTTAGGAGCTCTGGCGATACGAGTTCGATCCCTGGGATAGGAAAACCCTGTGGAGAAGGGAGTTAGGAGCTCTGGCGATACGAGTTCGATCCCTGGGATAGGAAAACCCTGTGGAGAAGGGAGTTGGCAACCCAGTCCAGTATTCTTTTTGAAAAATTCCATGGACAGAGGAGCCTGGCAAGCTACTGTCCATGGGGTCACAAAGAGTCAGACATAACTGAGCACATCCCTCTGTCATGCTAGTTATGTCCTTGTATCAGAAACACAAGTTAAAAAAAAGAAAAACTTATGATAATAGGCTTATAAGTGAGTGATTATGGAAATGCAATAGCATGTTAACATTTAGGAAATCTGGGTGAAGAAGTTATAGAAGTTTTTTGTACTATTCCAGCAAATTTTGTAAGTCTGACATTTTTTTTCAAAAGAACTAACCAAAAATAAAAGGAATCTTCCCCATTTAAAGTAAAGTGTCTCTGAATCTCAAATTGGATACACTTTGATATTTTTTAGTAACTCCAATTAAAATGTAAATTGCTTCTAATTATTTTTGTGGCTAGACCATGTTTTACATATGCAATTCCATTTTAAGATTGGACTCATAGAATTCAAGCTTTTCATTCAGGTTATAATATCTAGCTTAAAGTGAAAACTAAGCTTTTATTAGTGATAATATCTAACGTTTAATGAACATAAAAATGCTTTATCCATATTATTTCCTTACATCCTTACAATAACGCTATGGTTTAGCTATAGCTTTTGTCCCTGTTTCATAGATAGATAAGTTGCAATATATTAGTTAGGATTGGCTTCCCAGGTGGTGCAGTGGTAAAGAACCTGCCTGACATTGAAGGAGACGTGGATTCAGTCCCTGAATCGGGGAGATCCCCTGGAGTATGAAATGGCAGCCCACCCCAGTATTCTTGCCTGGAAAATCCCATGGACAGAGGAGCCTAGCGGGCTGCAGTCCAAGGGGTCACAAAAAGTCAAACACAACTGAACACAACACACACAGTTAGGATTAGCTTGGCTGTATATTATAGGTAAGATCAAAATGACAACAGCTTACATAAATTTGAAGTTTATTTTCCTCCCATAAAAAGATGCCTGAAAATATGCTCTTCAGAGCACATCATGGGATGCCCGTGCTTTTTTTCTTTCTGTTCTGCTTCCTTAATTAACTACTTTCCATTCCTAAAATCCATGAAATTAAAAGACACTTGCTCCTTGGAAGAAAAGCTATGACCAGCCTAGACAACATATTAAAAAGCAGAGACATTACTTTGCCAAAAAAGATCCATCTAGTCAAAGCTATTGTCTTTCCAGTGTCATGTATGGATGTGAGAGTTGGACTATAAAGAAAGCTGAGTGTCAATGAATTGATGCTTTTTGAACTGTGGTTTTGGAGAAGACTCTTGAGAGTCCCTTGGACAATGAGAGAGTCAATTTCTAGGCAGGTTGATAAGAATTCCAGGGGTCCCCAAGGAAAGAGGGGTCTGGAGTTCTCAAGGAGGAGGAAAGGACAAACTTTTTTTTCCCTCTTCATTCTTGAGGATTATATAACATCCTGCTTGAGGACAGTTTCTGGAAAAAACCTTCTGGCCTATCCTATCATCTTAAAAATGTAAATTATGGGAGTGGGTCTAGTAAAGTCTTTACAACCTCCAGACATTCTTTTGATTCATTGTTATAACAAATTAGAAATATATAACTCCATTGTTGACACAAGTGAGGGGGCACTCTTTCTGCCCCCTCCTGATGTCTATGTCAGAAGCTTTCTCTCTTTTATACTTTAATAAAACTCTATTACACAAAAGCTCTGAGCAGTCAAGCCTTGTCTCTGGCCCCAGATTGAATTCTTCTCCTCTGGAGGCCAAGAATCCCAGCGTCTTCTGTGGTTCAGCAACAACCTTTCAACAACAAGGAGATCCAACCAGTCCAACCTAAAGGAAATCAGTCCTGAATATTCATTGGGAGGACTGATGCTGAAGCTGAAGCTCCAACACTTTGGCCATCTGATGTGAAGACCTGACTCATTTGAAAAGACCCTGATGCTGGGAAAGATTGGAGGCAGGAAGAGAAGGGGATGATAGAGAATAAGATGGCTTAATGTCATCACTGACTCGACAGACATGAATTTGAGCAAGCTCTAGGAGTTGGCGATGGACGGGGAAGCCTGGCCTGCTGCAGCCTATGAGATCACAAAGAGTCGGACACAACTGAGTGACTGAACTGAACTGAATTTCTAAAATCAGCTCACGACCCAAGCTGGCTGCTGGAGTTTCAGTGTCACACTTACATTTCCAGGCAAGAGTAAGGGAATGAAGTAGAAATTAAGGACATTCCTCCCTTTCCCTCTAGTTAACATTGCCCCAAAGTCTCAAAGTTCATTTTTGTTGTGGCCCAAATTGCCACACGGTCACACTCTGCTGCCCAGGAGTTTGATGAATGTCAAGTGTTTGCTGGGCACATTGCTCTGAATTCAGTGAAGAATTCTACTGATAGTGGGAGACAGTATTTACCTCCAAAGGGTGTATTTATCTCAGGTCTCACAACTAGTAAACTGGGGAGCCTCAGTTGTCTAAATCCAAAGCCTGCACATTTTACAAGATGATAGACTGCTCAGGCCTGCAGGAGCTGGCATCTTCCCTGTGGCCAGCAACAGTCTCTACATGGTCATCATGATTGTTGAACTGACATTAATACTCAGTATGGCTTCAAGATCATCAAAGGCCTTAGTCCAACATTGCCCTAGGGGCCAGAATTAGAAAAGAAAGAAAAACAAAAAAACCGCAAGAACCATGCGGGAAGTGAGAGGACTCCATACCTGACTGTACATAAAACGTCCTCAGTAATAATTAGTCAGGAGATCCCACGACAGGGAGTCAGGGTCAGAGTTGTGAGTCTGTTATGGTCTCTTATTCCCCTGTGTCCTGGGAGTGGTCTTTGATACACAGGAAAACTAGATGTAGTGGGAACCTTCAGGATATTTTCTCAGAGTCTGGGTGGGTTGAAGGGAGATATAGAGATGGGTGGAAATTATTTAGACTTACTTTTCCTTCTCACACTTTTCCCTGCACATATGAAGAATTCTTCCCATAGTTACAATTATATCACTTTCCTTGCAATAAATAACAGACATCTGTACCAACTCATGGCGTTCTCTAGAAAGTGGAGTAAAGTTTTTTACCTCTTTTCAAAAAAAATCCCTTAGAATTCTCTGTAAGAGGCTACCAGATGCTAGTTGCCTAAAACTAGACACCAAGTTGTTCCTTTCAAATTATCTGGAAGACAGTGAAGATTCTGTTTGAAGCTCCACTCTGCAGGCCACTGTGCCCCAAGGAAACAGGAGAGAACTGACTAGTTGCCAGAAATGGCAATAGATGACTTTTTTTTTTTTACCACTCGAGCTTAGGGGTAAAAAAAAGTTTTGACACTTTCTTTATTCACTGTCTGTATAACTTCACTTTCATAATGAAATCTTTTTAAGCCAGAAGAGGGAAAATAAATTCTCCCCAAATAGTCCAAAGTAAGATTGCTTTTGGCTATTTCCAAACCTAAAAGAATCAGCCAAAACAATTTATAGTAAATCTTTTTAAAAACACAACAACAACAACAACAGATTTCCCCTGAGTGTGAGGTTGGGAAGGTCAAGGTCTAACCTGATGTAAACAAAAATGTCTCAGTAGAGCAGAGGGAGAGGTTAAGTAAATGTTTCTAACAACGGGGATTTCAAGCAGGACCATTAAAAGTAGATTCCACAGCCTGCATAAAGACAGTAGAAAGCAATGACTGCCTTTAATCTTTTCTCTGAGTTCTGGATGAGAAATGAAGATTTAGGAACTCACTCTGGAGACAAAAGAATAGATTTATGACTAGAAATGTGAAGGAAAATGTCTTTACAGCAAGCAAGGAAGATACTCCATTTAAAGTACATTAGTCCTAGTCATTTTAATAGAGAATAAAATCTTTAAATTTGTTTAAGTGTATTTATCTTTTTCCAAATCACTTATGCCCACTAATGAAATCAGTATAACCAAAAAAATTAAAATCAATCATAAATCCCAACACCCACTGAACGTACACTGTTACTTGTATTCTGAAGTATCTGCTTCTTTTCTGTGCATATTCACACAATATTTTTAATTTTTTTCTAATTCATACCATTTTGTAAAAATTACTCTGTAACATCATTTCTCACTTAGCAAGTCCAAGTCATCCTTAACCTATATTACTAAATATTGTTCTTAAGCTTACTTTTTAAAATTGCTGCAGATTATTCCTTATTATGTCCACATAGAATTTCTTCCTTTAACACTTCTTTTATTTTCATCTGATTACACATTATTTTCAAATTTGTGTTATTGTAATCAGATCTGCAACTGACATTTTTCTACATGAATCTTTGTGCACATCCCCAATTCTTTCCTTAGGATAGTTTTCTAGAGTGAATTACTGGACCAAGGGCCATAAACATCTTTAGGGATTTGGAAATCTATTTCCCAAATGGCATCCAGAAAAATTGCACTAATATTGTTAGTACAACTCACCAACAGGGTCTTTGCACTCATAGATGTACACGTGGACAGATATCTTTATGCATAAAGTGAAGTGAAGTCACTCAGTCATGTCCAACTCTTTGCGACCCCATGGACTGTATAGCCTATCAGGCTCCTCAGTTCATGGAGTTTTCCAGGCAAGAGTACTGGAGAGGGTTGCCCTTTCCTTCTATACGGTATCTTCCCAACCCAGGGATTGAACCCAGGTCTCCCACATTGCGGGCAGACACTTTACCGTCTGAGCCAACAAGAAAAATGTTTTATTTCCCTAATTTTTAGTAGAGTTAAACATTTTTCATATATTTAGTATCTTAGTTTTCTTTTTCAGTTCACTGCCTCTTCACGTTCTTGACTGTCTTCTCCCAGTTCATTTGTATTACAGAAAGCTTATTTATATAGTCAACTCTATTAATCTTTTCATGAATTTTCTTATAAAAAGCAAACTGGTTAAGTGTTCAGTCTTGTTCAGTTGTGGCTCTTAAATTTAGATTACATTATAGCTGAAAGAATTACAATATAAGACTACCTCAAGGATTCTTATGTGATATTACAGTCCACTCATTTCACATGCTAGCAATGTAATGCTCAAAATAATTCAAGCTAGGCTTCAGCAGTATGTGAACTGAGAAATTTCACATGTACATGTTGGACTTAGAAAAGCAGAGGAACCAGAGATTAAATTGCCAACATCCACTGGATTGTTAAGAAAGCAAGAGCGTTCCAGAAAAATCTCTACTTCTGCCTCAATGACTATGCTAAAGCCTTTGACTGTGTGGATAACAAAAAATGGTGGAAAATTCTTGAAGAGGTGGGAATACCAGAACCTGAGGGAATACCTCCTGAGAAGTCTGTATGCAGGTCAAGAAGTGACAGTTAGAACTGGACATGGATCAATGGACTGGTTCAAACTTGGAAGATGAGTAAGTCAAGGCTATATATTGTCATTCTAATTATTTAACTTATATGCAGTGTACATCATGCAAAATGCCAGGCTGGATGACTCACAAACTGGAATCAGGATTGCCAGAAGAAATATCAACAACCTCAGATACGCAGATGATATCTCTCTAATGGCAGGAAGCAAAGAGGAACTAAAGAGCCTCTTGATGAGGGTGAGAGAGGAGAGTGAAAAAGCTGGCTTAAAATCTAACATTCAAAAAACTAAGATCATAGCATCTGGTCCCATCACTTCATGGAAAAATCTGGAAGAAGTGGGAACAGTGACAGATTTTATTTTCTTGGGCTCCAAAATCATTGCAGATGGTGACTGCAGCCATGAAATTAAAAGACACTTGTTCTTGGAAGAAACACTATGACAAACCTAGACAGTGTATTAAAAAGCAGAGACATCACTTTGCTAACAAAAATCCATATAGTCAAATCTCGGATTTTTTCCAGTCATCATATACAGATGAGAGTGGGACCGTGAAGAAGGTTGAGCTCCAAGAATTGATGCTTTTGAATTGTGGTGCCGCAGAAGACCCTGGAGAGCCCGTGGACAACAAAGAGATCAAACCAGTCAATCCTAAAAGAAATCAACCCTGAATATACACTGGAAAGACTGATGCTGAAGTTGAAGTTCCAAAACTTTGGCCACCTGGTATGAAGAGCCGATTCATTGGAAAAGACCCTGATGCTGGGAAAGATTGAGGGCAGGAGGGGAAGGGGGCAAGAGATGATGAGAAGGTTGGGTGGCATCATTGACACAATGCACACGATTTTGAGCAAACTCGGGGAAACAGTGCAGGACAGGGAAGCCTGTCATGCTGCAGTCCATGGGCTCGCAAAGAGTTGGACAAGACTTGGATAACTGAACAACAATAGTTTGATAGGTGGTGACATAGTCAAGTGAAACAACCAACATATCCCAGGCTTCTGTAAGCAGAGGGGATTTCTGACCCTGTAACACAGGAAATATAATATAGTAAAAGATTTATGAACAATGGGGGAAAATTGTCCCTTTCAGTCCAGAATCAGAGTGGTTTTTTGACTGTTTCTCCTATGCAGCCTCTAAGATCTGAGATAGGAAATTTTCTCATGGAGTAAGCCATGTAGCATGAGCCGCGCCTACCCTAGGCATTAGTAGAAAGTGAATCTTACACATACACACAAAGGCAACTAGAAACAATTAGAGTTGTGTAAGAAATTGCTGAAGCAACTACATTTTAAGTCTGAACTTTGAGAAATTGCTTTTTAAAAGGCAGAGGAACTGTCTCACTTGATATAGATGTCCCGATAGAGAAACATACCTCTTGGATCAGAGTGGAGTCACAGAACAAGAAGGACACACATACCAGGGGAATTTTTTTTTATATATAAGACCAATGAAGGGACAGACATTTTTCAGTCACATTTGGCTAGCATTTTGACCAACTTCTAATGGGTTATGGCTGTGATGCCATTTCAACCTGTTTGGTTAAAAATTAGCTCAAGCTTAGACTTTAGGTCATAGAATGGGTTCATCCTCAATTAATTTTTTCTGTTGTTTTATACTATCTCTAGATCAAGAATCTCATTCACATGTTGTTAACAGCAGCATTCTAACCTGCATGGCCTTGGGTGACAAGTGTAGCCTAGATTTGGGCACACAGGGGGCAAGCAGTAGGCAGAGTCTTTCAGGTGAGTGCAGAGGCTAAGAGGATTGCCATCTGGGTGCCATGCATACCTGGCAATAGAACAGTACTCACCTGGGCAGGGTTGTGATCAGGCAAGACCACTGATTTGTGAAGACAATATTTTCAGAGGAAATTATCAAGTTAGCATAAGATGTGTGTGTGGTAGTTACTGAACACTCAAGCATAGGGCTCAGAAATGGCTTCAGATAAAGCCTTCCCACCTTCTAGCTGTTAACTCTTGGGCAAGCTATTTAATTGATCTGAGCATCAGATTCCCAATTTGTAAAATGATGTTAATATTCTCAACATCACAGAACTGAAGTTGGGATTCAAGGACATAATGTATATTAAGCATTTAATCTCCCAGCCACAGAGCCACATTTATTTATTGGCTCAGTAAATGGGGAATATTCCTGTCATTATAAATAGTAAATGAGGAAAGTTAATCATGTGCTCCTAGAAGAGTCCCTACATAGAAATTCAGGTAAAATGATTATAACCTAATACCTGCCTATAAACTATAATTGATTAGAATCCTACCAATTAGTCTCAGTGAAATTCTAAAGGAAAAAAAAGTGAATGTAGAGTAAAAAGCTCTAATGTATTACCAAATTAGCTCTAATGCATTACCAAATTACCAAATGCATGGCATTACCAAATTAGGGTGAAAATGAAAACACAGTTAATATTACAAATCACTAGCAATTTCATTTAAAGTTTGGTTGCTTACAAGATTGATAAGAACCTTCTATCATTATACAGAAAAACCATATATAAATCCACTTATCGAGCCCTTATCATGTACTGAATTTATGCTAACTGCTCTCATCTAAATGATCTCATTTAGCCTTACATTTTATACAAAAGGAAGTTGAACCACTAAGGATTTTTTAAAAACTATGTAAAATGAAACAGCAAAGCAAATAGGTAAGCTGGTATTTTCATCAGGCCTTCCTATTTGAAGCCTAACATTCTACTCATATACAACAAAGCAAATTAATTAATTTGTTGTAGAGCTCAGCTGATAAAGAAACTGTCTGCTGATGCAGGGGATGCAAGAGACACGGGTTTGATCCCTGGGTCAGGAAGATCCCCTGGAGAAGGAAATGGCAACCCACTCCAGTATTCTTGCCTGGAGAATCCTCATGGACAGAGGAGCCTGGCAGGCTACAGTCCATGGGATTATAAATAGTCCAACATTACTGAGAGACTAACACATACAACACATACCCACACAATCAGGAACTAGGAAAGTAATTTCAAAACTTTGGCTGTCTTCACATAGCCAGAGGAGGAGGCGATCCTTAAGAGGTATTTAGAGTTTATAGGGTTTTTGTGTGTGTGTGTGTGTGTGTGTGTGTGTGTGTTCATGAAAGACTTGAGGAGTTGAGAAGGGTCAAAAAAAAAGAAAAAGAAATTTGTTATAACAAAATGGTAACTTGCAGATAATAAGCCTAGTTTAAAAAAAAAATCTTTTAGGACTGATGGAAAAATCTGAGAATTAAGGGAGGAAAGACATAAGAGTTTCTCTTGGATATTTGGAATAATAAAAGAAATATCTGAAACTTTAACTGGTGGAGAGATAACCAAGGGGCTTCCCAGGCCACTTAGGACTGTTTTTGAGGAATTTGGAGAGGTAAAGCCCACTGGGTACTTTACTCAGATTCAGAGAAATGTGCTATCGGTAAAAAGAGACAGATGCAGTACTAGAAAAAGACTGTGCATTGGGGCAGAGGGAGTTTTCCTAAGCTAGATAAGAAAGGGCTAGGCCTGAAGGCAGTCCTGCAAGATTTGGATGCACCCAGGAGAGGATGCCAACAGGTTGCAAAGTCTTCAAGCTGTCCGAGTTCTGGTTCTTGAACTATGAGGATGATCATGTCATGTGTACTTGTGCATGCTAAGTCGCTTCAGTCATGTCCGACTCTTTGCAATCCTCTGGACTGTAGCCGGCCAGGCTCCTCTATCCATGGGATTCTCTAGGTAAGAATACTGCAGTGGGTCGCATGCCCTCCTCTAGGGGATCTTTCCAACCTAGGAATGGAACCCGCATCTCTTATGTCTCCTGAATTGGCAGGCAGGTTCTTTACCACTAGTGCATGTTCCATGTTAAATACCATCACTCATTTATTGTCTACAATAATTTTGTGGAGTGGTGAGAGAGAGCAGGGATGTATGAATATCTGTAGGAATGTAGAGACCTACCCCATATTCACATACTTTTTCTGGGTCCTGTGTAACAGCAATCCTCTACAGTGCTACCTGCCACAGTGCTCCTCAGTGGAGACCAGAAAGAGAAAGTCTACCCCTTTCGCAGTAATACGGCAAACTCCAAATATTTTCTCCAAATATTTTTTGAAGGCCAGTCACCCCTTTGAGGAAGGGTAAATTGCAAGTTGATTTATACTTAACAGAAAGCTGATTACTACTGACCACAAATAATTCTGCATCCCTCTAGATTTGAGAAATGCCACCACCAATTTAGTGCCTGGGTATTTTTATAGCAATTACTGTTAATGGGAAATAAAGTTCATTTTCAAAACTGCAAACCGAAAGGAGGATTTGAAAGTTGGATTCTGGTTTTCCTGACCTACACAGTGTTTTTCTCCCTCATAAAACACAACAGAGTTGACCCTCTGGTCCCAGTGAAAGCCCACTGGGTACTTTACTCAGATTCAGAGAAATGTGCTATCGGTAAAAAGAGACAGATGTAGTACTAGAAAAAGACTGTGCATTGGGGCAGAGGGAGTTTCCCTAAGCTAGATAAGGAAGGGCTAGGCCTGAAGGCAGTCCTGCAAGATTTGGATGCACCCAGGAGAGGATGCCAACAGGTTGCAAAGTCTTCAAGCTGTCCGAGTTCTGGTTCTTGAACTATGAGGATGATCATGTCATGTGTACTTGTGCATGCTAAGTCGCTTCAGTCATGTCCGACTCTTTGCAATCCTCTGGACTGTAGCCGGCCAGGCTCCTCTATCCATGGGATTCTCTAGGTAAGAATACTGCAGTGGGTCGCATGCCCTCCTCTAGGGGATCTTTCCAACCTAGGAATGGAACCCGCATCTCTTATGTCTCCTGAATTGGCAGGCAGGTTCTTTACCACTAGTGCATGTTCCATGTTAAATACCATCACTCATTTATTGTCTACAATAATTTTGTGGAGTGGTGAGAGAGAGCAGGGATGTATGAATATCTGTAGGAATGTAGAGACCTACCCCATATTCACATACTTTTTCTGGGTCCTGTGTAACAGCAATCCTCTACAGTGCTACCTGCCACAGTGCTCCTCAGTGGAGACCAGAAAGAGAAAGTCTACCCCTTTCGCAGTAATACGGCAAACTCCAAATATTTTCTCCAAATATTTTTTGAAGGCCAGTCACCCCTTTGAGGAAGGGTAAATTGCAAGTTGATTTATACTTAACAGAAAGCTGATTACTACTGACCACAAATAATTCTGCATCCCTCTAGATTTGAGAAATGCCACCACCAATTTAGTGCCTGGGTATTTTTATAGCAATTACTGTTAATGGGAAATAAAGTTCATTTTCAAAACTGCAAACCGAAAGGAGGATTTGAAAGTTGGATTCTGGTTTTCCTGACCTACACAGTGTTTTTCTCCCTCATAAAACACAACAGAGTTGACCCTCTGGTCCCAGTGAAACTAAAAGGCCATCTCAGGGAAAACAGGACGTGGTTAAGAACAATGACACCTCTGCAAACCACAGGCAGAGCCAGAAGATGAATAGAGAGGCCTGGTGTTTTTCAGAAAGTCAGAAGAAAAGCATGGGTTCAAAAGGAAAACAATGACTGTGCAAATACTATTGTTATTTTTGCCCATAAACCAAAATTTCCACCTTCCTCCTCATACTGGTCCATTTTCACCTGAATATAATGCTTAGGGATGGTCTTCCCTGCATCCGATGCCCTCTTACCCATGCTCCAAAGCCCATCATGTGGTTCTTATGTCCTTCATCATTATTGTCATCTTTTAAATGACAGGTTTGTTCAAAAATTCTCTACAAGGAACCCCTAGTCATATGAATTACTATATATATACATATACACATATGTATGATATATTTACATATGTTTTCAACCATAAATATTGAAATTCAACAGCCTAGGAAGAATAACTGGGGGGAAGGAACTATGACCAGCTCTCCAAAATAATTCATATTTGATCTAAGACTCTTTATAGCCAGAGTTGAGATTTTTGTTAAAATACAGAAATCTGTGACTAGGAGATACTTGGCAGTTTTCACAATTGCTGTTACAATGAGAGCACCTATGAAAATGAACTAGATTTATTTCAATCAATAAAGCAATAACAATACATTAAGATATTACTCTCCGTAACACTCAGCCCAGCCTATTCCTCATGCAACATTTCCTTTCAATGTCCTTAATCTAGGTACAAGGATTTTTAGAATTTGAAGCAGTTGTAAAGGAAGACATAATCATTTAAACCTAACTAATAGAGGAACATTAGCTCAAGAGCAAAATATGAACCACAATCTATTAAATTTACTATTTCTGCCATTCATCAATTTCACTGATCGTTACAAATAAGAGCAATAAAAAGGCAATAGCTGAGGCACTTAAACTAAATGAAAAAGAAAAGTGAAACACTGTCATTTTTCAAGAGTTGATTTTTAAAAGTTCTTTTTCTTTCTTAAATAAAATGCCTCCCTTTTGTTACACTTATAAAAAATAATTAGAAATGGTACCAGTCAATATAAAGGCTCAGATATCTACGTGTGCATAAGCTATTCATGAAAAAATTTGGCTTGTTCCTTTTAATGGTGCCCAAGTACTTAACAGATACTCCTGTTAAATTTGTGTGTAAAATGATGAATATTTCTTCTTCGATCACAGGGATGGTTAGGCTGCTGATCTCATAGTTTCCCATTATATAATCATATTCATTTGAATTTTGCATTTTTTAAAGTTGTTTTAATGTTTCTAAACTCAAAAATACTAAGTTATAAGATCCTTGAGGGCAGAACCTAGTTTATTCATCTTGTTTTTCCTCCCTAATGATTCACAGAGTGGCCCATATCATTAAAACTGCTTAATAGCTGACAGATGAAAGCATTAACATTTGCCCAAAATAGTAACTTTTTTGTCTAAATTCTTGATTTTGAACTTGGCACGTTTTCCTTTGTATTTCCAACTTAGCTTGCTTCACTTGGGTAGCTAACAAGCAGCTTGCTAAGCCAAAATGGCATCTCCCAATAATGAGTTTGGTTATCCAAGAACACCCCTAATTTTAAATTCTGTTTTTCTCTTTACCTTATTTTATATTCCATCTTGGCACTTGAATATCCTGTCTGTATTTTGCTAGAATGATGTTGCTGATGTAGGTAAAAAATACTTGAAATTTATGTGTTCTGCAATTTCTTACATTTTGTTGCTGGAACACTTTGAAATCCTCTGATTTTGTACAGAAACTGTCAACATAAGGGACAAACTGGTGATTTATAGATAGAAATGTGAGTCTAAATTTCTATGTTGCCAAGCTGCTCATTTTGAAAACACAGTGAATTACAGGATAAGTAAATCCACAGAACTGGAATGTTTCCCCTTATTTCTCCAATGAGTGATAAGCAATGTTCCTCTTCAATGAATAATTTTTGTTTATCTCATTGATCATTTGCACTGAAAAAATGTCTCATCCAAGTTTCTAGTCATCTCTTTTTTTAAAAGAAATAATTACAGTAATCTTTGGGGGATATTGCATATTAAATATCTGATTCTTTCTTTTGCATTTTATGACAGTTTCTAAAATTATATACCAATTGGTACTGCAGTTCTGGTTTGGAGACTAACAGCTCAAAGAAAATATGAACTTGATCCAAATTGAGATTATTTTAAAAGCTACATTATGTAATAATGTTAGGGATATAAATGTTAGCTAAAGAAAGGGAAGTTACGATACCTTTTTTGGTAAAAAATAAAAAAAAAATTAACTTAGGATAATGAACAAAAACATCTAAAAACTATAATGAAAATGTAACCTCCGACCTACTCAGCAGTAGACTAAAAGCCAGTTTTCCATCAGAAGGTAGTAACATTGACCTCCAGAATAGGAACAGAAATTTACTGTCTCTTTCTAATATTTCCCCTCCTTATACTGCCATAGTCTCTAACTCTCCTTGTCCTTATTCCAAAATCAACAACCAAATAATAAACCAGAAGTAGCACAAATTTCCTCTCCATTATCCAAGGCTCAGATCCATTCTTTCCTCTTTTATATCTCTCTTGACTTTTGTGATCCACACTCTAATTTTTTCAACTCTTGTTTCATGTTTCAACTGGAACATGCAACCTAGCGCTAGTTGCTGGATTACTTTTTTCCTTTTAACCGAATTGTAAATCGTCTAATATTAACCACTAACATCAGTGCCTGTGATATATAAGTCAGTGTTTTACATGTACTAACTCCTTTAATCCTCATACAGCTCTATTAGTATCCCCATTTTAGAGATGCAAAATAGACTCAGAGAGATTAAGTAACTTGTTCAAAGTCACAGTTGGCAAAAAGTAGAGCTAGGTTTTGGGTACACAGTCTACGTCCCTAATCAGAATGCTATACTCTCTCAAACACATTTCTACCTGGAAACAACTTCAACTGTCTCCTTGACAGTTGAAGACAGTACTTCCTAGTAGTGGGGATTCCAGGTATCTAGATTCTGGTAAAGAAGATGGGCTTAATTAGATTTAATCATAGACATTAAATAAATTTTTTCTATTAACTGAACTTTGAAAGGCAGAATAATGGCTTGGAAGATATGTTGTCATTTTCTGGGATCTTTCAAGACTCTTTTGCCAAATGGCAATGGAGGATACTGAGCAGGAACGGTAAAGGACCAAGAGGGCAGAGATGCCTATAGCTACAGCCCAAGCATGATGTGCAGCCTGCTGCTATGTCTTTAGGCTGGGCATTCTAATATCTGGGCTTCCCTGGTGGCTTAGACAGTAAAGAATCCACCTGTACCTGTAGCTCAAATGTTAAAGAATCTGCCTCCAATTCAGGAGACCTGGATTCAATCTCTGGGTCAGGAAGATCCTCTGGAGAAGTGAATGGCAATCCACTCCAGTATTCTTGCTTGAGAATCCCATAGACAGACAAGCCAGGATGGCTACAGTTTGTGGGGTTGCAAAGAGTTGAACATGACTGAGTGACTAACACATTTATTCTAATATCTGAATTGGGATATCAGTTCAGATCAGTTCAGTTGCTCAGTTGTGTCTGACTCTTTGTGATGCCATGGACTGCAGCATGCCAGGTCTCCTGTTCATCATAAACTTCTGGAGTTTACTCAAGGAGTATGTCCATTGAGTCGGTGATGCCATCCAATCATCTCATCCTCTGTCATCCCCTTATCCTCCTGCCCTCAATCTTTCCCAGCATCAGGGTCTTTTCAAATGAGTTAGCTGTTTGCATCAGGTGGCCAAAGTATTGGAGTTTCAGCTTCAGCATCAGTCCTTCCATTGAATATTCAGGACAGATTCCCTTTAGGATAGACTGATTGGATCTCCTTTCAGTCCAAGGGACTCTCAAGAGTCTTCTCCAACACTACAGTTCAAAAACATCAAATCTTCAACGCTAGGTTCAACTCTCCCATCCATAAATGACTACTGGAAAAGCCATAGCTTTGACTAGGTGGACCTTTGTCAGCAAAGTAATGTCTCTGCTTCTTAATATGCTGTCTATGTTGGTCATAACTTTTCTCCCAAGGAGTAAGTGTCTTTTAATATCATGGCTGCAGTCACCATCTGCAGTGATTTTGGAGCCCAAAAAAATAAGGTCTGTCACTGTTTCCACTGTTTCCCCATCTATTTGCCATGAAGAGATGGGACCAGATGCCATGATCTTAGTTTTCTGAATGTTGAGCTTTAAGCCAAATTTTTCACTCTTCTTTTTCACTTTTATCAAGAGGTGCTTTAGTTCTTCTTCACTTTCTGCCATAAGGGTGGTGTCATCTGCATATCTGAGGTTATTGATATTTCTCCTGGCAATCTTGATCCCAGCTTGTGCTTCAGCCAGCCCAGCGTTTCTCATGATGTACTCTGCATAGAAGTTAAATAAGCAGGGTGACAATATACAGCCTTCACGTACTCCTTTCCGGAGTTGGAACCAGTCTGGTACTCCATGTCCAGTTCTAACTGTTGCTTCTTGATCTGAACATAGATTTCTCAGGAGGCAGGTCAGGTGGTCTGATATTCCCATCTCTTTCAGAATTTTCCACAGTTTATTGTGATCCACACAGTCAAAGGCTTTGGTGTAGTCAATAAAGCAGAAATGGATTATTTTCTGGAACTCTCTTGCTTTTTTGATGATCCAACAGATGTTGACAATTTGATCTCTGCTTCCTCTGCTTTTTCTAAATCCAGATTGAACATCTGGAAGTTCACAGTTCATGTACTATTGAAGCCTGGTTTGGAGAATTTTTAGCATTACTTTGCTAGCATATGAGATGAGTACAGTTGTGTGGTAGTTTGAGCATTCTTTGGGATTGCCTTTCCTTGGGATTGGAGTGAAAACTGACTTTTTCGAGTTCCATGGCCACTGCTGAGTATTCCAAATTTGCTACAATACGGAGTGTAGTGCTTTCACAGCATAATCTTTAGGATTTGAAATAGCTCAACTGGAATTCCATCACCTCCACTAGCTTTATTTATAGTGATGCTTCATAAGTCCCCCTTGACTTCACATTCCAGGATGTCTGGCTCTAGATTAGTGATCACATCATCATGATTATCTGGGTCGTGAAGATCTTTTTTTGTACAGTTCTTCTGTGTATTCTTGCCACCTCTTCTTAATATCTTCTGCTTCTGTTAGGTCCATAGAATTTCTGTCTTTTATTGTACCCATCTTTGCATGACATGTTCCCTTGGTATCTCTCATTTCCTTGAGGAGATCTCTAGTCTTTCCCATTCTGTTGTTTTCCTCTATTTCTTTGCATTGATCACTGAGGAAGGCTTTCTTATCTCTCCTTGCTATTCTTTGGAACTCTGCATTCAAATGGGTCTATCTTTCCTTTCTCTTTTGCCTTTCACTTCTCTTCTTTTCTCAGCTATTTGTAAGGCCTCCTCAGACAACCATTTTGCCTTTTTGCATTGCTTTTCCTTGTGGATGGTCTTGATCCCTGCCTCCTGTACAATGTCATGAACCTCTGTCTATAGTTTTTCAGGCACTCTGTCTATCAGATTTAATCCCTTGAATCTGTTTGTCACTTCCACTGTAGTCATAAGGGATTTGATTTAGGTCATAGCTGAATGGGAATTGGGATATACTTATGACTTAAAATGACTGTGACACTTCTTGTTACTCAGAATGAGCAAACCAGTCATCAGCCTTTCAAAGTGTCAAAGTAGTGAGTCCATTACCAGAAAACAATTACTCTCACTACATATAGAGGGTGAGTGAGGAATAAAAATACACTTTTATACTGCTTGTAATAAACACATTGGAGCATATTAGTTAATCATATTTAAATATATGCTTATGATTTTATTGTCTGTGTTAGTCATTCAGTTGTGCACAACTCTATGTGACCCTATGAACTGCAGCCCACCGGGCTCCTCTGTCCATGGGATTTCTCAGGCAAGAATACTGTAGTGGGCAACCATTCCCTTCTCCAGGGGATCTTCCCGACCCAGGGATCAAAACTGGATCTCCCATATTGCAGGTGGATTCTTTACCTCTGAGTCACCAGGGAATCTCATGATTTTATCATGTTAGCCCTATAAATATGCTCTGGAATTAATGCTGCACAGAATGATTTTTGAAAAATGCTGTTAAATTTGTAAATGGGAGAGATGTTAGGAAGATAAAATGAGCTAGCATGCCAAGAGGGAAATTCAGATTTTTTGGGGGAGTGTTGTGTGGAGGACTCTCTGGTCAGTGATTCACATGATTTTTTCTGGTCTAGTAATCAAAAGAAGCCTATGAAATAGACATCATCCCATTTTGCAGTGGGCAACATTTTACACTCAAAGGTTACTATGTAAATGCTACTTTATCTTTTAATTTCCATTTTCTGATGACTGTTAAGTTTTGGTATTATTACCCTTATTTTTTATAGTTGATAAAGTGGAGATTTCTTAGAGAGGTCACATATCTTATGCAATGTCCCTTTGACTGAAGAACCAGGGTTTGAATCTAGTCCAAATTCCAACATCTGTATCCTTAACTGAATGATTTCAATCCTTAAAGTTAGTGTAACTTCAAGATCATAAATCACTCAATGAATATTTCTAGTCTAGTGAAAAGTGTGCACATGACCCAGGGGCCACAGAGAAAAGAATGAAAATTAGCTCTGTGCTAACATCCAGTTGCCTAACTGACATCTCTGTATAAGTGAAGGGTCCAAAGCTGGATTTTTTATGTTTTCTTTTAAAACTGTTCCACCTACAACTTTCCTCACTTAGGCTGATGGAAAATCTATTCTTCTATTTGCCCTAATTAGGAAAAACCTGAAATAACACCAATTACGTTAACAGAGAGAATATAATATAAATAACTGGGTACTGGATATACGTGTGTTAACTGAGTAACCGAATAGGCAAAAAGTGCAAGGGCAGGAAGCAACAACCATGGCTGAGGAACAGGGGCAAGAGATGGGCAATTGTAATACTTAGTGTCTCAGACCTCTAAGGAAAGAAAGCAGACGGGAAGGTTACAGGAAGCCAACAGTTCAGTTCAGTTCAGTCGCTCAGTCGTGTCCGACTCTTTGCGACCCCATGAATCGCAGCACGCCAGGCCTCCCTGTCCATCACCATCTCTCGGAGTTCACTCAGACTCACATCCATCGAGTCAGTGATGCCATCCAGCCATCTCATCCTCGGTCGTCCCCTTCTCCTCCTGCCCCCAATCCCTCCCAGCATCAGAGTCTTTTCCAATGAGTCAACTCTTCGCATCAGGTGGCCAAAGTACTGGAGTTTCAGCTTTAGCATCATTCCTTCCAAAGAAATCCCAGGGCTGATCTCCTTCAGAATGGACTGGTTGGATCTCTTTGCAGTCCAAGGGACTCTCAAGAGTCTTCTCCAACACCACACTTCAAAAGCATCAATTCTTCGGCGATCAGCCTTCTTCACAGTCCAACTCTCACATCCATACATGACCACAGGAAAAACCATAGCCTTGACTAGACGGACCTTAGTCGGCAAAGTAATGTCTCTGCTTTTGAAAATGCTATCTAGGTTGGACATAACTTTTCTTCCAAGGAGTAAGCGCTGTCTCTTATACACATCTAGATGTGTATAAGAGACAGAGGACTGGTTGGATCTCCTTGCAGTCCAAGGGACTCTCAAGAGTCTTCTCCAACACCACAGTTCAAAAGCATCAATTCTTCGGCGATCAGCCTTCTTCACAGTCCAACTCTCACATCCATACATGACCACTGGAAAAACCATAGCCTTGACTAGACGGACCTTAGTCGGCAAAGTAATGTCTCTTCTTTTGAATATGCTATCTAGGTTGGTCATAACTTTTCTTCCAAGGAGTAAGTGTCTTTTAATTTCATGGCTGCAATTACCATCTGCAGTGATTTTGGAGCCCCCCAAAATAGCTCATGTCTACTTACATATAAACAAAACCAACTGAAGTTAACTATGGATTCTCAAAATGTTAATTTTATTAAGGTGGAACCTGAGATATATTGGGTTTATTTTCTCTTTATGCCATCAGTAGCTAATTTATTCTGTGTGAGATATTTTAAAATTTGATATCGCCATACACACGATATAAAATTTTCAACTCTAATGAAAATTTGTATAGGAAATTGTTACTATGTCTAGATTAACTGATAACAAACTTGGTCAAAGAATCAAAATATTATGGATTGAAAGGCTCTCACAGTGCTGAATCTACTAAGCTATTCCCCCAAAACTGGTCATGCTACTGCTGCTACTCCAAAGACAAGGCTAGCCTGCTCTAAATGTTTGCAGGGCCAGATGCACAGGACCAAAAAGACCATGTCCCAAAGCACACCCTTCTTTCCCATCCTCATCTCTCCCAGCTACATCCTTCACTGGGAAGGGCTTGAAGCACAAGCACGTGGAGAAATGAATATGCATGTATTTCATTTAACCGATTATGAGTAATCTGTTATTCCACTTACTCATGTTTTGATTTTCCGAAATGTTTAGCTTAAATTTAAACATACTTCCCATGACACGCATTAATAATAAGAACAACAAAACAACAAAAGGAAGAAGGGAAAGGTTATCTGGTACAAGGTTTTCTTAGTGAACCCATGCTAATTGCTAATAATTATCTTTCATTTTCCTTCTTAATGTAATTACTTCCTACATTACTCAAAAGATTTTTATGTAGTATCTTGGTGCCTCAGTTATTTCCTGGCTCAGTTTTGCAAAGGACACTTAATAGCAATTTGGAAATCTCACCTGTTGAACTGTTTCTGTTCCCTTGAATGTTACTTCTCCATCCAGGAGTTATAAAATAAATTTTAATAACAATAAAAATAATCATATACATTAACCTGTTAGTAAAGCCTTTTATTCTTACAAAAGCAGCATGTGTTCAAAATTTTAGACAGTATAGATAAGCTGGTTCTTGTTCAAGATGGTGATGTGGGAGGATCCTGAACTTGGCTACTTCTGTGGATACACTGAATCTACAACTGAATATGTAACCAACCCCCTATACGTCCCACTCCATGGCTCTGTGAATCACAACCAAGCGTTAGCTGAACTCCTAGCTACTCCTGAGGAGCAAAGAGATTGAACCTCAGGCCTGAAATCATAAAAGTTCTAGAAGAAAACATAGGTGGTCTTTTTGAACCACAACACTGTCAAACTGGAAACCAACTACAAGAAAACTGCAAAAAACAAATATGTGGAGGCTAAAAAAATGCTACTAAGTAATCAATGGCTCACTGAAGAAATGAAAAAGGAAATTTAAAAATAACTGGAGACAAAAATGGAAACATAGCAATCCAAAATCTATGGAGCACAGCAAAAACAGTTCTAAGAGGAAGGTTAATGGCCTACCTCAGGGAATAAAAATTTCAACCAACTGTTGGAAGGACTGATGCTGAAGCTGAAACTCCAATACTTTGGCCACCTGATGCGAAGAACTGACTCATTGGAAAAGACCCTGATGCTGGGAAAGATTGAGGGCAGGAGGAGAAGGGGATGACAGAGGATGAGATGGTTGAATGGCATCATCCACTCAATGGACAGGAGTTTAAACTCTGGGAGTTGGTGATGGACAGGGAGGCCTGGCATGCTGCAATTCATGGGGTCGCAAAGAGTCGGACACGACTGAGGAACTGAACTGAACTGAACCTTACACCTAAAAGAACTAGAAAACATTGAACAACAACAATCCCAAAGACAGTAGAAGGAAAAAATCATAAGAACAAAAAATAAAACAGAGGCTAAAAAAAAAAAGGAAAGAATGAAACTAAGAGCTGGTTCTTTGAAAAGACAAAATTGATAAGCCTTTCACCAGACTCATCAAGAAAAATTAAGGCCTGAATAAAATCAGAAATGAAGTTATAATCAACACTACAGAAACACAAAATATCCTAAAATTACTACAAATATATGCCAATAAAAATGTACAACTTAGAATAAAAAGGATAAATTTTTAGAAACACCATCTCCCAAGACTGAATCAGGAAGAAATAGAAATATGAACAGATCAATTACCAGTGTTGAAACTGAATCAAAAATTTTTAAAAATACCTCTCAATAAACAAAGGTCCAGGACAAGAGGGCTTCATGGGTGAATTCTAGCAAATATTTCAAGAATAGTTAACACCTATTCTCAAACCATTCCAGTGTACCAAAGAGGAAGGAACGTTTTCAGAACTCATTCTATAAAGCCAGCATCACCCTAATACCAAGCCCAGACAAAACACCACAGAAAAAAGTACAGGCATGAATCAATGATTAACATAGATGCAAAAATCCTTAATAAAATATTAGCAAAGTGAGTTCAACAATACATTAAAGAGCTCATACACCATGATGAAGTGAGTTTTGTCCCAAGGATGCAAGAATGGTTTAATATCCACAAATCAATCACTGTGATATACCATATTAACAAACTGAAGAACAAAACTCATGTGCTCAATATACGAAGAAAATGCTTTTGACAAAATTCAACCTCCATTTATGGTAAAAAATTCTCCTGAAGGTGCACAGAGGAAAACATACCTCAACACAATAAAGGTGATATATGACTAGCCCACAGTTAACACCATACTTTATAGTGAAAACCTGACTTTTTTTCTCTAAGACAGGAATGAGAAAGGAACCCCCCTCTCACTGTTTGCAAATGGCATTATACGTATAAAATCCAAAAAATGCCACCAAAAGCGATTTTAACTAATAAATGAATTCAATAAAGTTGCAGGGTACAAAATTAACATACATAAATTTTTTGCATTTCTATACACTAACAGCAAACTATCAGAGAAATTAGGAAAACTATCCCATTCACAATTACATCAGAAAGAATAAAATAGGAATAAGCAAGAAGGTAAAGACCTACACATCAAGGACTATAAGACCTTGTGGAAAGAAACAGAAGATGACGCAAACAAATGTAAAGATGTACTGTGCTCATGAATTGGCAGAATTAATGTTGCTAAAATGACCATACTATCCAAGGCAATCTACAGATTCAATGCAATCCCTATCAAAATACCAATGGCATTTTCATATAACTAGAGCAAATAATTCCAAAATTTGTATGGGGACACAAAAGACCCCAAATAGCCAAAACAATCTAGAGAAAGAAGAACAAAACTAGATGTATCATGTGCCCTGATTTCAAACTATATTATAGATCTACAGTAATCAAAACAGTATGGTATTGCCACAAGAACAAACACTCAGCTCAATGGAACAGAATAGAAAGCCCAGAAATAAAGCCACATATTTATGGTCAATTTATGACTAAGGAGGCATACCAATGGGTTAAAAAACAGCCTCATCCATAAATGATTTTGGGAAAATTGTACAGCTACATACAAAAGAATCAAACTGGACTACTTTTCTTAATATTATATACAAAAATAAATTCAAAATTGATCAAAGATTTAAATGTTAAGACCTGAAACCATAAAACTCCCAGAAGAAAACACAGGCAGTATGGTCTAAAGTGAAATAAGCCAGTCACAAAAAGAAATACTGCTTGATTCCACTTATGTGATGTAGCTCACTGTCAATTTCATAGGGACAGAAAATGAAATTGTGATTGCCAGGGGCTGGGGGAAGGGGAAGTGGAGACTTGCTTAATGGGTATAAAGTTTCACTTCTGTAAGATGAAAGTAATTCTGGAGATTGGGTTGCACAACAACGTGAATATGCTCAACAACATTGAACTCAAGACTTATAAATGATTGAGATGCTCAGTTGTATATGCATGCTGCTGCTGCTGCTGCTAAGTCATGTCAGTCATGTCCGACTCTGTGCGACCCCATAGATGGCAGCCTACCAGGCTCCCATCTCTGGGATTCTCCAGGCAAGAATACTGGAGTAGGTTGCCATTTCCTCCTCCAGTGCATGAAAGTGAAAAGTGAAAGTGAAGTCGCTCAGTCGTGTCCGACTCTTCCCGACCCCATAGACTGCAAGCTCCTCCATCCATGGGATTTCTCAGGCAAGAGTACTGGAGTGGGGTGCCATTGCCTTCTCCATGTATATGCATATCTTACCACAATTAAGCAAAAAGAAGAGCAGCAACAACAAAAAGGGCAGAAATAAACCTAGCTCATAGGAGTCAAGTCTTCACTGTAGGCTTACATGTTCTTAATTACTATTGTTTTCTAAAGTCGGCATATATAATTTAATGACATTGGCTTCATTTAGCAGTGTTTCCCTCTCAAGACAGGTATTCCAATTTTGTATACTTTCAGGTAACTTTGTATCTTAAAATCACCTTTTCTACCCTCTTTAAGTGTACTGATTTGTGGCAAGAATACCTGGCAAGTACTAGAAAACNCATTGGCTTCATTTAGCAGTGTTTCCCTCTCAAGACAGGTATTCCAATTTTGTATACTTTCAGGTAACTTTGTATCTTAAAATCACCTTTTCTACCCTCTTTAAGTGTACTGATTTGTGACAAGAATACCTGGCAAGTACTAGAAAACAAGATGCTGGAGATTCTTCCCTAATGGCATTTCAAATTTACTAGCATCTAAATGGTTTCTGTTCTCTGTTTAAAAAGACAGCACCAATTCTTGTTGATGTATGACAGAAAACCACAAAATTCTGTAAAGCAGTTATCCTTCAATTAAAATTTTATTTTAAAAAGGCATTCCCCCAGTACTTCCCTGATGATCCAGTGACTGAAAAATCACCTTCCATGTAGAGCTCTTAGAATATGCCTGGCTCTTTGTAAAACCCTAATAAATGTTAGACACAATGAAAGTTTGCTCTCATTATTTTTCTTATTTGTTGCCAGTATTTCTCAGCTTGCTGTTTCCCTTTTACTTTCCTTCTGCTCTCTTCTAAATTACTAGCTTATCCTTTACAATTTCTTTCATCACTCAACCACTAAAAAAATCTCCAATCCAGAGATTTAATAAACATTTATTTTCTTGCAATTATTAAAAAAGAAATCCAGGCTGAGAAATTGGTTCAGATTTTAAAACTCTTGTAAACATCGTATTCCCAGAATATCATGGACAGATGTGGCCTGAGAAATCATTTCATTCACACCCTCATTTCTCTGATGAGGAAACAGAGATCAAAGATGTTGTTGTAAGTGGTTTCATCCAACCTGGTCTGGGAAGGTTTAGCACGCTGGGCTCTGGAATCCCAGCTTGCTGTTTTGCCAGTGCTTCCTAAATTCTTCACCAACAAAGTTGAAAAAAGTGAAAGTGTTAGTCACTTCGGTTGTGTCCTACTCTTTTGGACTGTAGCCTACCCTACCAGGCTCCCCTGTCCATGGAATTCTCCAGGCAAGAATACTGGAGTGGGTAGCCATTCTCTTCTCCAGGGGATATTCTCCACCCAGGGATCAAACCCAGGTCTCCTGCTTTGCAGACGGTTTCTTTACCATCTGAGCCAGCAAGGAAATCCAAATAAAGTTAGTCACTCCATCATGTCCAATTCTTTGCAACCCCATGGACTATAGTCCCCCTTTATATTCCTCTTTGTGGAACCAACTTTAGAAGTTTGTTCTATTGAGCTGCATTGGAGTGATAATGCATTTCTCAAAGAGTCAGGTCAGGGTGATATAACCTCTGCACCCATATTGAATGGATATTCCCAGCCCAACGAACAGAAATGCCAGACCATTTCTTTAAAAATGTTGACATATTGAAATTGTTGTTAGTTCCAGTTATGTGGGCTTCTCTCACAGCTCAGCTGGTAAAAGAATCTGCCTGCAGTGCAGGAGACCCTGGTTCGATTCCTGGGTTGGGAAGATCCACTGGAGAAGGGATAAGCTACCCACTCCAGTATTCTTGGGCTTCCCTTGTGGCTCAGCTGATAAAAAGAATCCACCCGCAATGCAGGAGACTTGGTTCGATTCCTGCGTTGGGAATCCCCTGGAGAAGGGAAAGACTACCCATGCCAGTATTCTGGCCTGGAGAATTCCATGGACTAGACTGAGCGACTGAACTGAACCGAACTGATACAGTCCATAGGGCACGACTTTCATTTTCACTTTCCAGTTATTACCAGAGAGAACCACTAGAGGGCAGAGAAACCCCCTGTCTGGGATGCAGCGCTTGTGTCCTACAACTCACAGTGGTTGGAATCCTAGGGACCTGCCTGCACAACAGATACCCCACTGCCCCTGAAAAGTACTTGTTCTCGTGGCCCACATTCTCTAGATTTAACGAAGAGCATATTTATTTCTTCTGCCTTCTCATGGATTTGAGGCTAAAGTCCTTTGCTGCTTCAGTTGAATTTTGCCCTTTGATTCACTCAGGTTGTTTAATCTGGCTACAAAGGCACCTCAGTTTCATTCCATTGGATCTCTCATATCAAAATGTAATGCTTTCATAAATTTTCTGGAACTTGATAGAATTCTGCATTCTTTTCACATTTTGTAAGTCTAACAGGGTCAAACCCCTCAGTTCAGTTCAGTTCAGTCGCTCAGTCGTGTCCGACTCTTTGCGAACCCCATGAATCGCAGCACGCCAGGCCTCCCTGTTCATCACCATCTCTCGGAGTTCACTCAGATTCACATCCATTGAGTCAGTGATGCCATCCAGCCATCTCATCCTCGGCCGTCCCCTTCTCCTCCTGCCCCCAATCCCTTCCAGCATCAGAGTCTTTTCCAATGAGTCAACTCTTATATTGCTGAAGCCTGGCTTGGAGGATTTTGAGCATTACTTTACTAGCATGTGAGATGAGTGCAATTGTGCGGTAATTGGAGCATTCTTTTGCATTGCCTTTCTTTGGGATTGGAATGAAAACTGACCTTTTCCAGTCCTGTGGCCACTGCTGAGTTTTCCAAATTTGCTGGCAGATTGAGTGCAGCACTTTCACAGCATCATCTTTCAGGATTTGAAACAGCTCAACTGGAATTCCATCACCTCCACTAGCTTTGTTCGTAGTGATGCTTTCTAAGGCCCACTTGACTTCACATTCCAAGATGTCTGGCTCTAGATTAGTGATCACATCATCATGATTATCTGGGTCGTGAAGATCTTTTTTGTACAGTTCTTCTGTGTATTCTTGCCACCTCTTCTTAATATCTTCTGCTTCTGTTAGGTCCATACCATTTCTGTCCTTTATCGAGCCCATCCTTGCATGAAATGTTCCCTTGATATCTCTAATTTTCTTGAAGAGATCTCTAGTCTTTCCCATTCTGTTGTTTTCCTCTATTTCTTTGCATTGATCACTGAAGAAGGCTTTCTTATCTCTTCTTGCTATTCTTTGGAACTCTGCATTCAGGTGCTTATATCTTTCCTTTTCTCCTTTGCTTTTCGCCTCAGCCAAGAAGGAGTAAGTCCCTTCTTCCCCTTTCTTACTGGCATTTCCCCTTTTTTATTGCCTGTCATCCAAGTCTAACAAGGGACAACTGGCAAAGCCGAAACATGCTTCACAGAGTGCCAAACCCAGCATCACAAAGGCAAATATAAGCAGGATGAGTTTGGAGTTGCGAGTCAATAGCTTATTAACTGGCATACCCATTTAAAAATTGAATCACATCGTGACTTCCTTTGCTGAAAATCCTGAAAGGACTCACTCACCATTTTCCTAGAGTAAAACCCAAAGTCCTTACAGTGACCCATGGGGCCTTATATAAATTACTCCCCAGATCTCTGTCCTTACCTCCAGCTCCTCCATTCCTCTCTCCCTCTGTTCCAGCCTCCTGCTCTTGCTCTTTCTCAGACACACCAAGCATGGCACTGCTGAAATGGCCCTTGCTTAGTTCTTCTCTCTGCCATTCTGGAATGTTCTACCCCAGAGATCCAGAGGGCTGACTCCCTCCTCACCTTTTTCAAGCCTTTGATCACATCTTATCTTTTCAAAAAGACTTAGTCTGATGACACTATTTAATACAGCACTTTGCCCACCCACCCCAGCCCTGCATCCCAATTCTGTGACCCTGTTCTCTGTTTTCTATTTTTTAATAGCACTCATTATCTTCTATCATATTGTATAAGTTACCTATATTCTATGTTTATTGTTACAACCTTTTTCTTGACTGCTGTCATGTAAGTCCCATAAGAGCAGGGGTATTTGTTTCTTCACTCACATAGTTCAAGCATCTAAAACTGTGCCTAGCACGTGGTAGACACACAGTAACTATTGATGGACATGAAAATATGTCACTTTAGTCAGCTCTGTAAAGTTATTCATTATTTATGGGGAATGAGAAGAATGATTAAATTTTGCTATGTTTCCTTTTAAGTATAAAAACCTGTATTTTGCCCTCCTTGATAGGCAGGCCCATTTGCTTTTCTTGAGTTAACCTTTGCAGAAGATGGAAAAAGTGCTAAAATATAGCCATTTAATAAGGGGAGGTTGCCTAGAATAAAAAAATTCCTCTCAGATAACCATGAGGTGCTTGTTCAACAGGCAAATAATTGAGTCAATCGCTCAACAGAATATATGAACATAAAATAACAATTGCACCATTGAGATATTAAAAGCCAAATCCATATTTTTATGTATACATTCCTAATTACTCTCCATAAGTCCAAAGGGAGCACATTTTAAAGGATTTTTTTCCCCCAGCCTGAAGTAATACTTCATATAATAAGGTGGTAGGTGTGTAACTTTATAATATTTTAGTAACTTGAACCAATATGTTTTCTGTACTTTTTCTCAATGCATATTATATTTCACAATAGAGGAATGAAAACAAATGTTCTAAAAACCATGGACAGCAGGACTTTCGTGAATATAGACAGAAAACCAAGAGGTCAACCACTATACTATCATGCTTCGAGACAACCTGATACATGGACTTCACAATCGCAAGTCCCCCGGCCCTTCTGCCTCTGTGTGTTCTGGTGTGAAGGTTTTCTCGGCCTCAGGGAGGGTGAGGAGGGGATGCTGGGAAGACCCAGGCAGGCAGGGCTGTGTTGGAGGGGCCAGCAGCAAGGAGACAAAGGCTCTGCAGTGTTCCCTTGCAGACAGGACAGGATCAAACTTCCTCGGAGTGATTAGCCTCTGGGGTCCCCAACAATAACAGACTCATGCCTGTTCTCAAAACAAAGTAACAGCTTTCACCAAGCCAATGACTTCTGGCCTGCATGAGCCCTAGGAATCTTCTCCCTCACAGAGACCTCCGAAAGCCTGGTTCCTCACACCCTCGTGAAAAGTTTAAAAAACGAAACAAAGCTCTTCCTCAAGGCTTTGGAATAAAGACTAGCTAATCCTAGAGAACAGCTGGGATACTCCTGGACAGCCCTGTGTACTTGAAAGTGAGGCCAGAGGAGAAACGGCAGAGACAGAAGCGGCGACAACCTGCTGACCAAGCAATGACAAAGCATTCACAGGAAGGGCGAGGCCCTGCTCAGCCTGAAGGCAAAATAAACCGACGGCAGGGCCAGGAAGACTAACAGAGAGAGAAGTTAACACAGGCGTACCGGGAGCTGTCTCAGCAGGCCTGGGCAGAGAAAGATCCAGCCTGGTCACAAATCTGTATGGGAAAAGATCATCCGTACCTCCACCAAACAGGAGAACTGAATGAGAACCATAAAAATACTACACATAATTCTATCTGGGTCACACACAGCAGTGTAACATGTACATATCACATGAGGATGTCAATAGTGAAAAACAAAAAAGAAAATTCCTCGGAGCATTCTCTTCCCCTACAAAAGGAACTCAGTGGTTTCCTGAACCATCCCACTTTACTGAAATTACTAATTTCCTTTCTGCTCCCTAGTAATCAGGAGTCCTGCAAGCCTTCTTTCCTTATCCCATATCTAAGATACATTAGGAAGAAGTTACATATTTAGGAAGAGGTTATATGGAATGACCATTGAGAGTAAAGTGATAAAGAAAAGCTAGTGTTCATCACTGTCCTCTATAGCCTCCCTCCTTCCTCCCATCTCTGTCTTTCTGTGCTACACACACATATACACACACACATACACACACACCCTTCCTTTGAGGGCTTTATTTGGCTTTCTTGGTTCCCAGCAAAAGTTACTTAGTTACTTCCTTGGAAAAATAAGGACAAAAGTAAAGGCCTATTTCCAAAAGCACATTCTTTTGGAAACGTTGAATATATGAATCCCCATCTTTTAGAGACAGGTACAAATTTATTCTGGCTTCTCTCGTAGCTCAGTTGGTAAAGAATCCATCTACAATGCAGGAGACCCTGGTTCAATTCCTGGGTCGGGAAGATCCACTAGAGAAGGGATAGGCTACCCACTCCAGTGTTCTTGGGCTTTCCTTGTGGCTCAGCTGATAAAGAATCCACCTGCAGTGTGGGAGACCTGGGTACAGTCCCTGGGTTGGGAAGATCCCCTGGAGAAGGGAAAGGCTACCCACTCCAGTATTCTGGCCTGGAGAATTCCATGGACTGTATAGTCCATGGGGTCGCAAAGAGTCGGATACAACTGAACGACTTTGACTTTCACAAATCTATTCTCCATTTCAAGCTGGAAAACCACATTTGGAAGAAAATCTGCTGAGAGCATAAGTAGGCCTGGAGCTTCTTCCTTTCTAGCAGGATCCAGCTACTTTTTCCTAATGGTTAAATATATTTTGCAAACTTGGTAACTTTCAGCCAAAAATCCTTTCCCAACAGAAATGTTCATTGGCAGCAAAGAATGTGGTCCTGAGAGCAATTGCATCTGTGATTTTGGTTGCAAAACTGCTTCAAGCCCTTCCTCAAAAGCTAATCAGCCATAAATCTGTTAGCATGGCTATTACCCTCGAAACGTATTGTATGAACTCCATTTTGGATACTTTTGCTTTTGAAATATCTCCTGCACAGAGTGATCTCTTCTCAGTTACTGATTTATTTAAATTAAGCACCTTCCTTCAAACTTATCTTTTTATGAAACTCAATCACTGTAGTTGTATAGTTAATATGTTCGGGGGAAAAACTAACTACCCATAGTGCTCATATCTGGGAACTCCAACCACCATATCCCCCACTGAAAGTCAAGTTTGTTCTACAGGATTCATTTTTTTGTCACAGCAAATAAACTTGATCAGAGTTGAAAAACCTGCCCTGGCCAGTTGATTCATTGGCTACCTAGAATGAGTCAGTCAACTAATTCTCTGTCTCTCATGAATTCGAACCAAAAAAACATGGAAACAGATTTCAATCAAGTATGCCTCTAAATTCAAATATTTTTTCTCATTCCCCAAGAAAACTTGATGGTGCTTTAGTTTCCGTTATTTGCATGACAAAACTTTGATTAGGTTTGCAAATATAAATTTCTTATTGAAATATGAAGGATGGATATTTAAATTTCCCATTCCCTTCCTCTCCATCATTAAAGGGTCAGACATACATGTGTCATCTGGAGTAGATATGCTTCCTTAGTTGAAAATCAGGGCTGCAGTCAGCTAATGGGAATATCCGATCTGTAAGATCAAATAAACTTGAGGTCACCATGTTGGACCGTGTGTAAGCAATGAAAGCCAGTCTAGTGAAAGAGTAGACAAACAGTATCAAGATAACTAGAGCTGAAATAAAGCATGCAGAGCCTGAGAAATGGAGTAAGGACATTATGTGACCCTTGGGAGACCCAGAACTGATTCTGTTTCTTACATCTACCCAGCTCCGGTTTACAGAAGAGCCAACTACTTTTGACTCTATGTTTGGAAGCTTGGTTTACCATGGACTCCCCTTTTTCCTTGGCACAGAACTAGAAGGCTTCTGTTCCTTCAAGTCAAACCAGGCTTAATTTAAGGGACCAATAACAGGTGATCTGGTCTTCAAATTATTACAGCAACAGATATAAAATAACTGTCCTTTGACTATGATAATTTTGGACTTTTGCTGATTTTAGCTATGTATACATTTTAACTATGTATACATTGTCTGAACATACTATAACCCAAAGTGTTAGATTTTAAAGTGATAAATGACATGTTTGATGAAGCATAACTTTGCTGTATGATATTTACTTTTTCTTCTTTTTGATGTCTTAAAATCGTTTATTATACATAAGGCAGATAATGTGGTCATAGGTATTTGTGAACTGAAACTGTGCAGCTCAGTTATGTATGGTTATTGAATAATGTTCCTGGATGAGAAGAAAAAGATTATGACCTGTCTTTGAAACTTTTAATAAGTGGAAGCAAATGATCATTTCACTGATTTTTTTAAATTAATTTTTTATTGAAGGATAATTGCTTTACAGAATTTTGTTATTTTCTGTCAAATCTCAACATGAATCAGCCATGGGTATACATATATCCCCTCCTTCTTGAACCTCCCTCCCATCTCCCTCCCCATCCCACCCCTCTAGGTTGATACAGAGCCCCTGTTTGAGTTTCCTGAGCCATACAGCAAATTACTGTTGGCCATCTATTTTACATATGGTAATGTAAGTTTCCATATTACTCTTTCTCACCCTCTCCTTCCCTCTCCCCATGTCCATAAGTCTATTCTCTATGTCTGTTTCTCCATTACTCACTGATTTTATGTTCACACTAAAACTATACAGCAATAATAAAAGCTAATCATTCATTCTAACTTTTAAAAATACTTTAGAAAGAAAGCTAGAGAAATGTTTGTAGATCTTGCAGAAAATCAGATATCTAATCAGTGGAAAGGCCAAAATTTAAACTTAGCTGTCCTTAAGTGGCAAATCTAGCGATGTCTCCAAAAGTTCACAAAGCAATCTTTATTTTGAAAGAAGGCAAACTTGGTCCAGAAATGTTGTGTTGTCTACTTTATAATGTGGTACCTGAGAATATCCACTCACAAACTATTCTCCTAACAGGTGTTCAATATCAAATGCCGAGAGTTCAAGGGCTGATCTGTGTATATCAAAGTGATGTTACTGTAGACATTTTAATGGGCTCCTGGAGAGAAAAGAAGCCACATCAGTCGTCAAGATATAGAACAAACAGGGTATAATTCACGCCTCCTCTTAACTTTTCCCATTTTTAGAACTATCTCACTTTGTGTATGATTCTTGTGAACTAAAAGGAGGCATTTTCTTCCGTAAGTTGTGTTTTTTGTTTTTTTTTTAATGTCTGTCTTGTCTCCATCCTCGATACCTCCCTTCACATTCTTCCTCACCATACATGCACTTCTTTTTGATCCTTCTTTCTCTTCTAAACGTTGCCATATCTGTATCATTTAATAATTATTTCCTTTTATAATCTACTACAACATCACAATTAGCATTTTCTGAATAAAGAGGTATTTACTTTGGGTACACAAAAAGTTTGATAGTACCCTCACTGTCTGGAGGCTACTTTATCAGGTTACTTGAGTTAAACCAAATGCAGTATAGTATGCCTACATTCAAATCTTGACTCTCCCATTTATTTGATATGTGATATTGGGCCAGGTATAAACTTTAAGCTTCAGTTTCTATATCTGTGAAGTGGGGATCACAGCGGTAACAGCCTCCTACAATTATTTTGAGAATTAAATAAATGTATGCCTATGTGGGCTTCCCTGGTGGCTCAGAGGGTAAAGCGTCTACCTGCAATCCAGAAAACTGGGATTCGATCGCTGGGTAAGGAAGAGCCCCTGGAGAAGGAAATGGCAGCCCACTCCAGTACTCTTGCCTGGAAAATCCCATGGATGGAGAAGCCTGGTAGGCTTCATGGGGTCGCAAAGAGTCCGACACGACTGAGCAACTTCACTTTCGACTTACAGACAATGTAGAGTAGTATTTGATAAATAATAGAAATTCATAAAATGTTTAGCTATTATTGTGTTATTTAACTACTAGAGTTTAGTTGAAAGTCATAAAAATTGAGACAAAAATTAAAAGATATAAATTTAATACTTTTATTTTGGATCCCCTTCCTTTAACTTATCCTGATAATTTTATTTGACTTTTGGATGATCTAAGTAAATAGTTTCCTGCTAATTGAGATGCAAAATGATTAAGATTCTTCCTGATACAAGTAACATGTTTTTGTTACTATGGTCTAACAGTGACCTTACTAAACAAAACAGGTTCTGCTATCTAATTATTAGCAGAAAGAATCATTTAAGATTAAGTACACTAAAACTGAAATTATCAGCTTCAAATACATTCTCTGGCATTTAATTGGCTTTTATCCAAAAGTTTTATATGAGGTCAAATCATTCAATTACCCAAAGGCATAGTTTTCAATTAGTTAATAATAGAGGCCTCAGAAATATCTAAATTGATTAAAATTTGACATATGCCTAAGTATCACTTTTTTTCCCTTCCATTGATGATAGCTGGTAATCATATCCATTTTAATATTTTACATCTAAAATGTTTTATGATAACATAATAGGGCCTATTACTATAGTCTGTATTATCTATTTATAAAAATGTTGGCCCTTTCTACAGATATTTCTCTGATGTGAAGTGATCATCCACTCTGTCCTGTTTTGGGGGTAGACCCACTAATTTTCCTTATCCATGTCCTTTTCAACTGACTATCAGATCTTATGATTCTCCTCTCTCAACTGTCACCATAGAACATTGCCAGAGATTACATCCTTGTATTTACTGCAGGCCCTTTGAGAGAATTAATATTACTCTGAAAGTTCTTAATGTTATTCTTAGATCAAGCCAGATTATCAGACGTATGTACCAGAACTGCTTTTTTACTTTAATGCTAACCGACTATACTAAGAAAGGGAGGTTTTACATTGCAGCCTTTGGAAACAATAGCATTATTTATGTCTTGGTGAGGATCTTGTCTATTATACCCATAAAAACAACAACAAAAAGTACCTTCTGGTTGTAATGTAATTATGTTTTATCTGTCTGCTATGAGGTCACCCATTCATTGCAGACAAGTTAGTCATTCAGAATCAGTCAAAACTCAGGATTTTTGGCTCCACGTAAGGGGTCTAAATAAAAATCCTTCCCCATAAGAGCTATTTTTCTTTCTGTCAATTCCAATCTAATTTATCTAAAACATTTCTTAAAACTCAAGTGTCTTATAAGCACTATGTAATGGGTTTCACTGTTTGGTTTCTTTGGCTTATCATAAATACTGATAACTTCTTGTGTACATTAACTAATAGGCCTCTTTCAAAGTATGCTGACATTTAGTTTAGCGGTAAATGGTTTTTAATGAGTTCCACCCCATCCGCCTCCATCCTGAGTTTCTGCATGTGAAGCCCATCTTCTCTATAATACAGAGAGCTAGTGATACTGTGCATTCCAAAGAATGAACCAAGTCTGGATCCTAACTGAATAACTTCAAACTAAATTGCTATCATGAAGACAAAACATTCTCATGACTGACTATGTTTTTCTTAATTTTTCACTTGATTATTGGCAACCCATAAACATAGGCTCTGTATCAGTGTATTTATTCCAAATGATGTGAAGAGTTTAACAATTGTTTGAAAAATTGATCTTTGGGAAATTCAGTCAAATTCTTTCTACTCGGAATGTTGTAAAAATTTTATTAAAGATTTGGGGATAGTGGTAATGTTTATCAGGCCACACTTTCTCAATAAATGCCTCAGTTCTCCCATTCACATTTTTCCTTTATCATCGGGAAATTTCTCAGGACTCAACCAAGTGAGGAAAAAGAATAACAGTTATTTAGCCAAATCAGAGAGCAAAAAGTCTCTACTCTAGGCAATCAAGTCAGATGAACAGCTTATTTTATGTCTTAGGAGCATGTGTGTGTATGTGCCTATGTGTTTGTGTGAATACACACTGATGTGATCCATCCTTTCTTTGAAATTTGTATGGATGTATATTGACTTTCCATTTTAGTCCTTCACATTGAACCCAAAGCACCTGATATCTTTTTTTCTCTACCAACACAGGTCTACAACACTTGGGCAGGTGAGAATAAGACCAACAAGAACAAAGACCCCATCTCTTCTTTCTGTTGCATTGTGTCTTCTTTACTGCCACTGTCCTTGATTTCAAAAATGTCCCAGTTCACTGCATGCATGGCTTAGGAAGGGGAAAGAAGAATAAAAATACTATACCATATACAGTATCTTTAGAGAAATTCACATAAATATTTTATAGACTGTACAGTAAATAATGTATATGTTTAGAAAGGCAATGTAAATATTTTATAGACTGCAGAGTAACTGTTAAGGTAAAAAATGAAATCACTATGTTTGGAGAAATACAGTATGGTCTAAATGGTACCACACAATTTTACTGTTACTTAGTAAGTACACTTCATAAATCATTGCGTTCTCTGCATTACCTGGGAGTTCAAAAATCCCAGCTGCTGAGGGGGCTCCTCCCACTCCTCCCTACTGCTCTGAAAGACCCCCACTCCCACCTTAACACTCAAGGCCCTGCTTTGAACTGTGGCAGTGATCAATACCTGCTCCTTGAAAAACTGAACCAGAGCATGTGCACAAACTCACCCGGATAGCCGCATTTTCCTGGGGAGAGTGGTGAGGAAACTGACCAGGAAGAGACAGAGAAAAATACCCAATGAATTCCAGATGTAACCTGAGTTGCTGCATATTTTTTCAGGTGACTGAGGACACATCATCTTGGTTTCCTGAAACCTGCTCCTTGTGAGTCTTGATTGGCCAGTCCGAGTTCAGCTATGCATCAATGCCCTTGTGATGCTTAAATATTATATTTACCAGATTGTGTGGGGAAAAGACACAGGTTTGTTCTGAAAAATGGACAATCCGCATATCAAAATCTTCCGAGGAAGGGCAGAATCAGATCAGGCAGCCTTTTTTTTTTTTTTTTTTCCAGCTAACTGAAACAATGGGAATCTGGAATAAGTGGTAGGATGTGAGGGCAATCTGGTTGTGACATCTGTCACCCCATTGATTGCCAGGGTTGACTCAGCTGATCTAGCTGGCTAGGCAAGTGTCCCCTTCCTCCCTCATGGCTCCATGTGGGCACCCCCCACAACCCCCCCCGCCAAAGCTGCAAGAGGACAACCATCCCTATAGAGGAGGACTGCTCTTCAGTCAAGGGTTTACGAGTAGCTGTGCTCCCCGGCTAGAACCTTCAAGCAAGCTCTCAGGAATAAGTGGTAATCTAAGGATCATTAACGTATTTCCAGTTAGTTACCTGAAGAGCAGAAGAGGAGGTTTGCCTCCTTTGTGTTTTAAATGGCTGCAGTAATAATATCTTTGAGAGAGATACACTCCAAACCTTTAATGGAAACAGAAACAAATACCTAGCCAAAAAAGAAACCTATAGGTTTAAATACTATATGTTGTTGTTCAGTCACTAAGTTGTGTCCAACTTGCAGAGCTCCTTGATTAGTGAGTCAAACAACAAGAAGCAAAGGAGAACTAAAGTGACAGAACACAGAAAAGAACCCAGGAAACAATGGGAAAGAAAAGATAAATTGGAAACCACAACAGCTTAAGGCTGTTAAACCATATTAAAAAAGAATCCTACTGGAATGCCATAATTCAGGGGAGAGAGTGGGGGGCTAAGAGGAAAAGACAGTAAAATGTCCCCAAAGATATTAATCCAAGGAACACAATCACCTGGGAGCTTTTTTAAATGTAGATTACTAAGCCTTCCTCCTTCCCAGAATTCTAATCAGAAAGTATATCGTGCCAGCAAATGTGTGTTTTGGTACAAGTAGATTGTGAGACACATTTTGAGAATCCCTTGATTATCACAGCAAAATGTGAGGGCAAAGAGGGTTGGATGGAGGAATAGGAAGGGTGTATGAATCAGAGCAGGACTAGCTAAGCATTCCACCCCATCCCATACATCAGCTGTAGCAAATATGTGACAACAAATATCACTATCATTGTATATAATGAATACCATGCTTTTTTATTGGGGTATAGTTGCTTTACAATGTTCTTAGTTTCTATTGTACCAGGAAGTGAGTCAGCTATATGTATACATATATCCCCTCCCTCTCGGACCTGCCTCCCATCCCATCCGTCTAGGTCATCACAGAACACCAAGCTGAGCTTCCTCTGCTGTACAGCAGGTTCCCACTAGCTATCTATTTTACACATGGGTTAAGAATGTTAAATTTCCTTCAACATTAGCAATAGAAAAAGAGCAAGGAGGAGGCAGTTACGTTCAAAGTGGATGCTCCTCTAAAACAGGGCGCCTTACTGTAAATCCTATCAATCATCCTAGAGAAGCATGGGGTTTGTTTTTTAATACTTTATACCTAACCAATAAATGATGGAATAAATAACCAATAAATGATGGAAGGTCTCCTTTTCAGTTAAGCTTCTCTTTGACTCTTTGCATATAAGAGGATTTTGAAACAAAGAAAAGACATTTGTTTTCTTTAGTGGTATGGGAACATTGCAACAAGATAAAACCGTGAGAAAAGGGAAAACAAAACAGAGAAGAAGCGTGCTTAGGTTATCGGTTTCTGCATACCAATCTACTTCAACCTTAATGACTAAAATCCACAGCCACTTTATCATATCCCACAATTGTGTGGGACAGAAATTTGGGTTGGGCTCGTCTGGACGATTCCTTTGTTCCACATGGTATCAGTGGTGGTTACTGGTGGTATTCAGGTGGGGGATGGGCTGGTTTAGTGTGTCCAAAATAGCTTCATTCCATGTCTGTCTTATTGGAGGAAAGGACTAGAAGGCTGGGCTCAGCTAGGACTGGAATACCTCGACATAACCTCAGCTGTATGGCAGGCTCAAGGTGTCTAAACAGAAAGAAGAAACCACTTACTTCTCAAGGCCTGAGACTGGAAACTCACACAGTGTCACTCTGTCCTTTTCATTAGTCATAGCAGTCACACTGCTCAGATTCAAGTGCAGAGGACAGACCCTACTTCTCAAGGAATGAAGTGTCAAAGAATTTTCACCCAGATAGCTTAAGTCTACCACTGAAAATGGCTGTGGAGATAAATACAATATTTCATTCTTTGATGGCATCTTCAGACATCAAGGATGGCTGCATTTGTAATTGTTGCTTCCTTCCCCTATCCAACCTCCAAAGTGAAAATTTTTCAAAGGATAGTTAAACTTATGAAATCAGGATTTTCATTAACATGATTCACTCTTTTTTCCTTATTAATACTGTAAGAAGTTTAAGCAAACATCCCAAATTTGTTTTCTGTATAATGACCCTCTGGTATATGTTAGCTCGTTTTGAGGTGCATTGCAAATAATATATAGTTGATAGTAACTAAAATAATTTTTCAAATAATTTACTTGTTATTTAAAATAGAGTTGGGTTCAGTGTCACTCTTGCACACATGTAGGGTTACATGTAGTAATTTCCTAGAGTCTCCCCTAGTATAGACTAAGCCTGAGGGAAAGTTCCGAGTAGGTAGAAATCACAAGGCAGTCCTGGTGATGAAGAAAGAAATTCCTTTTCAGATGTAACTTCTCAGCTGACATGCAAAAGATGAGTGGGAGTTAACTGTGCTGAGTTAAGAGTGTTTCAGGCAGAGGTAATATATATAAAGGTCTTGAGACTAAAACAGGTTTGTCTTAAACAAGTAGCATGGAAGAAGATCAAGACATGGGACAGCCAAGTTATGCCAGGCAGTGACTTGAAGTCATTAAGAATCACTTGGGCAGGTATGGAATACTCAAATATAGAATCAAAAAAAAAAAAAAAGAAAAAAAAGAAAAGCCAAGAAATTGACTTTATTTATTAATCACAGCAATATTCTCCAGTTAAATCTTATCATATTTGCAATTTGTAGAACCGGCTAGGTTTAGTATCATACCTTTTCATGTCTCCTATGTGCCTTTTAAAAATAAACATGACCATTGAGAAACAGCTAGTAAATGGAGTGAATCAAGGTAACCTGAGATCCTAGTACCATTAACAAAATGATAAGTTGCTTTTCAGTTACTTTAAATGTTTCTAAAAAATTTCATCATGGAGTTGTAAAAAATTTTTTCCAGAGTATCTCCTTTGATTAAATTCCTTCTTATTTTATAGAAGATGGAAGTGAAAACCACAGAAGTTGAGGGACTGCGTCCCACAGCCAGTTGAAAACAAGTGGTTGGAGGGCACTCATTATTGCCTGATATTTCCAGACCATCATGACCCATCATATATCACTGGATGAGCCAATGAGATCCCTGACATATACCTTTCAGTTTTACATGAAAAAAAGAAATCAATGTCTATTGCAAAGCATCACAGATTGGGTTCTCCACAAGGTGGATTCTGAAACAAAGATGAGCATTTAGTAGAAAGTGCTTTAAGGTTCAACACCTGTGTGGGGAAAGAAACAGAAGCAGGATGAGCAAAGAGAGAAGCTCCCAACCCTGCAGGAAACTCTAAGAGTGGAATAGGCCTTCAAAGTTGTCCTTCTTGTGTTAGATCCAGAGAGCCAGGTCTGTACACCTATGCATCAACTTATCATTGTGTTTGGGCTGCCCCAGGAAAGGAACAAGTGGCTCTTTCTAGAAGACACCAATCCCAAAGATGATGAACACCTGAGTTCTGGCAATCAAAGCTTCCCAGCAGCTGGGATGTAACTGCTTCCCATGATAAGCAGGGAGAGTAGAGCAGCTCAGCACAAGATCCAAGGCAGAAGCACCATCACTTCTCCACAGCCCCACTGTGACCACCTCCATTAAGCCCTCAAAAGTCATTCCTGAACTCTTGCAATATCCCCTGGATGGTATTCTGACTTCAAGCTTTGCCCTGCTCCAGTACATTGGCCACATCACAGACAGTGTCCACCTCTCAAATCATGAGATCACATCTTCGGCTTGCTAGAAAACCTCCAGTGAATTTTCATCTTAGACATGGTGAAATCTAGATCCTTCACCATAACCTGTAAGGCCCTTCTCAATCTGGCCCCTTGTTTTTATTGTTTTCTCTTTTTAAAATACAATATAGATTGTAAGTGTACAGTTCAGTGGGTTTTGGCAAATGCACACACCCATGGAACTGCCCCAGTTATGATCCAGGAAACTTTGCTTCACTGCAGAAAGCTCTCTTGTGTACTTTTGCAGTGATCGGTGCTCCCACCTACACTGTATTCTAATTTTAAAGGTTTTGCAGCAATTTAAGTGGATCACAGTAAACTGTGGAAAATTCTGAAAGGGATGGGAATACCAGACCACCTAACCTGCCTCTTGAGAAATCTGTATGCAGGTCAGGAAGCAACAGTTAGGACTGGACACGGAACAACAGACTGGTTCCAAATAGGAAAAGGAGTACATCAAGGCTGTATATTGTCACCCTGCTTATTTAACTTATATGCGGAGTACATCATGAGAAACGCTTGACTGGAAGAATCACAAGCTGGAATCAAGATTGCCGGGAGAAATATCAATAACCTCAGATATGCAGATGACATCACCCTTATGGCAGAAAATAAAGAGGAGCTAAAAAGCCTCTTGATGAAAGTGAAAGAGGAGAGTGAAAAAGTTGGCTTAAAGCTCAACATTCAGAAAACGAAGATCATGGCATCCAGTCCCATCACTTCATGGGAAATAGATGGGGAAACAGTGGAAACAGTGTCAGACTTTATATTTTGGGGCTCCAAAATCACTGCAGATGGTGACTGAAGCCATGAAATTAAAAGACGCTTACTCTTTGGAAGGAAAGTTATGACCAACCTAGACAGCATATTCAAAAGCAGAGACATTACTTTGCTGACTAAGGTCCATCTAGTCAAGGCTATGGTTTTTCCAATAGTCATGTCTCGATGTGAGAGTTGGACTGTGAAGAAGGCTGAGTGCCGAAGAATTGTTGCTTTTGAACTTTGGTGTTGGAGAAGACTCTTGAGAGTCCCTTGGACTGCAAGGAGATCCAACCAGTCCATTCTGAAGGAGATCAGCCCTGGGATTTCTTTGGAAGGAATGATGCTGAAGCTGAAACTCCAGTACTTTGGCCACCTCATGCGAAGAGTTGACTCATTGGAAAAGACTTTGATGCTGGGAGGTGTTGGGGGCAGGAGGAGAAGGGGACGACAGAGGATGAGATGGCTGGATGGCATCACTGACTCGATGGACATGAATCTGAGTGAACTCCAGGAGTTGGTGATGGACAGGGAGGCCTGTCGTGCTGCGATTCATAGGGTCACAGAGTCAGACACGACTAGCGACTGAACTGAATTGAAGCTAACGATAAGTAGAATTGATGAAGAATATCTAATTTTTCTAGTTACAAACTAGATAATTTACCTGTCTCAGAAGGTAGGCAGAGAGGACAAATCACCAATATTCAGAACCACTTCCTTCCACAAATAACACTTGAAAAGTCTATCACTCTTTAAGCTGGGATTTCACATAAGGTGGTATAATAGTCATAATTAGCATATTGCAATGGATCAAAAGATTCAGGTTTCATTTCCTGGTGTGAACATGCATGCTTACATTTGTGCACAAGAAACATCTGGTTTGAGTTTGCTTGCTCAGTTCAGTTGAGTTCAATCCCCAGTTGTGTCTGTCTCTTTGCAACCCCAAGGACTGCAGCACACCAGGCTTCCCTGTCCATTACCAACTCCCAGAGCTTGCCCAAACTCATGTCCATTGAGTTGGTGATGCCATCCAACCACCTCATCCTCTCTTGTCCCCTTCTCCTCCTGCCTTCAATCTTTCCCAGTATAGGGTCTTTTCCAGTGACTCAGTTTTTCGCATCAGTTGGCCAAAGGATTGGAGTTTCAGCTTTAGTATCAGTACTTACAAAGAACATTCAGGACAGATTTCCTTTAGGATGAACTGGTTGGATCTCCTTGCAATCCAAGGGACTCTCAAGAGTCTCCTCCAACACCACAGTTCACAAGCATCAATTCTTCAGTGCTCAGCTTTCTTTATAGTCCAACTCTCACATCTATACATGACCACTGAAAAAACCATAGCTTTGACTAGATGGACCTTTGTCAACAAAGTAATATCTCTGCTTTTTAATATGCTATCTAGCTTTTCTTCCAAGGAGCAAGTGTCTTTTAATTTTATGGCTGCAGTCACCATCTACAGTGATTTTGGAGCCCCCCAAAAATAAAGTCTCTCACTTTTTGCAGTTTCCCAATCTATTTGCCATGAAGTGATGGGACCAGATGCCCTGATCTTAGTTTTCTGAATGTTGAGTGTTAAGCCAACTTTTTCACTCTCCTCTTTCACTTTCATCAAGAGGCTCTTTAGTTCTTCTTCACTTTCCGCCATAAGGGTGGTATCATCTGCATATCTAAGGTTATTGATATTTCTCCTGGCAATCTTGATTCCAGCTTGTGCTTTATCCAGTCCGGCATTTCTCATAAGGTACTCTGCATAGAAGTTAAATAAGCAGGGTGACAATATACAGCCTTGACAAACTCCGTTCCCAATTTGGAACCAGTCTTTTGTTCCATGTCCAGTTCTAGATGTTGCTTCTTGACTCGCATACAGATTTCTCAGGAGGCAGGTAAAGTGGACTGGTATTCCCATCTCTTTAAGGATTTCCCACAGTTTATTCTGATTTTTCAAAGGCTTTGGTGTAATCAATAAAGGAAAAGTAGATGTTTTTCTGGAACTCTCTTGCTTTTTCAATTATCCAACAGATGTTGACAATTTGATCTCTGGTTCCTCTGACTTTTCTAAATCCAGCTTGAACATCTGGAATTTCATGGTTCACGTATTGTTGAAGCCTGGCTTGGAGAATTTTGAGCATTACTTTGCTAGTGTGTGAGATGAGTGCAGTTGTGTGGTAGTTTGAACATTCTTTGGCATTGCCTTTCTCTGGGATTGGAATGAAAAGTGACCTTTTCCAGTCCTGTGGCCAACGGCTGAGTTTTCCAAACTTGCTGGCATATGGAGTACAGCACTTTCACAGCATCATCTTTCAGGATTTGAAACAGCGCAACTGGAATTCCGTCACCTCCACTAGCTTTATTCACAGTGATGCTTTGTAAGTTCCACTTGACTTCACATACCAGGATGTCTGGCTCTAGGTGAGTGATCACACCATTGTGGTTATCTGGGTCATGAAAATCTTTTTTTGTAAAGTTCTTCTGTGTATTCTTGCCACCTCTTCCTAATATCTTGTGCTTCTGTTAGGTTCATACCATTTCTGTCCTTTATGGTGCCCATCTTTGCATGAAATATTCCCTTTGTACATCTAATTTTCTTGAAGAGATCTTTAGTCTTTCCCATTCTATTGTTTTCCTCTATTTCTATACATTGATTGCTGAAGATGTCTTTCTTATCTCTTTGCTAATCTTTGGAATTCTCCATTCAAATGGGTATATCTTTCCTTTTCTCCTTTGTCTTTTGCTTCTCTTCTTTTCTCAGCTATTTGTAAGGCTTCCTCAGACTACCATTTTGCCTTTTTGCATTTCTTTTCCTTGCGGATGGTCTTGATCACTGCCTCATGTACAGTGTCACAAATTTCCATCCATAGTTCTTCAGGCACTCTATCAGATCTAATCCCTTGAATTTATTTGTTACTTCTACCTTCTAATTGTAAGGGATTTGATTTAGGTCATATCTGAATAATCTAGTGGTTTTTCTACTTTCTTCAATTTAAGTCTGAATTTTGCAATAAGGAGTCTGAATTTTGTTTTGCTCGTTGGAATGTAAATGTAAAAAAATTGAACATATTCCTTTAATGACAATCACACCACTACAAGTAAGCAAAATGGATGCCACTGTCTAATTTTTAAGCATTAGGAATATCTGCGAGAGAATTACATCTGTGCCAATACAAAAATAATGGCTTAAATAGGTTCAAGTGTTTAAGGAGTTGTTGTAGTTCTTGTTGGTGATTCTTCAACATGTTATTATTTATCACATTATCAGACACATTATTTCAGAAGACTGATTTTGACAAAGTTATTTATTCCCTTTAAGCTTTGGAGATTTTTATGAGGTACATTACAACTTAAAACTAATGAAGGATTTCAATTGTGTCAACTTATCCTTCTGAATATTTTTCCACATAACAGATTTTTTTTAAAATAACTTTGACTTTTGATAACCAAGGATATGTATTAGCCAAGTTTTATGGCATTGAGCCAAAGATCTCCAAAGTAGCTTGAATAAACTGGAGAGAAGAACCAAGAAGCAGAGGATGAGAGGATTATTGGTGTTGGTTTTGAATTCTTGTTGTCCCAGGTCGATCTTTGGTAAGTCACTGAGCTTCCAGTAGATTGAAATAGGGGATGGGTTTTGGTCTCCAGATGCCTGTGAATTGGAAGACAGTGTGTGGTTATTCCTGGCAGATAGTACCTGAATTCATTTTTTACAGATCTGTTTCAGATGATGGTTCCATTTTGATGAGCCATTTTATGGGGAACCCTGGGATATTAAATAGCATTCTGTTACTTATAGGCAAAGTTGTACCCAATCCATAGAGGAAACAAATCACATTTACCTGTTTCAAATGCAAACTGATGTGAACGATTAGTTGTGTGTGAATATTCAAACAGCTCCCACCAATATACAGTTCAAACCAATACTTGATAGACACGTGTTTGCCACTACCACATTTGATAATGAATTCTTTAAACCATACCTCAAGGCATACTGAAACTGCACATTTCTCAGTATTGTCCAGATGCGTGATCCTAAAGACGAAAATGCCTATACAAGTTGAGTGCACAGCCATGATCCTAGTCACACTGAGGTCTCTTGTCAAAGTTGCATTCACCTAAAGTATGTGTGTGAGTGTCAAGAGGACGTCACAAAAAACAAACCCTGTAGCTTTAAACTGATTGGCCTTTGAATTTTGTCTACTTTTATTTCATAAAGTTCTTAAAACAGTGTTTAAAGTTTCAGTATTAGGATGTTTCAGAATTGCCACACAAAATATAAAAGGAAAATTGCAGGATATTATTTTATTATGTACTTGAAGCCATGCAGAGTATCATGCATACTCAAAAGCTCACTACTTCAAGAACTCAATGTCTTAGCCATTTTATTAGTTAGCAGTACTGCAGGGTGGGTCTTTTTCTAGTTCAAGCCAGACTTCTCATGACCTCATCTGGGTTCTCTCATGTGACTGACTGCAGTCATTTGGCAGTTCATCTGGGGCTGCCTGGTGTCAGCTGACTTTGTTCACAGGTCTGGTGGTTATGGTGCAATGTGTCAGCTGGAGCAGTGGGGTGTCTTGGCTCTCTGGCTCTGATCATCCCTTAGGCTAGCCCAGCCCTACTGAAATGGTGGCACTGGCAGAGGCTCCAAAACTCAGTATGAAAAAGGACTTTAAGTCCCATTTTCAAATTGCATTGACCAAAATATTTGTGGTTAGGCCCAAAGCAAGTGTGGGTCAGGTCCATGCAAGGTCTCGGATATAAAGTGAAAATTTCAGGACCATTATTTCATTGATCTCTCATACATATTAATAACATGTGTAAATTCAATTTTAATAACCTATGGAGAAAACTGGACTAAAATTTGAAGCATCATTTTTTAAGAATTGATGCCTTTAAAAGATATAACTGCCTCTAAGGGAGCAGCTTCTTTGAATAGCATCATTGTTTTTTCTCACATCATCCTATATTGTTAGGAGTTCAGTCATTCCCTAGTCCAATATGCTTATTTCTATGTAGAAAGAACTCCACTAAGTTAACACCCTTGGCCTCTCTACATCCCCTCACTCATTGCTCCTCTCAGGAGGAGGGATGAATTATCTTTGATATGTTCAAGAATATATGGGTAGTTCTTTCTCTTGACCTATGGAGGTGAAGCTAGCTGAAGACAGCAAATGCTCTTTGCATGAGGTAAAAGCAGAGAGCTGCCCAGTATGACTGGTAGGTAAATCTATTTAAGTCTGTAATTCAATATTGCAAAGATCACCTATCCACAGCTATAAGCCACATGATCCAATACCATCTTTATATGTAATAAAGGTGATATTTTTATCTCCCATTTGCCTTCATCTTTGTCTTGTTTCATTTGAATCAGAATTTAGTTCCCTTCAAATCCTACTGTTGGTTGTGGGAATATATGACATTAAACCTATCCAGCTCAGAGTTGCAAGTAATATATGGAATACAAATTTAAAATGTACTTATTCCATTCTGTTTTCTTAAGTGCAATATTTACTGTGCCCACCATGATAGACTCATATGAATCATTTGTTAAAAATTCTTATCTCTGGTCCCCCACCCAGACCTACTAAATTTCTGAGAATAAGGGTCAAAGAACTGTTTATTTTTAATAAATACACAAAATGGTTATGAATTTTAAATTGCTTTTTAATTATATAAGGAAAGAAAGTGTATGATTTTCTTTTTATTTTATTGGAGTGTAGTTGATTGACAATATTATGTTACTTTCAGGTGTACAGCAAAGTGATTCAGTTGCACACATGCATATATTCATTCTTCTTCAGATTCTTTTCTCATATAGGTTATCACAGAATACCGAGTAGAGTTCCCTATGCTATAAACAGCTCTTTATTGATTATCTATCTTATATATAGCAGTGTGTATATAGTAGTATGTGTATGTTAATCCTAAGTTCCTGATATATCCCTCTCCCCCATGTTTTTCCTTTGGTAAACATCAGTTTGGTTGCAATATCTGCAGTTCTATTTCTATTTTGTAAATTTCATTTGTTTCATTTTTAAATCCCATATCTCATGTCATATGGTATTTGTCTTTCTCTGTCTGATTTACTTGACTTCATATGATAATCTCTAGGTCCATACATACTGCTGCAAATGGCATTATTTTATTCTTTTTATGGCTGAGTAATATTGCATTGTATATTTGTTCCACATCTTCTTTATACATTCATCTGTTGATGGGGAAGTATATTATTTTCAAAGTACCACTCCTTTCTTCCTCCAGATATTTCTATATCACATTTTCTACCCCTGTGTGCTAACAAAGTTAATCACCATTTTTTACTTTAATGTGGATCCTTACAGGCTTTTTAATTTTTTAATATATGTATCTGACCAATATAGTTTGCTAGGTTTTTCTACTGTAAAGTTATGTTATTCCCCCCTTTCCATATTCTACTCTTTTGAAGGAGCTTACTAAGTCCAGCCTACATTCAAGGGTTGGGAAGGGGTGGTTAAGATCCACCAAATTGGAGGGGAGGAGGTGCTACCTACAAAAAGTGTTTGGGAGGAAGGTTTGTTTCTTCTTTCCTACTTATTTGTTCCATCATTTATCTATGTAAATATGGACTCTTGTTTATTTATCTTATACGTTGGGTTATAATCCAGTGCTATGTTATTTATTTCATTACTCAGATTTTCGAGTTTTGCCATCAGGAGCTCTTGTAGTTTGTGTTCTCTCTCACTTTGACATGCCATCACTTGCTTTTTGAGCACATCTTTGAGACATCTTCTGGACACAAGATGCTCCAGACTCAGTTTGAGTTTTCCCTCTTTTACTTTTATATTTGATAAATTTCTTTATATATTTTAGATGATTTCTCATTATATATTTTAGATGTGTGCTGTATAAATATTTGCAACTGCTTTTCCCAGTTCCTTGCTTGTCCTATAATTTTTATATAATCATAATTATGCCTATTTTCAGGTTTTTTGTTTGTTTAAGCAGACCTTTTTATCCCGTTGGTCATAAAAGCATGCTTATATTTTCTTCTAGTAAATTGACAATCTTATTCTTACTTTTACATTTTTAATCCATCTGGAATTTATTTCTGCATATGAAATGACGAAAAGATACAGCTTTTTTTCCCATTCAGATAGACAATTACTAAGACACCATTCTTCATTGCTTGGGATTGTCATCTCTATAATTTACCACATTCACTTGCTTTTCTTTTCCATGATCTATTTTTCTGCTCCTTCATCAATATCACAGTTTCAATTACTATAGCTTTGTAATATGTCTTGATCTCTGTTTGGCAGTAGCCTAGGATTGAGAAAAATTCTAATGCAGGGTTTCTGGCCTCAGCAGTACTGATGTTTGGGGCCAGATAGCTCTTTGTTGCAGGTGCTCCTGTATATAGGGCTTCCCAGGTGGAGCTAGTGATAAAGAATCCACCTGCCAATGCAGGAGACTTAAGAAACACAGGTTTGATCCCTGGGTGGGGAAGATCACCTGGAGGAGGCCACGCCAGTATTCTTACCTGGAGGATCCCATGGACAGAGTAGCCTGGTGGGCTATAGTCACAGGGTTGTTTAAGAGTCAGACATGGATGAAGAAACTTAGCACACACATCCTGTCTACAAAATGTTTAAAAGCCTCCCTTGCCTTTAACCACTAGATGCCAGTATCACACTCCCCGCAATGTGACAACCAAAACCGCTTCCAGATGTTACCAAATGTTTCTGGGGAGTGGGGTGGGTGGGCAAATTTGCCCCCAGTTGAGAGATGCAGTGGCCTAATTAAGAGACTAGTGTGATGAGAAAGACTCAAGAAGCCTACTATTGATTGAGATTTTCCTGGGTATAGTGATACTGGAAACACCAGAGAATTACACTTTCTCGTCCCCTGGAAATTAGGCTTGGATATAGAATTTACTCCGGAGAAGGCAATAGCAAGCCACTCCAGTACTCTTGCCTAGAAAATCCCATGGATGGAGGAGCCTGGTGGGCTGCAGTCCATGGGGTCGCTAGGAGTCGGTCGCGAGTGAGCGACTTCACTTTCACTTTTCGCTTTCACACAATGGAGAAGGAAATGGCAACCCACTCCAGTGTTCTTGCCTGGAGAATCCCAGGGACGGGGGAGCCTGTTGGGCTGCCGTCTGTGGGGTCGCACAGAGTCGGACACGACTGAAGCGACTTAGCAGCAGCAGCAGCATAGAATTTACTCAGCCAGTGAAATAGAAGCAAACATGATGTGTGTCCCTATTAAGTAGGAGCAGCCAAAAGTCAATATTCACACTTCTGTGTTCTCTGTCTCTTACACGGGGAGGTTGGAAGTGGGTGCTACACGTCGATGTATCTTCCAGTGACTTAGTTGAGCAGCATCCCTACTAATCCAAGTTGACTAGAGTGTAAATTAGAAATGAACTTAATATTTTAAGCCAGTGAGATATTTGGATTTTTGTTATCAAGCATAATTCAGTTCATCCTGACTGGTATATTCTGGCATCTAAGCAATAAGAGAAATATTTTGCTGCCTCTGTACCCTGACTTAATTAAACAATTTCTAATTTCTGTATGTGTCTTCTGTACCTAAATTCTGAGGGGAATTGTGAGCAAAAAGTTATCTAGGCAAGTGAAGTTGGCAGACATTTTTGTTCATCTGTGTTTGTACTTCCAGGTACCAGTTAAGGAACTGGGAACTAAAAATTCTGGTTATGTGAAGAGAGGATTCTATTCTAATCTCCATTAGAAGCTGAGGTATAGGTTTTCCTGTATCTATTTCATGGTTTTACTTCTGCAAGGATGCTTCATATAATTGGATCATCTTTAAAATATTTTATCCCTAGGAAACTCTCAAAAACAACAAAGCAAGATCAAAAGAAAACAAAGGTCTTCAAATTTCAGGGGGAAGAATCATGGAGAACTGCATTTAAACTTGAAATTCAGTCTAAACTTGGGCTTGCTTTTACCACTACTTGCTGTTATCAGTACTTCTAAAAACATTTCATGATATAGTCATTCATTGTATCAAATCTGAGACCTTTCTTAAAGGCCAGTTGTCTCCAAGTTTAGGAAATAAATCACATTTAACAAAGCAGTATATAGAACTCTTCAAGTTATTTTCTGGTAGAAGTTTACAGTGTTTCACCATGTTCTCTGCTGAGCCCTTCATACAGTCATCAAAAGCTCAAGAATAGAGTGTCTACATTTAAATGTTCTGTACTCTCTGCAAATAATTCCCAATGCCAGTGAGACAAAGTCTAAGTAATTGCTTCGTGGAGAGTTTGGATTATTCAAAGAGCCTCCAGCACTCCACACACCCATTGGAGCCAATTCCCTGGAATGGAAACTCTCTCTCTAATTTTCTAAATTGGTAGGTATGCACCATTACTCACCAGGCAAATTTATTGCCTAAAAGAGTGGAAACAAATGTCATTGGTTTATGCCAGGTAGAACTACAGCAGGTGTACAGCTTTCCTGTCCAGCTACATCAACCCATTTCCCTTCAGTTCTTTAGCACCCATTTGCCAGAGACTCCTTATTTATGTTTCAATCATTTTTAATGCAGTGCCATGGGAACCTGCCAGGCAATGTCATTCTCACTTTAAGTGACTTTGGTCAACAAATGAACTCAGTTCTATGATAGGAGGGTTAATGGTATTAAAATTCCAGTGGCTTGAATGTCAGTACTCTTGATCACTAACTAATACTGAATAGGTTCTTCATAGGTTAAAACATGGGAAGCATTTATACCCAGGAACAAGGCAACTGCTTTGAAGTTGCTCTGATGAATGTTATTGACAAGAAAAATTATTTTAATAACAGGAAAGGATCAAAAACTTCTCTTTCCAAACTGCCCCAATGCAAGGGTGCTTCACCCGTAGCTGGCCCTCAATAACCTTGAAGTGAAAACACCCAGTGTGCACTGTTGTCTTTAATGGCCAAAACAGAGATTTGGTGGTTTTGCAACAGTATCCTTACTGAGAAATTGAGTAGTCAAAGCTGCAAATTATGCTTTCTTGAGTGTTTCAAACCATTATTTAAAATAAGCCTTCTGTTGTTCCTTTAAAGGATAGCATGGAATATCTTCAGTAGGAAGTGTGGAAATGTGACTGGGCATACTTTTATTGCTGTAATTATGATGATAATAGCAAATTTATGGTGTGTTTACTATGTGCCAAGCCCTGTATGCTAAATGTTTTCCTGGATTAACCATGATGGGCTTCATGAAAGCAAGACATAGCACTCTATCCCCAGTAGCTGCAGAAACATGATGCTTGGTACTTGGAAGTGTTTTATAAATACTTTTTGAATAAATGATTACAGAATCCCATCACCTTCTGTAGGATAGGATAGGATAGCCTTATCCTATCACCAATTTACCTATAAGAAATTAGGCTCAAAGTTCACTTCAGCCACTCAGTCATGTCCGGTCGCACCTCTGTAATTGATGTAGGGTATGATTGGAAGACAGGTTGTCCATCCATAAAGCCTATGCTGTTGACCCCTATATGGTGTCTATCTACCCTTTCAATTTTTTCTTACAAAAGAACACAGAAAAATCAGGAAAAGCAACTCCACAAGGATTCACTGTTTCCTAGCTTTCCTCACCTTATTCCACTAATTATAGAGGGGCCAGTATAAGTCTCGTTTCTCTCCTTTCAGGAAAGAAACCTAAGTGCATAGTAAATAAAGAATGTCATGTCTGGGAAACTAGGATGTGAGGAATTAGAAAATCATAGACATCTTATGCAACTTTGGGGAGATTTTAATTGTTGTACCACGCCAATTATACATACAGGTCTTTCTATACACATAAAGGGCTCATGTAATCACTGATTCTTACCACTGACCTCTTCTTGGAAGATGACAAAGAATTCATTGTGCGGGGCTTATTAGACAATTAGAACAGGTGAAAACTTCTGCATTCCTTTCTCATTGTATCTTTGGCACTTCTGGGAACAGGAAAAGCACTGAGTTGCTTACATACCTGAACAGTGCCATACGATTTTGACCCGGCCAGTGTAGCCGCTCTTGGGCAAAGCAGTAGGGAAGAATGCCTCCATTGTCAAGTGAGAAGGAAAGGCTGCAGCTGCCTTGCTGAAAGGTAAAGAGGAGGGGAGACTCTAATGCACCCTACATTCCTTGGACCATCACATCAAACCACACGTGGCATGAAAAAGAGCAGATTTCAATTTAGGTAATGTACACGCCGTTGAAGGTTAGCAGAGGACCATGACCAGGCCAATTCATCTTCAGTAGATTAATGTCTGGGTTAGGCAGGTATGTCATAAAACATGGCCAATGCAGGGAGACACACTGGGCTTGCCTCCTCCACTAATGCACTGCAGTGCTTGCCTGTAAGAGAGCTTTGGTACTTGTAGGGCTCTTGCTTTTAAACCTTGCCTGTGACCCAGATAATGTCAAAATGTCTGAATGCATGTGATCCTCTTGTTCCAAAAGAACATCTCTAATGTAATGCAAATGCACATTGTAGGGGAAATTCCAGCTGAGAAAATGATGCCTTATATTTCTAAAACCATATACATGTCAATAGCCCATTATTCTCCTGTTTTAAATGTAATTGCAGCCCAGCTTTGAATGAATTCCTGAAATAATAAAATACACTGAGTAGCAGTCCCTGACTCTTGCAGTTATTTTATGTCTGCTCTTCCTCCCACTGATCCTCCCCAGCCTCAAAAAGCAAGTAGAGGTTGTGGAGAAGGAAGGGGAGGAGAAAGAAAAGTAAAAGTCAGATCCCTTGCCTTGAATGTGTTATCAGAACACTATGTGCAAAGAAAATATGCCACATTACAACATTACTGCCTCTAAACCGTTTATATAAATGTATCATGCATGGTTCAATTTTGCATGACAAATCATTTCCAGGCAATTAAGAATACTTATAATTGTTTTCTTTGGTAGGAACTTCCTTCAATTTCCAATTTTCCTTTAGAGCTAATGTTTCCTGTAAAGCCTCAACAGCAATCATTTTGAAAGAACCCTTCAGAATGGCTTTCTTTCTTGGTCTTGGTAGCTGTCTTGCTTCCTCTTGATAAATTTAACTTGTGTGTAGTACAACCTTTATCACTAGAACCAGAAGATTTAAAGGGACCATTATTTGACTGCCCTCTCTCTGCCCTTTCCACTGACTTTCCACCCTCTCCTTTTCTCAAGAATTGTCTGAAAAATACTTTTTATATGGTTAAAGGTAACAAAAATTAATTTTACAGCTGGGAGACTCATAATGATTTTCCTAATGTTTTTTCTCTCTTTACAAGGTAATTGAGACCAAGTCTCATTTTAATAAGTAAAATTAAGATGTCTTGACTTCCTGCAACACAGGTATGAAACTTACCAGAGAGTTTCCCCCAAATAGCAATTTTGACCATTTTGTTATTCAGTGCATCCTGTAAGTTTGCAGGAATTCTGACTTCTCAATTCCTTTTCACTTGCAAAGCAGCAGTGAAATATGATTCTTTAATCTTAAAATGTTCTTCAACTCAGCTATTCCTTTACCCGTGGGTTAATATTTCATAAGCGGAAGATCACTCTGATCCAAATTCTTCCCATGATTTCCTGCAGGAAAACACTTTTGGGTTATCACTCTGGTTCTTTCCCCCCAAGTTTTCAAATCTATTTTCTAATATTCTTTGAGTTCCTGAGCTGCATGATGAAGTGTGTCACCCTCTGGAAGAGTCTATTAAGTTTATCATTTCCAATGCTTTTTGTTATGGGTAACAAAATGCTCAACCAAAGTTGCTTAAAATAGAAGACATTTATTGTTTCCAGAACAAGAAGCCTGGAGAAGGTGATTCTGGGGTTGTATTGGGATTTAATGATATCCCTAAGGGTTCTGCTCTTCCCAGCTTCTCTGCACAGCCTCCGTGAGGTGATATCTCCCATGATGCGCTCAGAATGGTTGTCAACATCCCAATCATCAGAGTTTTTTGGAACTACATTTCAAACAGAAGAGGGGAATAAGGAGTGGTGGCTTAAAAAAAAAAAAAAAAAGCTTTGTTTTTCATATGTCTTATATCATCCCATTAGCCAAAACTGGCTCTTATACCCACCCTCATAGCAATAACTGGCAGAGGGGAAAGAGCTACCTATGTAAGATAGCAGGAGGAGTGTCCTGGAACTAAGCACTTAGCTGTGCAGCAAAACTGTTTTGTTTTTCTCCTTTAATAAGGAAGAAAGGTGGAATAGTGGACAGATGCTTCATAATGTTTGTCCCATTAAGGTACAAAAGGAGGACGAAGATAGGTCTTCTTCCAATCAGCCATTTTGTTTTTTACCGTTAAATTCACTGCCCTTTCAGCTAGATACAAAGACTCTTAATCAGATTGAGAAGATCTTGAGAATGCAGCCTGGTTAACAGGCATTTCAATACTCAGTCAGAATCAACTTTCTGCTCCACTGAGGGTGGGGGTGAATCTATAAAATGCTTGCAGTAAGTAAGACACTAGCTTGTTTTCTCTGGACCTATTTGGCATTGTAATATATAAATTGCTTTGAAAAGCTAGTTAAAGTTGGTCATACAGAACTTTGATTATAGGCTTCAAAAGAAATTATCAAAAGTTATGATTGGTCTTCCAGCCAACCACCCAAACCCTATACCTCCCAGGAGATCCCTGGAGTATCCTGACTCTACCCCTGAACTTCAATCTTAATTGCTTCCTGAACAATAGTTACAAGCTAAGCAGCTGTAAGTCTTGGGTCACCTGTAAAAAGTGCTTGGAATTTACCCCCAATCTCTGGTGCTGTGCCAAACAATTTGTGTCCTAAAGCAATCAAATCAATCCTTTGGTACAGTTAAAACATATTTCTTTGATGTTTCAGTGAGCTCACCCTTAAGTATTTGAAAGAGATGCAGTGTCCTTCCTGCAATTGTCACTTGGCTCAGCGCCATGTGGATTTGCTGCTTCTGATCGTGTAATCCACATAATCAAAAGTTTTTCCACCTCACGAGTAAGCCCATTCCATTTTGTTATTCCATGTTGATTGCATCAGCCGAGGAACAATGGGTACCATGCAGCGACGCTTGCTTCAGTAGCACTCTTTTGGTGGCCAAACCCATGAGTTTTATTTGTACCTTTGGGGGTCTTGTTTATTTTAAATAATTTTAAAGATAAAGGTGTAGGGTTTAGAATATTTACACGTTTCTTGTTATCATGAAAAAATCTTGATTGTCTTATGGAATGCTTTAAGAATCTGTCAGAGTGGCTTGGCTACCAGCTAACAGGCATCTGAAAATTAGTGGCCCCAATATCTCAGGGGTTAGTGTCCCCTATCATAAAAAGAAATCTGAGAACTAATATCATGGGCATTCCATGCATGCACATTTCTTCTCTTCCCTGTTTCTGCTTCAGTATCATCAGTTCTGTGCTCTGGTTCACAATAGAGAAGTGGGATTTGATGAGAGTGGATGGTGAGGAATTGCTAAGGAAAAGAAAAGGAGGAGGAGACAAGGGAAATGCTCTTTGGACGGAAGGATAGGGTGGCATTCCCTGCGAGCGCAGTTCAGTTCAGTCGCTCAGTCAGGTCCGCACCCTGGTAGCTTGAGGTTGTAAAAATATATTGTTAACACGTAGGGTAAGGACTGCCCATCATGGAGTCCTCGAACATTATTTACTGAGGTGTTACCAAGAATCTTGAAGCTTTCATCTTTCTTTAATTTATGTCACAGATTGTATTCATATAAATTCCATCTCTTATCTGTTTCTCATCAAGCTGCATTTCTCTCAATGTTTCTAACCCTGAGGATAGACAAAGCTCAAATTAGCTCCACTTCAGTCTGATGGGGGGATATTTTTTGCAGATAAAAACAGTCTCTTTAGGTCTTTAAGTCTATAGTAGTTGATTAGTCCCTGCAGTAGGGAAAATTAAATTTTGTGGTTGAGACCCAGCGTACTTGGACAGTTGAATAATACAATGGCCACCGTCCAATGGCTGACAACCAAGAACTAAGGTACACTCTGTACTCTACTCCCTCGTGCAACACCTGAAAATCCTGGGGCGAATCAAAGAGCAAATTAATGCTCAGACAACCCTCACCTGCAAACCACGTGCAGTATAAGGAACTCATTTTAATGTTTTTTGGCTGAAGTCATAGGGAATAGGAATACAAAAGAATGGCCATGAAAAATCCTGGGAGGTTCTTAAAGCCCCTTAGTTTGTGGTATGTTTTTCCCCTTTCCAGTTTCTTGTTACTTTAGCTGTGCTTAAAAGATAGCGATTTTTTTCCCCTCCAAATTCTGGGCTGTACAAAGGCCAAGTTGAACAATGAATAGCAAAAAAAAAAAAAAGTCTTCTGAATAGTTGTATAAATGAAAGGACTCTTTGGAAAGCAGCATTTGGAATTTGACTGTGTCTGTGGAGCCCCTTTGGTCCTAGGCTGAGATTCCTTTGCAATGGACAATTCAGTGATTCATGACTCCATGTATTGTCAAGTTGATGAGAAAAACCAAATAGATGAAAATACAACTTACAAATAGATCTTGGATTTTTTTCTAAGTCGAATCTGGATCTTTTTTTACAGATACTAAAATGTTTGGTTTGATGCTACGTGCTTGTGTTCCCAAAGAAATCCCAGGAGAAAAGTCTTGGTATTTTGATTTATTTATAATGGGTGTGGGTAGTGGGTTGGGGACAGAGATTGAAAATAACAATCCAAAAACAACAGAGATAGAGGATGTGGATACGTATTCATTTCCTATTGTTGATGTAACAAATTACCACACACTGAGTGGCTTACAATGACACAAAGCTATTAAAATATCTGACAGTTCTGGAGGTCTGAAGCCCTAAAGTGAAGATGTTGGCAGGCAAGTTTACATTTCTTCTGGAGGCTCTAGGGTGCATCCATAACCTTGCCTTTGCCAGCTTCTAGAGATTGCATTTCTTGACTCATGGCCCCTTCCTTCATCTCTTAAAGCACATCACTCTGACTTCTGCTCATACATCCCTCCCCTCTGATTTTGACACCCCTCCCTTTTTCTTGTATGGACTCTTGTGATTACATTAGGCCCACCTGAATAACCAAGCACACTATTCCCATCTCAAGATCCTTAATCATACCAGCAAAATCCACTCCCCACCCCTTTTTTTTTCCATATGAGGTAACATATTCACAAGTTCTGGGAATTAGAATGCAGACATCTCTGGGGGCCATTATTCAGCTACCACAGCATGTTTTAAGCTAAACTCTCTAATTAAATTGCTGATTCTGGGATGTGTGATATAAATTCCTTTTCAGCAAGGGACAGGGCATGTGCTGCCTCAATACACTGTGAGAATTCTTCTCTAAAACTCAGCTCTGAAATGAGATTGGTTTTGCTTCTAGTTCAAAAAACTTTAAGAGTGTCCCATAATGTAAAATAAAATGCAGATATGTGCTTAGCAAGTCATCCATCCGTTTTTCCCATATGGTCCCAACGCCACACTTTTATTTCCATTTAAGCTACTTATTCACCCTGTGGTGCATCTGCTTTCCCAGGAATCGCAAGCTACTCCCTCAGCCAGTTCTTCGAACATGTGATCAACATGCAATCCATTCCATAAGAACTATTCATATCCCACCAACTGCCATATAAGGTTTCCAGATAAAGCTAAATTTGGAATTGTCATTATTAAAACAAGAAACCCAAAGCTTGTTACAATGACAAAGAGATTTCATACACATGATCTTTGTTTTCAAATCCTCTTCAGATTAATGTACTTCATTTCCAGGTTAAGCAACTTAGTCTCAAGAGTTAGATTGCTTGGTGAAATCTGGGACCCCTGAAGCCTTCCCTTCCCTTAATCTTTTCCCTTAGACTTTGTTTCTTTGTCATGATACATGCTACAGACTGTTTGGTCTCATAGATGTTTGTCCTTATCTGCTGATCCCTGCCATTCTGTAAGCTCTGAGAACAAGAACCATGTCTTTCTGTTTTGCATTCCATTTAAACCTCAAGAAAAAGAACTAGCATTTATTGAGTGTTTATTGTATACCAAGCACTTTTCACTTTTTATATTATTTGCATTTCACAATTATTTTGTGAAAGCAGTGTTATTATTTTCATTTAATAAATGAAGGCATTGGAATTTAGAAAAATTTGTCACAAATGTACAGCAGCTTGGCATGATTCTCATGCCCACATTCCCTCCATGTGCCCTACTGCATACGCACTCAACACATTTTTGTTGAAGGAAAACAAATATCACTATAGTGTAGCTATTGTGAAATATCTTTCCCTTGGAGAAATAGTAAGGTAAATGCGGAATGTGCCTTAAGGTGAGGTTCCAGGAATGCTTTCTGAATGCCAAAAACCATGAGAAGAGGGAGAAGGGAGAGAGAACTTTAGAAGTCCACCTTATATTTTGAGGCCATCAAAATAGCCTCTCCTATCAGAAAACTAACATTTAAAGCCAAAACTTGCTTAAGAGGCATGATTTTTACCCTTTAGTACATAAAAAGTACCTTACACTCAGTTAGCCAGGAGAAATGATTTCAGTTTTATTTCTGGATAATTGAGCAACACTTTGGTATGTGATTCACTGCCAAGTGGACGCCGTTAGTCTCACACTGCTGTAGTTGGGGATGGCGAGAGTTATTTACTGGGAAAATGATAATGCAAGTGGATGTTGTACCAAACCCAAGGGCGAGATAATTTCCGTTGTGCCGCTTCACAGGACTGCAGTTAGAGCGTTCGGTCCACCCGTTGGTAGAGTCTATGTATTTGATGCTAATTCAGAGGATAAAGTTAGAGGAAAGGACCATTTATCTTCATTTTAAATTAAATGGGGTAAATGTTCAAACCCAGTCAATTTATATTTTTCATATTCACAGTATACTTTTTAAGTGTATAGAATGTATCTTTCCTTCGTACTTATTTAACTGAAATGTTTATACTTTGACTCACTAATCTCACTCCTGGGAATGTACACAAAGGAAATGCTTTAACATAAGAAAAGAAGCAATAGGCCTATTTTTTCAATATTATTGTAGTCATGAAACACTGGAAAAAACCTAAATGTCCAGCAATCAATGAATGCCTAACAAATTATGGCATATCCTCTTAAGGGAATCATTATGCTGCAATCAAATCATAATTATGAAGGTAATTCAATAAACAAGTTTACAAAACCATGTAGCAAGATGGGAAATGTTTATGATGCACAACTAAGTGAAAAAGTAGATTGCGAATTTAGCTAAAGTGTCTTGTTTTGTGGTCTGGGGTCTAATCCATATACCTTTGTTTGGTGCCTCTGGCAAATCGTGTCATAAAGTCCAGTTGTTATTGTAGTTCAGTCACTAAATTATTTCAGACTCCTTGTGATCCCATGGACTGTAACACTTCAGGCTTCCCTGTGCTTCACTACCTCCCTGAGTTTGCTGAACTCATGTGCATTGACTCGGTGATCCCCCAACCATCTCATCCTCTGTTGCCCCCTTCTCCTCCTGCCTTCAATCTTTCCCAGCATCAGGGTCTTTTCATATGAGTCTGCTCTTCATATCAGGGGGCCAAAGTATTACAGCTTCAGCATCAGTCCTTCGGATGAGTATTCAGGGTTGGTTTCCTTTAGGATTGACTAGAATGCAGACCAAAAGTGAAAGTGAAAGTGAAGTCGCTCAGTCGTGTCCAACCCTTTGCGACCCCGACCCCATGGACTGCAGCCCACCAGGCTCCTCCCTCCATGGGATTCTCCAGGCAAGAGTACTGGAGTGGGTTGCCATGCTGACCAAGGGAACTCTCAAATCTTATCCTGCACCACAATTTGAAAGCATCAGTTCTTCGGTGCTCAGCCTTCTTTATGGTCCAACTCTCACATCCATAAATGACTACTGGAAAGACCATAGCTTTGACCAGATGGAACTTTGTCAGCAAAGTCATGTCTGTGGTTTTTAATACACTGTCCAGGTTTGTAAAGATTTGACAGGCTCACCACTAAGTCCTCAGCTCTCTCCTCATAATGTGATCAGAGATTCTCAAATGCATTCCAGTGACTGAGATTTGGAAGAAGTCTGTTTGACTTCAGTAATCTCTCCATGTGCTCCTGGGGCTGAAGGTTGTTAGCTTCTGAACAGAATACAGTCTTTTCTGCCCATGTCCAAAGGAAAGTACCTGAGGGAAAGTCTCCTGCTTCAGTAGGTGTCAGAGGGGCCAATATGATGTTCACTCTCCAATAACACTTGACAGTGGGAACTCTCCACCAAAGTAAGCAGAGCCCTTGGTCTGCAGGTGCTGTTCGTTGTATCACCCACTTATGCCTACAGGACATAAATATGCCCCAGAGTTGTAGAGTCAGAAGGTTCAGTTCAATTCAGTTCAGTCGCTCAGTCGTGTCCAACTCTTTGTGACCCCATGAATCACAGCACGCCAGGCCTCCCTGTCCATCACCATCTCCCGGAGTTCACTCAGACTCATGTCCACCGAGTCAGTGATGCCATCCAGCCATCTCATCCTCTGTTGTCCCCTTCTCCTCCTGCCCCCAATCCCTCCCAGCATCGGGGTCTTTTCCAATGAGTCAACTCTTCGCATGAGGTGGCAAAAGTACTGGAGTTTCAGCTTTAGCATCATTACTTCCAAAGAAATCCCATTTTCTTTGTGTTTCCTGTCTGATTTGAAGATTCAAGTAATGTCAGCCTCATAAAATGAGCTGAGGCATTCTCTCCTCTTCAGTATTTTGTATCTAGTGTCAATTCCCTCCTAAGCCAGTTTTGTTGGAGACAGGGCTACAGTGCCATCATGGTGCACTTGGAGAAAACCCTATTTGAAAGCATGTGGCCAAACTGTTTCCAGGAGGAAATAGAGGTCGTGGAACCAGTGCTGCTTCTAAAGCAGAGGCGATTGGAAATTGCCAAACACGAGGAAACTCTGAGGAGACCTCAAGGTGGCAGGAAGGTAAATATTGTTCTCTGGATATAGCTGCATTCCTATGTAACTGGTTCTGACCCTGAAAGCTCACTAGAGCCCTCTTCTAATTATAGCAAGTTCTTCAATGGAAGACTGATCCTTTGTTGTTATGCTAACTTAAGAGAATTCATCCATTAGGAATCTGAGCCGCAAGTATACAAGTTCATAGAACATTTATCTCTTGTTCACATATACATGCAGTCCCTTCCTATGGAACAAGACTGAAATAGGGGTCATTCCTCCATGATACAGAATCAGTGGACCCCTTCTGCTTGTCATCTTTGCTCAGAGCAGAAAAGTCCTTTTGGTTTCAGTACTCTTATACATTTTAATCTGTCTTTACCCTCATGGAAACAAAATTTAGGAATTTACAGTCTTTAGACCTGGTTGTAGCCAACTTAACCCACCTGATAGAGCTCCTTCCTACAGATCTCCAAAAACAGATGTTAATTGACCTGCTTCTGCTATGCCCCCAAACCCCTGAACATCATATGCAAGTTTGTCCTTCCACTCCTCAGAGTTTTCATCCATAGGAAAGGGCGGAATTTGATTAGTTGAAAAGATCCTCCTACTCCTTTTTTTCCAGAAAAAGAGACCTGGAATGTTTGCTCCAGGATATCCCTGCATGCATAGTGTGCTGACTACTGAGTCTTGGGTGAAGGAGGGGGAAGAGCAGGACATGGATGGAAAGGAAGAAGAAGAAAGGAACAAAGATGACAAACAAGGGAGAAGAAGAAGAAATGGGAAAAAAGAAAAAGGAGATGAGATGAAAAAGAAAGAGGAAGAGATCCCTTTTGGAAAACTGTAACTTGAAAGTACTCTGTATATGGAAGAATAAAGGGAGAAGACACAGAAAAGGAGGATACTAGATGTGTTAGAATTTCAGAATAGATTTTCTTAATAAATTTTGCTTTGATATTACTTGAATAATGGAGTGGGAAAGCAATTCTTGGTGAGATAAATTTGAATTCACTTGATAGAGAGCTTGAAATGATATACTGTAAAATTTTGACCAAGCGAACAAAGACCTACAGTCCAGCCTAGCTCTGCCATTTAAACCCATGACAGACAAGTCATTTAACTTCTCTACGCTCAAACTCATTTTAAAAAATCTATCTCTAACAGAAACTAATGGAACTTGTTCATCAATGACTGCTCTGGCATTATGTTTATGATTTTAATTGAACAGAAGACTAAGGTAACAAACTTGGTTAGGTATTGGATTGGATTCGTTGAAATGGAGACAAAATCAAAAACAAAATTGAGTTTTTCTAAGATACTGAAAGAGTAAAGAGATTGCCAAAAAAAGATGCTAAGAAAGGATTTGGTGTATAAAGAGCAAATAACCAAGAAGATTTAATGGACAGCACAGAATTCAAGTCTAGAAAAACCAAGAAATCTCCAATTTCTGCATCTTACCCAGTGTTTAAATCCTCCAACTTAATCCAGAAGCCACTTCAAGGGAGCAAAAAGAAAGATGAAGGAGGAGAATAAGAAGAAAATGAGAAGGCAGCTCTGCTACACAAATTATGAACTACTCCAAGGTCGGGGGTGGGGGAGGGGAAAAAAAGTAATTCTCCAAGTAGAGCAACTCCATTGTTGGTGTTGTTGTACATGGAAGAATTCCATTACTCCTCCACACACACCACCCCTGCCCGCCCCCACCAAAAAAAAGTTTCATTACTTTAAAATAATTTTGAAAACCTTTGGTCTGTATTATATATCTTCATTACTGCTTGTATAGTATAGCATCCAAAACAGAATAATACCACAGCATTACCCATTAAAAACAATAGTGGCCCCTTATATATTGCCCTTCAATACTTAGAGGGAGTCTTTTGTTTTTTCTTCTGGTTTGTTTGGCAATCACAAAACTTGTCTTCCCATTCTAGTATAGAACAGTTATTGAATGAAACTGCCCCCTAGGAAGACGTGTAAATTTAGGTGAAGCAGTTTCTTTTAGCTTAGGGCAAGGTTCAGAAGACTTCCGAGGTGTCTCAGTGGTAAAGAACCTGTCTGCCAGTGCCAGAGATGTGGGTTTGATCCCAGGGTCAGGAAGGTCCCCTGGAGGAGGAAATAGCACCCCACTCCAGTATTCTTGCTGGGAAAATCCCATGGACAGAGGAGCCCAATGGGCTACAGTCCATGAGTGTCTCAAAGAGTCAGACATGACTGAGCAACTGAGCACAAGGCTCAGAAGGGCCTCAGCTGTGAGCCTTCAGCAGGAATGCTCATGGTGGTTGCAAAATGGGAGTCACGGGTTTGGGTGGACTCCGGGAGTTGGTGATGGACAGGGAGGCCTGGCATGCTGCGGTTCACGCGGTTGCAAAGAGTCGGACACGACTAAGTGACTGAACTGAACTGAACCCTGGAAGGGACCGTGAAGCACACTATGTCCTATAGTTCATACCTCGTAGCTCTAAGATCCCTTTGTTTCGTATAATAAATTTATTACACCTGGGAACAGCTCTTCCTGGCTACTAGTTGGTCTTGTGAAACTTACAGAAAAGGGGCAGGGAACTAAATGGGCTTGATCCTCAGCTTTGTCCTCTTGCTCAGAAGATGAAAGCTTCTTTATATGCTATTGAAGTACTCTGATTCTCAATTAGCCTTAAATTGGTGACAAATTACTCATAAGCATTTATCATAATTTTTCCAATGCACTGTTTCAACCAATAACTATCTAATTTCTTAGTTGTTATCAGAACTACCTTTCCTATCAACACTTAATTAATGATGACTGCCAATGATGTTGCCCCAGTCAATGCATTTTCTTCCATAGTATCCCTCCTAGTTAAGTACTAGTGAAAGTTTTAAAAATTCTACTGGTATCATGTCCCAGGAGCTGTCAATACTGCTCCCATGGTCTGTGGCCAAGTCCTTATTGCCAGCCAGTCAAACACAGATCCATCTCCAAAATCACATTCAACATCTGCTTCTAAGGACCTTTCTGGCACCAACTGTTAGAGCTTGAGAGCCCTAGGAAATACACTCTGCCATGGTGATTTGCATGCAAGAAGTTAGTTACCAATAGTTTTGGTAATAACAATTGTCAAGAAGTCATGGAAATGGAACTGGGCACAGGAACAAGATGAACCATAATGCACTGCCAACAGGGAATTCTGATGTGAGGGTGGTCCTTTGGAGGGGTCCCAAACTGAGGCAGTTATAGCCCCCCCCCTGAGTAGTCATTGAATGTGGGCCACCCTGTTGTAGAGGAAGCATAGCTTTTAATAGCCCCTATCAGCAGAGAGCAAATCTTAGGGGATTTCTCATCTCTGAGACATCAGCCATCCCTCCCAGAAACTAGTGAAATGAGGGGCTTCATTCTTGTTGGGGGGGATTCCAGTGGTATACAACAACTTACCCTACAACATTCTTCTTATTCTTGCATTTTTCTTTACGGGTATCATCAGTGACCAAAGTTACTGGTGATCTCCAGTTAAAAGGACAGAGATTGGAAGTTTGGGATTGATGTGTACACACTGCTATATTTAAAATAGATAATGAAAGCAAACCCACTGTAAGAGGAAGGAAGGAAGGAAAGAAAGGCAGTTTAGAGAGAAGCATTGAAAACAGCCAAAAAGGCCCATGAAGAAAGTGAGAGAAGTTCAGAAAACAAGATTCAAAAATCATATTTATGAAGAATGCTTATTCTAGCACTCTTAGAGGGGTTAATGTTTCACCATAGGCTTGAAAATTTCTACCACTAAAATTAGTAACTAGCTGCTTATCATCACCCTAAGAAAATAGATATTGAAGAATCAGGAATTTCAACCCCAAACATAGAAAAAGTTATAAATAATGAAGATTGGACAGTCTCAGAGTTAATACTGAGGAGATTATGGAATATTTTGTGGGATATTGAAAAATTAAGTCTATTTTTATTTGTGTGTTTGTACTATGACATAATAACTACCATCTACTGAGTACATACTCAGTAAATTGAATGAGATATTAGCCTAGCCATTTAATTATACCATTTACTTTATACACTCTTCCTGCATTTTGCACGTGTAATTTGTTTAATTCCCACACACTCTAAGATAAGTATTAAAACAATTCCACTGTTGGATATAGGAGCATATTATAGAATTAATTGAAGATAAAAAGCTTTGAATGCACAACAAATTGCTAACCATTTCTATCAGCTCACTGTATCCTGAGTTGATTATAAACTACAAGTACTTATGTGTGCACAGCTTGAGATGGCATGAAAGAGTAATGTTCTCACAACTCTTCTCTAAATGTTTTTCTCAAATCCTGCCAGGTATTCTAGAAGAAAGAGATGCTGCTACATCTCTACCATATGATATAATTGCTACTAGTTGACAGATCTTCATGAGTAGTACACATGATCACATATCATTCTTTAACCTGTAATTTTTAGAAAGCAGATATTCATATAAACTTTTAGCACATGAAACTCTGATTTCCACCTCCAGTAAACATTTAGTAATTTCACACTCTAGAAAATATCATTTATTTCCATTTTCTGCTGCTACAAACACCCTAATATCTGTATTAATTAAAAATAATTAGAATAATAACAATAAAGTATAAAATACAAGAATTTCTTGTGGTTACCTTTAAGCAGAGAGGAAGTTTAAATTTCTTCTCCAATATTTAATAAAACTCAATGTATACAAAAATACATACACACATGCAAAGATTTTTCCCCAGTGTCCTTAATGATACGTTATAATGATTGAAATAAATCAACTGTCTAGAATGATCTGATCATGAGCCAAAATTCTCAGAAAGGAAGCTCAAAATTACAATTTAAACTACTGTCACTGCCTGAAAGATAACTTAGTAATTTTTGTGTAGGAAATGATTGATAAATTGGAAAGTAAAATACTAAACTTGTCAGGAAACAACCAATAACTTTGAGTACCATTTTTTTCTGAAAATTTGTGTAAACAGATTGCTAAAGATAATAAAGATGCAGTAAGATGCTTGGTAAGAAAGTAGTAGTGTGTAAGAACTGAAAAACCATAAAACAGAAACATGCTGCTGCTGCTGCTAAGTCGCTTCAGTCGTGTCCAACTCTGTGCGACCCCATAGCCGGCAGCCCACCAGGCTCCCCCGTCCCTGGGATTCTCCAGGCAAGAACACTGGAGTGGGTTGCCATTTCCTTCTCCAATAAAACAGAAACATGCTGCTGCTGCTGCTAAGTCGCTTCAGTCGTGTCCAACTCTGTGCGACCCCATAGCCGGCAGCCCACCAGGCTCCCCCGTCCCTGGGATTCTCCAGGCAAGAACACTGGAGTGGGTTGCCATTTCCTTCTCCAATGCATGAAAGTGAAAAGTGAAAGTGAAGTCACTTAGTCGTGTCCAACTCTTAGGAGTGGACAAAAATTTTATCTGACTGTTCAATGCACCTCTGTCGGACCACTGTCTTCCTTCCCAGTCATGTAGTTCTGCTAGAGTTGAAGCTCTCCCATGGTTCTAGGAGTGACCACAAGCCCCAGGCCAGGTCAAAATATTCACTTCTGCTAACCATAGCAACAGGCTCAAAGATGGGCCTTAACCCTACCCAAACCATTAAGAACTCACTCTGAAACAGATTCCTGACTTCGGCAGCTGAATATAGCAGTACCTAAAATTAGACTAAAGATAGTCAAGGAACAAGGGTCTTCTTGACAACTGCACCATGATTGTTTTGTGGACACTCATGCCAAAAATGTTGCCTCTTTGCCTTCTAGTCCTAGAATTGATAAATTACCATTTAAAAGAATAATTTTTATGCTTTCCATTGTATGCATTTTTTCAAACTATCATTCACATCTAGAGGTTCCTTTTACAAAGGTAGTTCACGTACTAGTTGGAATGACATCTACTACATGATTCCCGCTTAAGATGTGCTTGTTCTGAATAAAGAATCTTCTCATCCTTTTAAGAATTTACCCAGCATAATTAGATACACTCTGATTCATCCAAATGCTACCCAAAGACTAAATATCTGTGGCTTTAATTGAAAAAGCTCATTAACTTTAAATACAGCAAAAGTTATTGAGGGGAAAAATATCTCAGTAGAAATCCTCTATTGGATTGTCCAGCAAAAGAAAAGGGAAAGGTTTGTATATTCAAAACCAATTAATCTTGACTCCATTTCCATCATTTCTCCGACTTTGGATCTGAGTCTAAGTACTTTGAGAAGAAAGCATATTCAGGCATGCTAGGTGAATATACTTACTAGATATTCAACAGTCTTTAATATGTTAAACTAAATCATCTCTCTGGATAACCAAACAATAGGTATGTTGCGGGGGGTAAATTTCTCTTGAATTTTTCTAGCTAATAAATGAAGAACAAATGCTGTACCTAGAATATTACCATTTTGTAACCCCTCATGAATTCTTGCTTGCAGACACTGATTATCAACAGCTCCCTGCATCACTAGCAAGTAGAAGGAGGCACTCAGCACCACTGTAGTATACTGTCTTGCTGAAAACTGTGAGCCTGAATCTGATTAAGTTACTCAGCCTCACCACTCACTTTGGGCCATATCATTCTCTGTTTGTGTGTGGGGGGGTGGACAGGAGGCGGAAGGGGGCTGTGTGTCCGAACAACATTCTCCTGCAATTCTCAGATCTTTAGCAATATCTCTGGCTTCTACTTACCAGATGGTAATAATCCTGTGTTATGAAAACCAAAAATATCTCAAGACATTGCCAAGTGTCTCCTGGAATGGGCTGTGTGGCAGGGCAGGAGAGGGGGGAAATTACCCTCTGTTGAGGGTCACTGTTGTAGATTCAACTACCAATATAAAGAAACACCCAGGATAAGCAGACACCGAGTAATTATCAAGTACAAATAGCTCTACTGGTTGCTTGCAAGGGGAAAAAAAGGAAGGCAATTATCTGCTGTAAAGCACAGAGAACTCTGCTGAATATTATGTAATAACCTAAATGGTAAAAGAATTTGAAAAATAGATACATATAGTAATGTATGTATAACTGAATCACTTTGCTGTACACCTGAAACTATCACACTGTTAACCAACTTTATGCCAATATAAAATAAAATGGTAGAAATAAACAAAAGAGAAAGAGAAATCCCTAGATTTAAAATTTATTTCTGAGATCTATCAACCAACTGCAAAGCAAAACTTTTTTGGATCTTGATTAAAACAGATCTTATGGTAAAAACAATAAATAAGTCATTTGAATACTGACTGACGTTGAGTATTTTAAAGAATTATTGTTAATATTCAGGTGTTCAGATGCTACAGTTATGTTTTCTAAAAAATAATTTTTATCTTTTAAAGACCTATGTAGAAATAGTCAAAGAGACGATGTCTAGGGTTTGCTTCAAAACAGTGTCTAGGAGTGGGATAAAATAGAGGTAAGAGAATCAGTTTAGCCACAGAGATTAGCCATGAGCAGATCATTTTAAAATATGGGTAATGGACACTTGAGAGATCCTGATACCATCCTGCTTATATTAGTACAAATCTAAAAAACTCTATGACAAAAATACAAAATGAAGTGAACTATTTCTAGGAAAGGTGGTTTCTCTGGAGAATGAACTGTACAGAACATCCTATATTAGGTGAAGACCAAGGGGTTGGACCAAAGTGAAGGCTGAAGGAGACACTGAGAAAGGGATAAGGAGAACCTGGGTGTCTGCATGGAGACAGAACGCATTCTGAAAGAACTATATAAAAATATATGGAATGCAAAATGCCTTTGATTATTTTCCCTTTTTAGTTCACCCCGAAAAAGACCACCACACTCTGCTGTCAGTGGTATCCACCATCTTCTCTGCAACTGCCTCGTCAGGGTGATGATTCTCAGATGAAGTAATGCAATTTAATTATGACCAGGATAATAAGGGTGTGAATAGCATGCAGATGCTCAACATCTGCTAATCCCAAATTTAATAACTCTTCAAGTTAATGCCTTTTCATGGGCCCTGGAAGAGTTGCTGACACACAGAGTCCCAAATGCCTATTCTGCAAGTTTTGTTTTGCATCTCGTGTTAGGGTGTGTCTGGATTGATATCACACCATGACACTTATGGTTTATATTAGTTTTCTAGTTTAGGAGAAACTGAAAATAAATTATCACTGTGCTAATTTGCACAGACACTGGCAGTGACTATTCATGTGACTTTTGTTGCAATGACTAATTTCTGAGGAAAGGGACTTACACTCACAAAAAGCTACCTGTATCAAATACCCATTTTTGTCTATCTGTAAACAGTTTCTTTAAGTGTCTAGTGATCTGTGTTAAGCACTGCCCAAGAATGCAAGCGTGCAGTAGGAGAAAGGTGGGGATGGGGAAGTGGAAAAGGAACCGTGACACGTTCTCTCGGTACATATTCTTAGTCATGATCATAAGCTTACACCTCTTTCACGGCTCCCTTTTCTACAATTGCTCCAATTAGCTTGCTAGCATCTTGCCTTCCATATTTGACTCATACCATTATCTTTCTTTTAATTGTGATCTTTGGTCTTCCCACCCATATTTCTGTTTACCTACTGTCTGGGGATATCTAAGATTTTTTTTAATGTCTTGCTGTATTTTGTTGCTAATGTTTGTTTGGTTGGATGGTTATGTTTCCTGCTCTGTAACCATTACGTCTTTTTCTGGCAACGTCACCTTGATTTTCTTTAGGGGGACAACCTGGGGGACAATCCATACAGTTTTGATGGAGCAGCCCATCCTCCATAATCCAAAGGTGACCTTGGACCTAGGCCCTGCTGTGCCTTCCGTTTCCCTCGTCATAGTGACCAGTTCAAGGATGATCTTGTGACACAGATTAGCTCAGAGAATTCAACCCCAGTACGTTTTCTAAAATTCTGAGGAGATGCTTTCCTTCTGCTAGGTTTGTTCCACTGTGAGGACTTCAGTCCGGGTATTTCATCAGCCAATATTTAGAGAAGAGTCTGGTTGGAGATGAGGCTGACAAAGGAGAGCAGATCCATAGGATGGAGGAAAAGGGAGAAGGGAGACAGAGGGAGAGTGACAGAGCAAGAGAAAAAAAAGACAAAATGACCAAACAAGTCATATAGGATTCCTAGAGCATCACTTGAACTTCAGGTCCAGCTGGACCTGAAAATCCACCTCTAGACTTATTGTTGGTGCACAGATTGTTGAGTTTCTATTGTTGCTGTTGCTCAGTTGCTAAGTCATGTCCGGAACCTGATGGACCGCAGCATACCAGGCTTCCCTGCCCTCCACTCTCTCCCAGAGTTTGTTCAAGCCCATGTCCATTGAGTTGGTGATGCTATCTAACCATCTCATCCTCTGTCATCTCTTTCTCCCTTTGGCTTCAATCTTTCCCAGCATCAGGGTCTTTTCCAGTGAGTCAGCTCTTTGCATCACGTGGCCATACAAAACCAGTCAGACTAATGGCTTTATTTATTTAATCAATAATTCTTAGAGGTACTGGGAATGGAGGGTAAAAAGGATGGAAGTGGTTGTCAGGGAGCTGGCAGTCTAGTTATAAAGGCAAATTTTAAATTAAAAAAAAAAAACAAAAAAACACAGTAGTGGGTATGGAAGATGTACAGGGTACCTGGATGCACAGAGCGTGAGGGCTTAATCTAGTTAAAAGAGTTAGAGAAAATCTCACAACTACATCCCTTATATGCACTCTTGTCTTAGATTGTGTACTGGTTATCTATTGCCATACAACAAATTACCCTAAAACTTAATAGCTGAAAACAACAGGTTTTTTTTGTTGTTGTTGTTGTTGTTTTACTCTCACAGTTACTGTTGGTCAGAAATCCATAGGCAGCTTACCTGCCTGGTCCTGGCTCATGTTCTCTCATAAGGCTGCAGTCAAGGGTGTCATCATCTCAAGGCTCAGCTGAGGAAGGGTCTGCCGGCTAGCACCTTCAGAAGATTCTCTTAAGCTCACTCAGCTAAACTTCTCCACCTTGCTACCTTGCAACACAGCACCTGGGTTCCGCTGTGTGAATGATACAAAAGAGAACTAGAGAGAGCTCCTAAGACAGACCCTTAGTCTTTTGATAACCTAAGCTCAGAATTCATATGTCTTTAATTCTGCCATATTTCTACTTATTAGAAGCAAGCTACTAAGTCACATATACACATTTGACGGGAAGGGATTACACAAGAATATGAGTACTGGAAAGCAGAATCACTGGGGCCCACCATAGTTGCTCCCATAGTTTCAGTAAGTTCAGTTCAGTCACTCAGTTGTGTCCAACTCTTTGCAACCCCTTGGACTGCAGCACACCAGGCTTCCCTGTCCATCATCAAATCCCGGAGTTTGCTCAAACTCATGTCCATCGAGTTGGTGATGACATCAAGCCATCTCATCCTCTATCATCCCCTTCTCCTCCTGCCTTCAACCTTTCCCAGCATCAGGGTCTTTTCCTGTGAGTCAGTTCTTCATATTAGGTGGTCAAAGGATTGGAGTTTCAGCTTCAGCATCAGTCCCTCCCATGAATATTTAGGACTGATTTCCTTTAGAATTGACTGGTTTGATCTCCTTACAGTCCAAGAGACTTCTCCAACACCACAGCTCAAAAGCATCAATTCCTTGGCACTCAGCTTTCTTTATGGTTGGTCCAACTCTCACATCTATACATGACTACTAGAAAAACCATAGCTTTGACTAGATGGACCTTTGTCAGCAAAGTAATGTCTTTGTTTTTTAATATGCTGTCTAGGTTGGTGGTTGGTTGTGCTTCCCTCATAGCTCAGTTGGTAAAGAATCTGCCTGCAATTCAGGCTGATTCGATTCCTGGTTTGATTCCTGGGTTAGGAAGATCCCCTGGAGAAAGGAAAGGTTACCCACCCCAGGATTCTTGGGCTTCCTTTGTGGCTTGGCTGGTAAAGAATCCGCCTGCAATGCAGGAGACCTGGATTCGATCCCTGGGTTGGGAAGATCTCCTGGAGAAGGAAGGGCTACCCACTCCAGTATTCTGGCCTGGAAAATTCCATGTACTATGCAGTCCATGGGGTTGCAAAGAGTCAGACACAATTAAACAACTTTCACTTTCAATTTTCACTTTCATTTTCTAGGTTGGTCATAGCTTTTCTTCCAAGGAGTAATTGTCTTTTAATTTCATGGCTACAGTCACCATCTACAGTGATTTTGGAGCCCAAGAAAATAAAGTCTGACACTGTTTCCACTGTTTCCCCATCTATTTCCCGTGAAGTGATGGGACCAGATGCCATGATCTTCGTTTTCTGAATGGTGAGCTTTAAGCCAACTTTTTCACTCTCCTCTTTCACTTTCATCAAGAGGCTCTTCAGTTCCTCTTTGCTTTCTGCCATAAGGGTGGTGTCATCTGAGATTATTGACATTGCTCCTGGCAATCTTGATCCCAGCTTGTGATTCATTCAGCCCGGCATTTCATGTGATATACTCTTCATATAATCTAAATAAACAATGTGACAATATACAGCCTTGACATACTCCTTTCCCAATTTTGAACCAGTCTGTCGTTCCATGTCCAGTTCTAACTGTTGCTTCTTGACCTGCATAGAGATTTCTCAGGAGGCTGGTTAGGTAGTCTGGTATTCCCATTTCCTTAAGAATTTTCCAGTTTGTTGTGATCTACACAGTCAAAGCTTTGGCATAGTCAATAAAACAGAAGTATATGTTTTCCTGGAACTCTCTTTCTTTTCCTTTGATGCAAAAGATGTTGGCAATTTGATCTCTGGTTCCTCTGCCTTTTCTAAATCCAGCTGGAACATCTGGAAGTTCTCAGTTCATGTATTGTTGAAGCCTCACTTGGAGAATTTTGATCATTGTTTTGCTAGCATGTGAGATGAGTGCAATTGTGGTGTAGTTTGAGCATTCTTTGGCATTGCCTTTCTTTGGTATTGGAATGAAAACGGACCTTTTCCAGTCCTGTGGCCACTGCTGTTTGGGTTCTCCTAAAAGCAGGTCCTGAGATGAGGAATTTGGTCCAGAGAATTTATAGGAAATTGATCACAAGTAGTATTGTGAGAAAGCAAGGAAATGAGACAGGAGAGGGAGATCAGCCAGTAAGTGGTTGCCATTGACTGAATGTTTATATCTCCCCAAAATGCATACACTGAAAACTACCCCGAATGTGATAGTATATGGAGGTGGGTTCATTGGGAACTGAGTAAGTCATGAGGGTTCTAGCCTCATGAATAAGATTTGTTCCTTTATAAAAGAGGATCCAGAGAGACCCCTCACCCCTTCTTTCATGTGAGAAGGCAGTGATAAGAAGGCTATCTATGAACTGCAAAGCAGGTCTTCGCCACACACTAATGCGCTAGCACTTGATCCCAGCCTCTAGAGCTATGAGTAGTACATATTTGTTGTGTATAAGCTCCACCCCTCTTTGATGGCAGTCTTCCATAGTAGCTCAAAAGGACTAAAATGATGATCTCTAAGGAGTGGATTACAGCTCTATGCCACTAGGCGCCATCCCTCTGGGATTTAAATAGATTGAGCTGAACAGAGGTCAGAATTGCCCCAACAAGGAATAAGGAAGTTGGGGTATTTATTCAGCATTTCCTGTACCTTGCTTCAGGGTTACCTGCAATAGTCTGCAAGGATATGGGCAAGTACCAGCAACATCTGCTGCCATGACCTTAGGGATTACCCCAGTCTATTTGACCTGGCTCCTGGGACTTTTCCTCCTTGGCACTCACCACTCACAAGAGTCTGGTTGAGATCCAGTCACTTTTGAATACAAAGAATTATATCCAATTTATAAATATCCACAATGCATCACCTGTATTTATTTGTACCATCTAAAATTGTATTCAGTTCAGTCCCTCAGTCGTGTCTGACTCTTTGCAACCCCATGGACTGTAGCATGCCAGGCCTCCCTGTCCATCACCAATTCTCATAGCCCACTCAAACTCATGTCCATTGAGTTGGTGATGCCATCCAATCATCTCATCCTCTATTGTCCCTTTCTCCTCCTGCCCTCAATCTTTCCCAGTATCAAGGTCTTTTAAAATGAACCAGCTCTTCACATCAGGTGGCCCAAGGATTGGAGTTTCAGCTTCAGTATCAGTCGTTCCAATGAATATTCAGGACTGATTTCCTTTAGGATAGACTGGTTGGATCTCCTTGCAGTCCAAAGGACTCTCAAGAGTCTTCTCCAACACCACAGTTCAAAAGCATCAATTCTTCAGTGCTCAGCTTTATTTATAGTCCAACTCTCACATCCATCCATGACTACTGGAAAAACCATAGCCTTGACTAGATGGACCTTTGTTGGCAAAGTAATGTTTCTGCTTTTTAATATGCTGTCTAGGTTGGTTATAACTTTTCTTCCAAGGAGTAAGTGTCTTTTAATTTCATGGCTGCAGTCACCATCTGCAGTGATTTTGGAGCCTAAAATAATAAGGTCTGCCACTGTTTCCACTGTTTCCCCATCTATTTGCCATCAAGTGATGGGACCAGATGCCATGATTTTAGTTTTCTGAATGTTGAGCTTTAAGCCAACTTTCTCACTCTCCTCTTTCACTTTCATCAAGAGGCTCTTTAGTTCTTCTTCACTTTCTCCCATAAAGGTGGTGTCATCTGCATATCTGAGGTTATTGACATTTCTCCTGGTAATTTTGATTCCAGTTTGTGCTTCATCCAGCCCAGCGTTTCTCACGATGTACTCTACATAGAAGTTAAATAAGCAGGGTGACAATATACAGCCTTGACGTACTCCCTTTCCCATTTGGAACTAGTCTGTCGTTTCATGTCCAGTTTCAACCGTTGCTTCCTCACTTGCATACAGATTTCTCAAGAGGCAGGTCAGATGGTCTGGTATTCCCTTCTCTTTAAGAATTTTCCACAGTTTGTTGTTATCCACACAGTCAAAGGCTTTGGCATAGTCATAATGAATCAAAATACCATCCCAACTCTTAAACCTGTCTACTGGACAAGATAAAGTAGGTAGAAAATGGGCATTGCATAAGAAAGTTAAATACTGTGGTGCACATTAAATATCATCAGGGAGAAATGGAAAGCTTTCTGCATAAAGAATAATTTGTGTGGATTTTAAACAGCAAAAGATGGTAATGTTTAGATGATAGAAACAGGGAGAAATTTTGTTTGACAAGAGACATGATGTGCAAGAGAAGTTGACAGGAGAGGAGTTTGGAGGCTGGGTCTAGGTACTGGAAAACTGTTAGTGCTATGTGATGAATTAGGTTTCATTGCCAGTGCAGGATTGATTAAAGTGTTTGAGATAGATGTGACATAGTCATAGATTATAAAATAAATAATATCCCAAGGAGCCTTTACATCTCACTTACAATGAACAGGATAGAAAATGGGATAAGGTTTTTTTTCACAAGTTATGTTTAAAGTGAACTGCTATTGCAATTGTTACTATTGATTCTGTTACTATTTTGGTAAACTCTTAAGCACACCTTGTACTCAAGATCAGAGGTCAAGGAACTTTCTGTAAATGATCAAATAGCAGACATTTTCGGCTTTGTAGGGCATGTGGTAGTCTGCTTCAGTTACTCATTTCTTTTCCTGAAGCACAAGAGCAGCCATAGACAATATATACTAAATGGATGTGACTTGTTCCAACAAAAGGTTATTTACAAAAACAGGCCAGATTTGACCCACTGGCCATAATTCACTGACCTCAGATCTAGACAAATATTCCTCTAATGTTCATATGCAAAAATCACTGAGATTTGTTAAAATGAAGATTTTGATGCAGTAGGTCAGAGGTAGATGTTTGCATTTCTGACAAGCTCCTGGGTGGTGCTGATGCTGCTTGTCCTTGGATCACACTTTGAGTCTCAGGGGGGATATATCAAATTTTCAACTAAAACTGTTATTTTCATATTTGACTCTTGGTGTATCTTCTCCCAGTTACCCCTAGGAATTTATACCTCATTTAGAGAGCCAATGTTTTAAGCCTGCATTCTCTACCTTGCCTTAAATTGAGTCACTTGGGACACTTGCTATAAATAGTTTCTCAGGCCCCTCTCCCTGGGGATCCTAATTCATCTAAGGATTTGGGATGACGCTCCAAAATCTGTGTGCTAAAAACCCTAGATGACTGCTATGATCAAGCAAGTTTGGAAAGCACTGGGAACAGAGAATCAGCCTCCAGTTTTCTGTAACTCTCAGGAGTGATTAACATTATTGAGATCCTGCCATGAATACAGCACAATACAAGGCGATATAAGGGTATAGAAGATGCTGTCTCTGGCCTAAAGGATCTTTGGTCCAAGGCATCAGGGTTACAGGCAGTACTTCCCTTAGAGCATTCAAAGGATCTTACCTTTAAATGCATATTATTTATAGAAACATAGTCACTCAGTCACCTCCCCAGTGAATGTTGCTTTACTTTCTTCTTCAATTAAAGCCAGTCTAGAATGAATTGGGAGTGATATTTAAACTCCCCTAAGGCAAATGGGGTAAACACACCTAACACTCTCACCTTTAGAAAAACACTTAACTAACAGAGCCAGGGATTACAGCACACCCTTGGTACTTGGGGCAAGAGACTCCATGACCCACATCCAGAAAAAAACATTATTTAGAGAACGTCTTCTTCAGACAAAGTAGTGCTTTTGCTCACTAGTCAAATATTAGTATTGAAAAATACATGGGTTTCCTTTAAGACAGCTCTTTCCATTCAAAACACTAGCACTGTGCAGAAAAGAAATGATTTGATTTAAATTATCTGAAAATCATTTCTTTAAAGAGAAAAAGAAGGTAGAAGAAAAAAGTGTATCAGTGGTACTTCTCAGACTATTTGCTCAAAGAAAGCCTAGAAAAAGAAGCACTGTTGCCAAAATATTTCCAAACTTTTGTTGGTATAATGTTCTAAATTTCTGAGGAAAAGGGACCTTCTGTTTTTGCTTATAATGCCTCTCCAAGGGTCTCTGATCACTGCAGCTCCACCTAGTAATTGCTTGCTTACATAATCCAAAAGACAGCTCAAACAGCCATGAGTGCCCCCAGAAGACTTTAACCTTCAATTCATACGGTTCCCCTCCCGCCATCATGCCTTGACTCACCAACATCTGCCTAATAGTGTCTAAACTCCACGGTATGGAGTGAAAGCCCCTCCAGGATCTTACCCTTCCCAGCTCTTCCAGCCCTGTCTTTGGCTAATCCCTCCACCCAGAAATCACCACATGCCCTTGATGGTATAGTGACACCAACTTCATTGAGGATTCCTGAGCACATTCCTCAGTGCTTGCTGGTTGCTCCGCTTCGACACCTACTCCTGTGCCACTCGTCTCCTCCCCTCTGTGTGCCCAGCAAACTGACTAATGCTCCAAAATCAGTGCAGTGCAGTCTTTTCTGGAAAGTGACCTCTGACATAGGAGCATGAAGTTCTATGTCTCCACCGAACCTCATATCTAACTCCATCAGAGCATTATCAAATCATATCATTTATGTTTTATATCTATTTCCAAACAAAACTAAAAACTTCTTAAGAACAAGGACTATGCCAGCTCACTTACCTACTTCCAGTTCTTCTCCAAAATAGAGTTCAGTTCAGTTCAGTTCAGTCACTCGGTCGTGTCCGACTCTTTGCGACCCCATGAATCGCAGAACCCCAGGCCTCCCTGTCCATCACGAACTTCCGGAGTTCACCCAAACTCATGTCCATCGAGTCAGTGATGCCATCAAGCCATCTCCTCCTCTGTCGTCCCCTTCTCCTCCTGCCCCCGATCCCTCCCAGCATCAGGGTCTTTTCCAATGAGTCAACTCTTCACATGAGGTGGCGAAAGAATTGGAGTTTCAACTTCAGCATCAGTCCTTCCAATGAACACCCAGGACTGATCTCCTTTAGGATGGATTGGTTGGATCTCCTTGCAGTCCAAGGGACTCTCAAGAGTCTTCTCCAACACCACAGTTTAAAAGCATCAATTCTTCGGCACTCAGTTTTCTTCACAGTCCAACTCTCACATCCATACCATGACCACTGGAAAAACCATAGCCTTGACTAGATGAACCTTTGTTGGCAAAGTAATGTCTCTGCTTTTTAATATGCTGTCTAGGTTGGTCATAACTTTCATTCCAAGGAGCACTGGATATAAAACACAGGCTGAATACAACATCTGAAAATGTTGATGAAGAATCAGCCATGTGAAGATACTTACACGGAAATTGCTGTCAGACCTGACCTTGGCTAATTAAAGGATGAACATATAAGCTATTAGCCTATGAAAAAGTAGTGAAAGTGTTAGTCACTCAGTTACATCTGATTCTTTGCTAGCCCATGAACTATAGCCCGCCAGGCTCCTCTGTCCATGAAATTCTGCAGGCAAGAATGCTGGAATGGGTAGCCATTACCTTCTCCAGGATATCTCCCCTACCTGGGGACTGCACCTGTGTCTCTTGCATTGCGGGCAGATTCTTCACCATAGGAGCCACCAGGAAGCCTATTCACAAAGAAACTGCTGTCAGATCTGACTTGGCTGATTAAATGATGACCATGTAATCTATTAGCCTAGAGTTCCCACAATACTCCTTTTATGAAAAACATCTAGTTTCTAGGCTTTTAATCCATTAACTCTATCCTTGTACCAAGCAGATGGCCTCACATACAAACAGGTTTCCAACAGCCTCTGATCGGTCACAATCTTATTTCTAAACTACTTGTCCTAACCTACTTCATATACTATATTTCATGTGTTCCTGATTCTTCTGACTTATGACCTCATTACATGATCTCCTGTTTACAACCTCACCACATTCTGTAGGCCTGAACTTGGTCTGGTTTTCCTGGCTAAGGCCTGAGTTCTTCTCCTTGACTGTATATAATTTGAATTCTCTCTTTGCATTCATGGTTCTCTGTGAGTAGGTACTCACAGAGTACATGTGAGTACTCTGTGTATCCAGCTTGTTCTGGGAACTCCTTTGGTTAATCCTCTTGTTGAACACATGTCCAGTCTTCTGAGTGCAATGCAAATATGAGGGATGACCTTGAAGCACTAGTTGAGGAAAATAACCAGTACTGAAAAGTTTTAAAAAGAAGGGGAATGTAGAGTCAAAACCATAATACATACACCACGTCAACTGGTACATATTATTCCATTGTAGAACTACTTGCCTTCGTCTAAAAAAAAACTTAACCTCTATTAGTCATCAAGAGAAAGATGCACTGAAATGGGGAAGAGAAACATATCTTAGAAGGGTGTAGAGAAAGATGAAAAAGGGATGAATGAAAACAGTAAAAGAAAAGCAATTTGGTATAATTATCTTTGGTGAGTTTTACACCTGATACTGAATCTATCTGAGCCAAGTCCTATTGCAAAAGAAGTAGAAGCAAAGACATTTAAAAGAAACTGCCAGAGAAAGAAAACAGAAAGAGTCTCAGCCCAATACCCTGAAATAATGTATTACCTACAGAATCCTTATATTTCACTGTTATATGAGAGAGGAATAAACTGTTTTGTTTTTTTTTAAGAGTAAGAGATAAAAACTTGTCAAAACTTCCAGGTTTGACAAGTCATTGCCCTAGAAATGGAAGAAGAGGAGGAGATACTGGTGGTTAAGAGCAGAGACAATAGGAGTCAAGAGGACCTGGGTTGGAATCTAAGACCTAACCATTTTAGGCAGGGAGACTTTGGAGAAGTGACTTGACTATGCTATGTGTCAGTTTCATTATCTATAAAATGAGAATAAATATACCTAACTTTCAAGTTGATTTATGGATTAAATATAATAATTGATGGAGAATAGTTGGTATAATATGATTTGAGAGTGTTCTTGTGTCTGATATGCCTATGAAAAAGTGGAGGCCTAACTCCTACTCTTCTGGATGGTGTCCATGCAGTTTATAGGCTAAGGATAGCCTGTGATTCACCCATGGCCATGACTGTTAGATTGTTACTGATGAACCAGAATATGAATTAGCTATTTTGTGGTTTCATTTTCTTTAAATTAGATTGTCTTCATTTTGCTTAGGAATTCTCTCTTGGATACTTGTATTGCCAATTCCATTGATAGCAATTATTTGGGCTGAAAAATTCAAAGATATCATTAATTCTTCTTTCACTCTATATCCAACCCAAGAATCACTTCTGTCAAGGCATCATCTTCACTGCTACCATCATAGTTCAAGTTGCCTGAATTATGGCAAAAACCTCCTAAGTGGTCTTGGTAATACTACCATTGCTACCCTATAGGTTATTCTGAAAAGAGGAAACAAAATGATATCTTTTAAAAAACATCTTTCAGCTACATTTGTTTGCTCAAAATCCTCCATTGACTCCCTTTGTCACTCAGAACAAAAGCCAAAGTCCTTTTGATGACATGTAAGGTTCCACTTGGAGAAGGCAATGGCACCCCACTCCAGTACTCTTGCCTGGAAAATCCCATGGGCTGAGGAGCCTGGTAGGCTGCAGCCCATGGGGTCGTGAAGAGTCAGACACGACTGAGCGACTTCATTTTCACTTTTCAGTTTCGTGCATTGGAGAAGGAAATGGCAACAGTGTTCTTGCCTAGAGAATCCCAGGGACGGGGGAGCCTGGTGGGCTACCGTCTCTGGGGTCGCACAGAGTCCGACACGACTGAAGTGACTTAGCAGCAAGGTTCCACTAATCTGGCATCCTGCCTCCTTTGGTACCCTACCTCTTATCACTCTTCCTCCAATGTCCACTCCACACAACGTGCATGGGTTTCATGTTGATTCCAAAATATGCCAACATGTCTCATAACATTTGCTCTGCTCTGAAACACTCTTCCTCAGGTTACCTGCCTGACTTCCTCCCTCAGAATTCTGACATCTCTTCTGAAATAACACCTCACTACAGAGTACTACAGTCTTTGCCTGGATTTCCCCAAAAGCAGAGCCTGAAACAAAAGTTTGAATGCATGTGGTTTTGGGGGGAAATTGATCCCAAGGAAAGGAGTCAAGGCGGAAGGAGAGAAAACTAAACCAAGGGTATCTAAGTGACCTGATAGAGCTCAGTCTGACTAGGTCGCCCTGTGGTTCATGAAGAATGTGCCCCAGAATCATCTACTCAGATGAGGAACAGGCAAGTATGTATCTACCACTCCCCTCTCCAATCAGTCAAAGGTTATTGAAGGGAATGTTACTTCCCTTGACCAAGTGAGCTCATGCATTTACCAGGATTCATGCCTGTGGGCTAAGTTGCTTCAGTCGTGTCTGACTTTTTGCGACCACACGGGCTGTAGCCCACCAGGCTCTTCTGTCCCTAAGATTCTCCAGGCAAGAATACTGGAGTGGGTTGCCGTGCTCTCCTTTAAGAGATCTTCCCAACCCTGGGATCAAACTCATGTTTCTTACTTCTCCTGCATTGGCAGGTGGTTCTTTACCACTAGTATCTCCTGGGCAAGCCCATTTACTAGGGTAGTCAAGAAGAATAAACTCAGTGGGGCAGAGAAGCCACTGTAAGGAGACTAGAGATGAAGGTACAACTAAATTGATAAGCTCTTAGATGACAGGAATCTGGCTGCTGCAGCAAAAGATAAAATAAGAGACGGCCAAGTGGATATGAGACAAGAGCTTAAGAGTTACCTCTACCTCCTTAACCCCTTTATCCAAAATAGCACCCAACCCCTACCCTGTCATTCCTATCCTGTTATTACTATCTCATGTATTCACTAGCTTATAGACTTAAAGTTCTTCCCTACTAGACTGTCAGTAGCATGAATCACAGTTTAGTGTATTTCATTTGCTACAGTGTTCTCAATCTGGAATGGTATGTGATCAATTCAGTTCAGTCGCTCAGTCGTGTCTGACTCTTTGCAACTCCAAGGACTGCAGCATGCCAAGCTTCCCTGTCCATCACCAACTCCCAGAGTTTGCTCAAACTCATCTCCATCAAGTCGGTGATGCCATCCAACCATGTCATCCTCTGTTGTCTGCTTCTCCTCCAGTCTTCAGTCTTTCCCAGCATCAGGGTCTTTTTCGGTGAGTCAGTTCTTCACATCAGGTGGCCAAAGTATTGGAGCTTCAGCATCAGTTCCTTCCAATGAATATTCAGGACTGGTTTCCTTTAGAATTGACTGGTTTGATCTCCTTGCTGTCCAAGGGACCTTCAAGGGTCTTCTCCAACACCACAGTTCAAAAGCTTCAATTCTTCAATGCTCAGCTTTTTTTTTATGGTATGTGATACACTGCAACAAATATTTGTTGGTAAATGAATGGTTTTGTATCTATAAACTGATATGTCTGTGTGTGTATGAGAGAGGCCTAAATATCAGACTGTCTTTACATAATCAACATATGTTGGTACTTTTTGCCATTGTTTTATCTGTCCATTCAACGTTGCTTACATGGGCTTCTTCATTCCCCCTGAAGTGAAGTTAAATCAGGTTTAAGCCAACAGGCATCAACAGAAATCCTGCTGATGCTCTAGATCAGTGTTTCACAAATGCAAACATACAACTTCAGAGTCAATTGAAGTGCTTGTTATAACAGTGTACTGGGCCCCATATCAGGGCTAGATGGGGCCTGAGAATGTACATTTCTAATAAGTCCTGTGTTACTGCTGGTCAAGGTCCACATTTGAGAAACCACTTCATTAGACTGTTCTAACAGCCCCTTGAAGTGGGCACCTTGCCCATTACATAGCCTGGCCCAGGATTGGTGAGACCCAAGGGAAGAAGCAGGTTTGTTTCATTTAAGCTACTACAAAGCCCAGTACAGTCCTGCTTCTTGGAGACTTTACAAGGTCACCATTCAACATGGGATTTACTTACTGTGTTCAACTACTTCTGATGAAGAGTTCAGGCCTGTTTAAGAGCTCTCTTTACAGTCAGCACTAGGACCATATTTTTTAAATAAACCATATCTTTTTTTAATTGGCACGTCTAAGTGGAAGCAGAAAAACAGGATATGAAGACCAGAGTACCAGCAGTGAAAATCTCAGAAATCATGAGGAAAATGAAAAAGGGCAATCCTGATTTGGGGGCAGAGTTCTTTTATGCTTGATAACTTTGGAGGAATCAAACTGATTTCCTTTGAAGAGGAGAAGAAATTGCAAGACAAGCAATTAGCTCTCCATTCCCCAGGAAAAGGTAGTTGACTATATGCAATGGTCTGCTGCTACTACTGCTTTTAACGCTGTGGTTCTCAATCAAAACCAGCTGTCAGCTGCACTGAATTCATGGGTAACTTGGGGACCAAATCAGATGCGAGAGACAGAGACACAGTGTGCCAGTTCTGGTCTTTGACTTTACTTTCTCCAGTGACCATTTAGGAGGTGATAGAAACACAGCATTCTATTCCAAAAAATTAAACCTCTCATGGTTAGCACCACCCTCCTACCCCATCCCACCACTCTAAACGAATTTGGCCATACTTTTATATAGAACCTATTTGGGTGTTAGATTTCACTGGAGTGATTCTTTTTCAACAAGAAATACCATTTGCTACTCCATAAATAGAAAATCTCTTATGGCCCAAGATTAGCAAAGCTAATTATCAGAGAATATAAATTTAATTTACTAGCTGAATTTAACTGACTAGCTAATCTACCAGAGAGTTGAATCTCCCTCCAGCTAGAGCGGTTTTTATTTCTATTGGTTATGATAAACTTGGGAATTTTCTTCAAAGAACATCTTAATTCTGAAAAGATTGTCTGAGCCTTTTGCATTCTGATGTTCTGGTGGAATTATGCATCACTTTGTATGCTAAGGTTTTGAAATTATAGTCCTTTACTAAAACTTTACTAAAATCACTGCAGATGGTGACTGCAGTCATGAAATGAAAAGACGCTTACTCCTTGGAAGAAAAGTTATGACCAACCTAGATAGTATATTCAAAAGCAGAGTCATTACTTTGCCAACTAGTCAAAGATCCGTCTAGTCAAGGCTCTGATTTTTCCTGTGGTCATGTATGGATGTGAGAGTTGGACTGTGAAGAAGGCTGAACATCGAAGAATTGATGCTTTTGAACTGTGGTGTTGGAGAAGACTCTTGAGAGTCCCCTGGACTGCAAGGAGATCCAACCAGTCCATTCTGAAGGAGATCAGCCCTGGGATTTCTTTGGAAGGACTGATGCTAAAGCTGAAACTCTAGTACTTTGCCCACCTCATGCGAAGAGTTGACTCATTGGAAAAGACTCTGATGCTGGGAGGGATTGGGGGCAGGAGGAGAAGGGGACGACCGAGGGTGAGATGGCTGGATGGCATCACTGACTCGATGGACGTGAGTCTGAGTGACCTCTGGGAGATGGTGATGGACAGGGAGGCCTGGCGTGCTGCGATTCATGGGGTTGCAAAGAGTCGGACATGACTAAGCGACTGAACTGAATGAACTGAACTGACTAAAACTTAAATCTCAATATACTTAAGGTATAAGATACATACATAGACATATATGTAAAATACAGGTATACAGATATAAACAAAGATGCTTACAGTATAACAATGAAATTTTCCACAAATGACCTTTGGGCCAAATTTGAATCTTTACAAATAGCCTTTGCAAGTCTCATCTGAAATATCTGCCAATTCTTAAAAGCACATCTCATTCTCAAAGTTTTATTTCAATTAAAATCATTATCCTTTAACTTACTGGGAAGAACAAATAAAATTTTGTAATGATCCTCTTAGAATAATTTCTAGAGCTCTTTCTTGGACTTTATCAATGGCAGAATTTCAGAAAGCATAACCTAGTATTCTACAAGACTTACAAAGATATACTTTACCCCTATCTATTTACATCTCCTGCCCCCAAATTTCTTGAGTATCTGAACAATATTTGATATGATCTCAGACTTGCTTAATAGAATAGACATATGTGGGTTGTCCCCAGTTCTAGTTGTGGACCTGCCATCAGTTCAGTTCAGTCGCTCAGTCATGTCCAACTCTTTGCAACCCCATGAATCGCAGCACGCCAGGCCTCCCTGTCCATCACCAACTTCCAGAGTTCACTCAGACTCATGCCCATCGAGTCAGTGATGCCATCCAGCCATCTCATCCTCTGTCGTCCCCTTTTCCTCCTGCCCCCAATCCCTCCCAGCATCAGAGTCTTTTCCAATGAGTCAACTCTTCGCATGAGGTGGCCAAAATACTGGAGTTTCAGTTTTAGCATCATTCCTTTCAAAGAAATCCCAGGGCTGATCTCCCTCTTGATGAAAGTGAAAGAGGAGAGTGAAAAAGTTGGCATAAAGCTCAACATTCAGAAAACAAAGATCATGGTATCTGGTCCCATCACTTCTTGGGAAATAGATAGGAGACAGTGGAAACAGTGTCAGGCTTTTTTTTTTGGGGGGGGGGGGCGCTCCAAAATCACTGCAGATGATGATTGCAGCCATGAAATTAAAAGACGCTTACTCCTTGGAAGAAAAGTTATGAGCAACCTAGATAGTATATTCAAAAGCAGAGACATTACTTTGCCGACTAAGGTCCGTCTAGTCAAGGCTATGGTCTGTCTCTTATACACATCTAGATGTGTATAAGAGACAGAAGTTTGAATGCATGTGATGGAAGAAAAGTTATGAGCAACCTAGATAGTATATTCAAAAGCAGAGACATTACTTTGCCGACTAAGGTCCGTCTAGTCAAGGCTATGGTTTTTCCTGTGGTCATGTATGGATGTGAGAGTTGGACTGTGAAGAAGGCTGAGCACTGAAGAATGGATGCTTTTGAACTGAGGTGTTCGAGAAGACTCTTGAGGGTCCCTTGGACTGCAAGGAGATCCAGCCAGTCCATTCTGAAGATCAACCCTGGGATTTCTTTGGAAGGAATGATGCTAAAGGTCTTATTGCACATCTGAAATTGAGCTGTTTCCATTGTTCTAAACAGGAAATGGTGAGATACAAACTCCTTAGTTAACCACTCAGGAGTAAAACGCATTTTTTAAGTTGGGGACATGTTTCAAAATCAAAAAGCAGATTTGAATCAAAAAGATGGCATTCCCAGATGTACCTTCTGGAATGATATGATGTGATAGTCTCACTAGGCAGCACCTTCCAGGGTGATCTAGGGTCAAAGATGTGGGCTGACAGTTGGTGGAAAGGTGTCTGGACCATGAAGAAAATCAATAAATGAGCTCCAAGCATGAGCGCAACTCTCCAGTTAAACATACACAAGATCTTTTACAATATTAAGCAAAACACATGGACATTTAGTTTACTTCATTATAAACCCCCAAATCACAGCAGCATTAATGCCAAAGTGGTGTCTGAGGGCCCATTCAAAGCAAACCCAGAAAACGCTTCTTGAGCAAAAAGGCAACTCTCAACACAGGGTATCAGGGCTTTACCATCTTATTGTTCATCTTATGCTCATTTTGGCATTAAATAAGAAGCAAATTACAGATTGAATACTTTCACTAAGACATTTTTTTCCCTTGAAGAACCTAACTAGTTTATAACAAATGAAAATGTGTATGTGTGTGTGTGTATGTGTAACTTACTCATTAGGTGCATAAATGGTTGATGGATTTTCATTGTTCATTTAGAATCATAGGTAATGCTGGGTCACTACACACCATAAAATGTCTTAAGTCCCTTTGCCACAGTGCACTACAGAGCCCTTATATTTATCTGACTCCACAGCAGTGGGGATCTGAGCCAGAGGACTCTAGAGGGTTTCAGGGCAGCTTCCTTCTGTGCATCCATTGTGGGAAGAACCCTCTGGTGGGCTGATCTAACAGAACGGACTCTGGATGAGCAGGTCTGCTGCTGCCGCTGCCAAGTCGCTTCAGTCGTGTCCGACTGTGTGTGATCCCATAGACGGCAGCCCACCAGGCTCCCCCGTCCCTGGGAGTCTCCAGGCAAGAACACTGGAGTGGGTTGCCATTTCCTTCTCCAATGCATGAAAGTGAAGTCGGTCAGTCATGTCCAACTCCTAGCGACCCCATGGACTGCAGCCTACCAGGCTCCTCTGTCCATGGGATTTCCCAGGCAAGAGTACTGGAGTGGGGTGCCATTGCCTTCTCCAGATGGGCAGGTCTAGTTAATAATAAAAGGATAAAATTCAGAAGTGACTTTGATTTAGATGACAGAATCCCCGTGGAGCCAATCATAATATCGAGAATGACCTCAGAAATATCCCTTTCTTTGGATTTGTCTTATCTATAGAGAATTTCCAGGCTAAAAAGAATTGCATGGTGTTTATAGATTGGAAAACTTTAGCATGTGTGAGTGCTGAGTCACTTCAGCCATGTCCAACTCTTTTGTGACATCATGGACGGTAGCCCCTCAGGATCCTGTCCATGGTATTTTCCAGACAAGAATATTGGAGTTGGTTGCCATGCCCTCCTCCAGGGCTTCTGCCCAACCTACAGATCGATTCTATTTCTTATGTTTCTTGCATTGTCAGATGGGTTCTTTACCACTAGTGCCACCTGGGAAGCCACTGGAAACATTTTAAGTATGAACAAAAATTGAAATTTCTGGTAACCAGAGAGAGTTGGGTGGCAGCTGGGAATATGGAAGCAGAAACCAAATGGAAGATTGAAGTTTCAACCAAAAAATGATATGGATAGCAAGGACACACTACACCTTATTTTAATTTAGAAGCACTTGATCTTAATAAGGCAATGGGGCAGAAAAGGGGAAAAAACATTGGTATTGTGGCTTGTATTTTGGCCTCTAGTTTCTGGAGGTAAAAAGGGTAATTTTTCTAGGTCCTGAGTCTCTCATCTACAATAAGAGAGATTCATTGGAAACCTCCAAATTTCCTTTATCTCTCAGATTCAATAATTATAACACATAAGTAACTTGTAATTCTGTTGCTACCATTTCAAAGCACCTACACTGATTTCTGTGAGGACCATAAATAAGGGAATAGAAAGCATGTCTTATATCTCACTTTTCCATTACACCTTAATTTTATGGTAGGGCCAAGTCTCCAAGAATATCTCTGTGATCTGCTGTGTACACGCCCAGCCTGTAGGCCAAGATAAGTCTTGCAAAATCAACCATTTTGTTTCTATTACTCATTGAATCACTATAGCTGTGAAGTATAATATCAGAATCATGTCATAAGATAATATTCAGTGTCAAGATACAAAGGTACTTAGCCTCATTCAAACCAAATATCTATTATAAAAATAAGTAAATAAAATTTGGAGTGCTCAAGCCATCTGGGCTATTGGTACTGAACCTCCCCAACTGATTGCAATGTTGAACAATCCTGTGTTTTCCCCAGTCATTAGGAACCTGGTCTTTGAATCTGAATATGAGCTGTCTAACCTGCATTCAGTTCAGTTAGTTCAGTCGCTCAGTCATGTCTGACTCTTTGCCAACCCCATGAATTGCAGCATGCCAGGTCTCCCTGTCCATCACCAACTCCCAGAGTTCACTCAAACTCATGTCCATCAAGTTGGTGATGCCATCCAGCCATCTCATCCTCTGTCGTCCCCTTCTCCTCCTGCCCCCAATCCCTCCCAACATCAGGGTCTTTTCCAGTGAGTCAACTCTTTGCATGATGTGGCCAAAGTATTGGAGTTTCAGCTTCAACATCAGTCCCTCCATTGAACATCCAGGACTGATCTCCTTTAGGATGGACTGGTTGGATCTCCTTGCAGGCCAAGGGACTCTCAAGAGTCTTCTCCAACACCACAGTTCAAAGGCATTAATTCTTCGGTGCTCAGCTTTCTTCACAGTCCAACTCTCACATCCATACATGACCACTGGAAAAACCATAGCCTTGACTAGACGGACCTTTGTTGGCAAACTAATATCTCTGTTTTTGAATATGCTATCTAGGTTAGTCATAACTTTCCTTCCAAGGAGTAAGCGTCTTTTAATTTCCTGGCTGCAGTCACCATCTGCAGTGATTTTGGAGCCTCAGAAAATAAAGTCTGACACTGTTTCCAATGTTTCCCCATCTATTTCCCATGAAGTGATGGGACCAGATGCCATGATCTTTGTTTTCTGAATGTTGAGCTTTATGCCAACTTTTTCACTCTCTTCTTTCACTTTCATCAAAAGGGTTTTTAGTTCTTCTTCACTTTCTGCCATAAAGGTGGCATCATCTGAATATCTGAGGTTATTAATATTTCTCCTGGCAATCTTGATTCCAGCTTGTGTTTCTTCCAGCCCAGCATTTCTCATGGCATACTCTGCATATAAGTTAAATAAGCAGGGCGACAATATACAGCCTTGACGTACTCCTTTCCCTATTTGGAACCAGTCTGGTATTCTGTGTCCAGTTCTAACTGGTGCTTCCTGACATGCATATAGGTTTCTCAAGAGGCAGGTCAGGTGGTCTGGTATTCCCATCTCTTCCAGAATTTTCCACAGTTTAATGTGATCTACACAGTCAAAGACTTTGGCATAGTCCATAAAGCAGAAATAGATGTTTTTCTGGAACTCTCTTGCTTCTTCCATGATCCAGCGGATGTTGGCAATTTGATCTCTGGTTCCTCTGCCTTTTCTAAAACCAGCTTGAACATATGGAATTTCACAGTTCACCTGTTGCTGAAGCCTGGCTTGGAGAATTTTGAGCATTACTTTACTAGCGTGTGAGATGAGTGCAATTGTGCGGTAGTTTAAACATTCTTTGGCATTGCCTTTCTTTGGGATTGGAATGAAAACTGACCTTTGCCAGTCCTGTGGCCACTGCTGAGTTTTCCAAATTTGCTGGCATATTGAGTGTAGCACTTTGACAGCATCATCTTTCAGGATTTGAAATAGCTCAATAGGAATTCCATCACCTCCACTAGCTTTGTTCATAGTGATGCTTTCTAAGGCCCACTTGACTTCACATTCCATGATGTCTGGTTCTAGGTGAGTAATCACACCATTGTGATTATCTTGGCCATGAAGCTCTTTTTCATACAGTTTTTCTGTGTATTCTTGCCACCTCTTCTTAATATCTTCTGCTTCTGTTAGGTCCATACCATTTCTGTCCTTTATCGAGCCCATCTTTGCAAGAAATGTTCCCTTGGTATCTCTAATTTTCTTGAAGAGATCTCTAGTCTTTCCCATTTTGTTGTTTTCCTGTTTCTTTGCAATGAGTCCAATCCATGGGCCTCCTTATTTGCTTAGCTAATCAGCTCTAGGCTCTGATATGTGATTTAAATAGTCCTTCTACTTGGTAAACATGAGTGGGAAAATAAACATGACTTTTGAAAAGTGCAGTCATTGTAATTTAAATGTGAATATATGATGTTCTTCATTAACTTCATAAATAATACCTGCTACATTCAAAGAATACCTGAATCTATTAAAATATTACAACATTTTCTTCACCTTCTCCAAACACCAAGGCCTGATAGATATAAGGAGAAAGGAAATGTCTTTTCATATTATTTTATTCAACCAGCCATGGATCTATCATCATTCCAAACAAAGACCTTATGACAAAGGGCTATTTCCTTATTCTCCTGACACACGTAAAGTGGATTTTCCCCATGAATCCTACCTAAACCTTCACTGTCCATGGAAAACTTCTGCTTAAAAAACTAGATGTTGTTATTCAGAAGCATGAACATGTGATATTGCAAACTCTGCTAGGGCATACACACACTCACAGGTGCGCTCACACACACACACACACACACACAGTCAGCAACTTGCTCAAACATTTCTGCATTATTGGCCATGGTACACAGCACACTCTGCTTCTCCACATTGTAATTCTGAGCTGCAGCTCATCAGAGCACATGCCTTATTTTTGGCAGCAGCACAACCCAGATGTGCAGCCCTTGGAAGAAATCACTCCCCCAGTGTCATCTGGCTATCACCTCCCTTGCCTGGATTCTCCAGTGGATCCCAGAGTGGTGGTGCTGGGTTTCCTGCCAGCTTCACCTACTTTCACACCATTCTCTCATACATGGGAGAAATTGGTTCACTTCATATGTTGCTAAACTGAGAAGGAACAGATCACAGGCACGAGGAATTTTCACTTCTAAATTATTGGGAAAGTGGAAAAGATTTTTCCATGCTTTCATGTGTAGGAGAATGCTCTGTTCATACACCAGTGGCTGGGCTGAGCAGTAATCCACAGATGCATGACCTGTTCTGGAACGGAGCTGAATTCTCAATCATTCTTCTCTACATAGAAATCACACATGGTTGCAGGTAAAACCCCAACCATGGGCTCTCTTTGGACAAAGAACTATTGTTTGTAGGATTTTGGCCCCAGAATTCTCCTGGGCTTCTGTGGTTCTAGGCAGAAATGGTAATTCAATCAGTTCAACTATACACAAAATAGGAACTGATTCTGACAGATTGCTCAGTTTCAAACATACACAGTCCTTGTTTGAAACAATTTTGCCTGATTTTCGGGGAGGCTCTACATTAATGGCTTGCATTACTTCGACATAAAAGCAAAGCACTGACTTTCTCTAGTAGTTTTGATATAAAAAGGAAACAATTCCCATCCAGGCTTAGCAAATCAATTGTACTACAACTTCATGGTTCTGTAGCTCATGGACAAAATTTATTTCAAATATCTTCAGAATTTCTTTAAAACAAGAAAATAAAAGAAGGGCTAAACAGGTCTATTTTAGACTGGATTGCTATAGTAATGGAACATCACTCTCCTAAAGGAACATTAGTAATATTCTTACACATATAGAAAGAGTTTCTTCTGCACTTTCTCATGTTGTCCAGAACAGTGTGATGTTAATAAAGATAGCATCCTTGTTTTCTAAAAGTTTTCATCATTCATTTGGACGGAAGTACTTAGGCAACACTGAAGAAATGTAGTGTCTGGCGCAGAGATTCATAGATTCATATATTCAACAGTGTGGTATCCCTCAGCTCTTGTATGTTTACTGTTCCATGGGATTTGAACAAGATATTGACTATCCTAACAATGGAAATGGCACTGATATCATTAGGTGATTTGAGTTCTCATGATGGCCCTGCCAACAGATGGCCCTGAGTTCTCAGGCAAAGCACTTCATTTCTCTGGGCTTCAGTGTCCTCATGTGGAAAAGAGATAAGCAATTTTCCAATTTCTTTAGCACCAAAATTCATTTATGCAGCAACAAATCTAACATATAAAACAGATGAAAGTAACACAGATGTTAGTGTTGACTTTTCTAAGTTCAGACCCATAGTATGTTGACTGGTCTTCCAATAACCCCTAGGATCATATATATGAGAAAACCTCATTCTAGCTATAATGGAAAGCTCAACTGATGCCTATTTGCTGAAGATTTTATGCAATTGCTTTACCAAACCTGAATGTCCAACTTCTAGGATTTTTATGAGAATAAAACCTCAAGTATTTAAGCCATAATTAATTTCAATTTTCTTTCCATGTCACTGAATCTAATCTTAACTAAGCAAGTTGTGAACCCCCCTCCTCAAAAACATTGAATTTCTTTTCCTGTTTTCTATCAGACATGCTCAGGGAGGAGTCTTGCAACAGAAATCCTGGGGCCAGAGGAGTCAGGTGCTTTCCTGTGCAACTTTATCTTTCCCATACTGCCTATTATCAATCATATCTTACATTGCTACAGTTTTAAAAAGCCAAACTAATACTCACTTGTTCAGGGCCTAGAGAAGAAAGGTGAAGATAGAATTGGCAAAGAGTTGGAAGAGGGCGAATGTCAAAAAGGAAATCTATATCATCTGAGTTGAGATAGAATTTGGGGGATTGTACATTCAATCCATTGCTTAATTCCCTGTAGAATGTTCACACCACACACTTAGATGAAGCACCACTATGTAGTAAGTAGTAAGCCTTAGCCGTGTAGGGATGAGTTACTCATTCCCCAGGTCAGAAATGAATGTGTAAACTGGTGGGATACACAAGTAGAGAAACTTGTTTCTTTATATGAAGAAACACTTTGTATCCCTCCAAACGGGTTACTCAGTTTCTTCTGGAACACTATCTATGATGGGATCTTATTATCCCATGCCTCCTACATGGTCTCTTCCATGAGCAGATGGTACTAATCGACTTTATCTAAAAGGGCACCCTGCTGCTCTATCCCCTTTCTTTATAGCACTTAATCACTTCCAGATACATTAGTATCTGGAGTGTATTTTTGTTTCTCTAGTTAATAACTCATCCCCCTCACCTTAGAACGAAAGGAATGTGATAGTAAGAACTCTTATTTTTGTCCACTGCTTTCTTTCCAGTACCTAGAAAAGTACCTGGTACCTCATAGGTTTCAATAAATATTTAGTGAATAGATTTGTTTTAAAAAGGTTCTTTTTGCTATTGAGCCAAAACATACCCTTATTAAGTCTATTTAATTTCAGTTTATTGTTGGATTCACTTTGTGTTATATTTCACTTTATAATGGTGAAAGAAAGCTGTCTATATCTAATGCTAATATCTTGACAGTAAAATAAGACACTAAATGACAACTTCTTTCAATTAATTCTTGATAAGCATTCTGGAATCATATCAAATAACTTTCATGTCTTCTATACGACAGTTCATCAATTACTAGGAGACAGTTATCCTATCCTACCCCTCCTACACCTTCACCAATAGTTTCTTATTCTGCCAAAAGTTTACAATTCTTTCAATTCTAACTCATGTGGCTTATCATGTCTCTGTGTCATTCTTGTTTCTCCCCTTCAGTGTACCCTAATTGATCATAAATTCATTTTAAATACAGTGCCCAGCACAGTGTAGAACAGTACTCTCAATTCGATTTCCTGAATACCATATTTTTATTAACTCCTAAGAGACATTTGCTTCTCTTCTTAAGTCATGTCTTCCCCTTTCTTGTACCCTAAACATTATGGAATATTTAATGTAAATATAAAAATGACTAATAGTTGGTTCAGTTCAATCCCTGTTAGTTAAGCCAGGAAGAAGCAGTCTGATGCTGAAGAGCAAGCCTGGAGGAAGCAGGAAGTAACTAGCCAGCCCAAAAAGTGCTCTAGCTGAGAAGGATGAAACTTTGCTGCACAAAATATAATCTTATGCAAATTATGGTGTCTTCTGCAAACACATCTTCCAGTTGTAACAAGGCTGCTCATTCAATACTGAGAAGCATCTGGGGCTACAAGCTACCAAAACATCTGGAAGAGAGAGGTAAAAATCACCCAGATGTTTGATGAACGATAGAATTAAGATGGGAACTAGTTGCAGCTGTCATTAGTCCTTTTTCCAGTACATTTGTAAGACATCACTGAACCTCTTAAGTTTTTCCAGTGTATCAGCTTTAAACACACACACACATGCAAACATATATACATGCACATATACACACCTAGAAGATTGTGAAGAACTTCCATACCTTTTACAAGGGAAGGAAAAGAATTTAAAGTTCAAAGAAGCTCATCAATGAAACTCATCAGTTTGAGATCACTCTTTACAGTTGAAAGGTGCAGTGGAATTCGGATTTTAGTTTTTTGGTGTCTGTGAACCTTCAGAAATTTTTTGTCTTATACCAAAAAATGTGCTGGTTCCTATGATGACAAATATCAAGTGCCTATTTCTAAAATTTTCAGATTCTATTACATCATTTCTCTCAGAAATAGCTGCCTGATTTCCAGGTCCTCTTGTGTCCCATGATTCTGGCAGTCGCTGATGCCATGATAAGAAAATCAAGATTCCATGATAGTGTGGTTACTGCTTTTTCCATAAATCTAACACCATAAGATATTTCATACAGTGAAATATTAAATAGTAAAATTAGGTTCCTCTATTGCATTCCCCTTAGTAGAAAGACTAGCAAAAGAGAAACCAAAGAGCATTATAGATGGATCTGTTTCCATAAACAAATATTTCTGCCAAAAATTATACAGATTCCTTGCAATTTAGTTTACACTCTGAATTATAGTTTATTTTTCCAGTGGAAAAGAGACATATCACAGTGGCTAAGTGAATAGGAAAGTTAGTGCAGGCATTTTTTTTTAATCTTATTGCAATGAAAATTTTTACTGTGATAATGAGAGAAATTTCTAATACCACTGAGAAATGGGAAAATAAAAGAGCATATTGCAAAATCTAGAAATTTATAGCACCACCTATTGGCTTCAAAGTAAACATTGAAATTTTTCTACTTTTACTAATTATGAAGAATAGTATACAGAGGCATTATTATAATTTTGAGTCATTGTATGAAGATTAATTTTTTACTTCCCAATGAATGATACTGTGAAAATTTTTTGAACAGAATTCATATGTAGGACTAATACAAAGTGAAGTTTTTATATGCCAGGGAAGTAAAATAGAGTTGAGAGTTGTACTCTTGCATTGCTTATGCCTAGTTGTATTAAGTTTTTTTAATTACCTTTTCAGTGTTATTTCTAAACGAATGAAGTATACTGGGCTGCATGTTTTCTATTGGACAACTAGAACAGTTGGGTTAAAACTCACCAGGCTTTTAACTTCACCATTCATGCCTTCCATAAAAGCTGGGAAAGATGCTGAAAGTCTCTGGTAACACTGGCTACTCTAGCCTCTCATTCAGATGGTTGTTACACTTTTCTTCAATCCAGCCTTCATAACAGTGAGGGAGACTTTGCGGGAATCTTAAAAATGCTTCCTTTCTACTCTGCTTTCAGCATGTTCCAGTTTGCATCTTTCTCCAGAATGCATGGCCCTTCCTAGGGGCAGGGAAGGAGAGAACCATTTATCTCTTTCCCACAGCACATGGACAACACCATGGAAACTCCCTTCCCCACCCTTGGGACCTCTGAATTTACGGAAGGATCAGTTTAAATCTGTAACAGAAATTATGAACGTATTTACTCTGACCCATTTCTTTTGCACGGATTATTTTTAAAAGCAAGTTCTCCTTTATAAGACTTGAAGTAAAAGCCTTGAGGTCATCTATGACATCCTGCCCCTAATATTTGTAATGGGTGAATGATTTGGAAAACTGAACTATATACAGAGGGCCTCAGAATAGAACTGAAAGGAAAACAATCCCATTTTGACCCCACATGGAGTACTAGTTTTAAATGGTTTCTATTCATTAAACTAACTATTCTCTAAATTTTCAACAGACATTAAAATATGAAGAATGACTATATGTGAAAGCAGAGAAAAAGAAAGAAAACAATACAAAAATAATAGTGGACTCTAAAATGAGTCAATCAGAAGAAAATAGACAGATAATGTTCAGGGAAGGAATGATTAGGCTGAACTGTATAAAATTACATTTTTGTAATTCAAAAATTGTCAAACAGTCTAAATTTCACATGATTCAATCTAATATTAAGTGTTAAAAAAAAAATTCAATCATGTTAAAATTCCAATAAACTTCCAAAATTCCAATCACTTCCAATAAAAATGGAAGTGATAGAGGGAAAGAGCCAATAATACTTTACATAATTCAGAGAATATGTCTTGCCTATGAGGCTTTCTTCACCAAAGCTTCAAAGTGGTTCATCTATGTCTGGCCTGGCACTCCTTTCTAATCTTGAGCATTTGTTACTACTTTCTTTGAAATGCATCACTTCTCATCCGGTTTTTAACAGGTAGTTTAAATGTCCCCATATTTGGAACTACCTGTCTTTAATGGAATAGATTTCAAAATGGGATCTATGACCTTATTTAGGAATTTTTTCATAAAACTGTTATTTTGGTTTTTGTTTTTTAGATTTTAAGACTGTTGCAAACAGCCTGATTAGGCTCACTGCACACTCCCCACCCCCCAACTATTCTAAACAGGCTTCACACTAAGCAGCCTTCACAGTCTCCCTGTGGGTCTTACTCACAGAGCAAGTCGTAATAACAAGCTTCTATGCCCTGGCTGGCTTTTTGGCTCAGTGGGACGTTTCTGCTGCCAAATTCTGCTTCGAGGGCTTCATGGGTTTGTCCTTACATGCACCTTAGTGACGTCCTGTATTTTGTCTCTTCTAAACTCAAGTTCATTTTCTATGTCTACTTACTGCTAAGCGGGCGACAAAATGTCTACATCTGGAAGGAAAGAAACCCCTCATATATTTTTGCCTTTTCCTCTGAAAAATATCCTGTTGTGCATGTGGGGAGAAGCATGTTAGTAATAAGAGGAGGAAATGATGGGGTCAGCCGGACTGTTAGAGACAGTCCAGATGAAATTTAAAAACGGAACTGTGGTGACGGTTTTTGAGAAAACTGGGTGATGTGCATTTCAAAATCTATGGCCCAAAATCCAGACTCGGCTAAAACATACCGAGAAGCTTAGCTCAGACTTGCAAGGTTCACTCCTTCTAAACATGAAACAAGGAAATGTGGAAGGTTTGCTCTTTCTCTTTAATAAAGAACGTTAACAACCTGCTTTGGGGAACACAAATCTTTTTATGGAGTAAGAACTAGCTCTTAAAAATGGGAAATACATGTGGGATGGTGTTTATTTATGCACACGTAAGTATACACATATGCAATGATTATTAATATTTACATACACATACACGTATGGAAATAATTGTCTCCGAAAGTGGTTTAGATCTAGAAACAGTTGGCAGACAAAGAAAGGAAAGCTGAGAATAGTCCAGTCTGGAAAACCATCCCAAAGGACAACAGTCCCAACAATAGGAAGGCTGATAGCATAATAATCCCCATAAAATACCATGGGGAGGAGGAAGTGGACGATTCTCCAGTATTTTTATGGATTCATAAGATTTTAGAACACAAGTTCTTTTCAAATCAACTTTTATTTCCTTATGCAAAGAGAGACTGATAGCTTCAAAGGAAGGTAGGTGGGTGTCAGAATCTTGCCAATGGGTGATAACTGCCACGCTTGGGTGGGCATTTGCTAGATGGAGGGAGAAAAAACAGAAAGCAAGCCGTCCCTTCTGAAAAGATATTCCCACCACAAACGTGCCACTGTCCACTACAGAGGATGTGTTTCTTTCTGTCCTTGCAGGATTCCAGGTTGATTTTTATCTCCGTACAACACATGCCATGGAATATTTACATGTTTGGGTACATTAACAAAGAGAAAAAACACAAAACAAAACAAAATAAAAAGACCACACGGCGCACACACACACACACAAAATGGGATTGTGCTCCTTTGTTTTGCATTTTCTGTAACCCAGATTGCGGTAATTATCTCCCTGGCTTTACAAGCCTTGTCTTTCATTCTAAAGGCAGTTTTTGGAATCGCGTTACACTTAACTCAGTTTAACAAATAAGAGTAGTCTGGCAAAATGGCACCGTGTGCTTTCCACAAATATTTGTGGTATAGGCAAGCTCTCAATGTTTTCATTATGCCCCAGGTTCTTTGGTTTGAAAGCAAGTGGAATAACGTAAAGAAGAGAAAGGAGCATGGATTTGGGAACTGGGTGCATGTTGGATGCACTTTGCAGATCCTTCTGTGCCAGAGAACTGAAAGGAGGGAAAAGATACCATTTAAAAATAACCGGGAGAATGAAAAGAGCGAAGGTTTGGAGGCCTTTAGCAGAGCACAGTTTACCCTGGCGTGAGCTCCGGGCTAATGATGAAATAATAACATTTGGCGCTCAGAGCCCCAGAGACTGACAATGAGTTCACTGCGGCCTGTGCTCTCCGCACGTTCGCCGGCCTCTGTAGTCGGGACAAAGAGTTGCAGCACAGAGGCAAGCAGAGGAGGGCTGAGAGCGAGAGTCGGCACTCAAGTTGACTGTAATATAAATATACATACACTGTGCTACAGATGTTCCTCATTGGCAAAGCCTGGCACATCATTACGCCCTGTGCTTCATAATATTTTAATGAGCTTT
>SJYT01018841.1:0-17905 GCA_006410635.1 Cephalophus harveyi
CCTGTATGATGCAAATCCTTTCATACAGCTGTTGAGAGCAAAAATCATAGTTATTATCTGATATGATTGTCAATGTAAACAGTCAAGATATAAATGATAACTGTCATGAGGAGTAGAAGTGCAAAGGCAAAAAAGTTTTTTTACATTCTACCCCCAGTGTAAATATTGTTTCCAAGTCAATTGTGAAGTGTTCACTGTGTAGATTATCATTCACAGACCATGTACAAACTTGAAGAGGCGATACAGTAAAAAGCACATTGTATAAATTACATAAATTAAAATTGAACAATGAAGTTATTCAATTGAATGCAGGAAAGGAGAAACAAAAGAATGAACAGCAATGGGAACAAACAAATATCAAGCAACAAAATGATAGGCCAAAGTCCAAACATAAATGATGATACACTGCTTATAAATGTTCAAAGCATACCACACTAATTATAAGAGATTATAAGAATGCATTTTTAAAAAAATTGCCTACCTGGATGTTATATACAAGCACTTCATTTGTATATAAGAGTTACTTATATACTCGAGGTTGTGTTTATGTGTGTGTGTGTGTTTACGTATAATATAACATCTATTGTCCCCATCTTAACCAATTTATAAGATAGGCCTAGAGACTTCCTCATTTGCCACAGTCCCAGAGACATCCATGATGACATTTAAGAATTGAAATGAATTTCTCACATCCTGTGAACTATCCAAATTAAAAAAAAGCACGTGTCATATATATCTTACATATAAGTATATGTTTATATATAAATGTTTGTATATATCCTTAGGAAATTGATAGAAACTATAGGAATTAGCTTTCCAAGTTGTGCAATAGAAAAATATTGATTTGAGAAATATTCACATACTTACATTTTAGTCTGTCATTCAGGCTTCAGTTTTGTTTTCTCCCCATGTAGTCTCACAATTAAACAAGAATTGTTAGTAATGACAGATATAGAAAAAGCAAAACAAAAGCTAACAAATACACCTAGGAACTGGGAAAGTCCTATGAGATGGGAGGTGCATTAATAACACCAAAGTAAGGAGGTATCTTCATGGTACTAAATCTTTGCAAAATGATGATCCAGATCATACTTTTTCATGTTAATTCACATTTTTAATTGCTAATAATCATAGTTTTCAAATATTTATTGATAATTTACGCTTTGTTTATAAACAGGCTGTTATGGTCCTTTCACTGTTTTTGAATTAAAGTGATTCCTTATACTTTTCTAAGACATTTGTATACACATTCAAGGATATCAATCTTTTCAAGTCTTATGTTGTAAATCCTATTTCACTATTTGTTATTTAACATTTAATACTATTGTCTTGGCCAAGAAGATTTTTCAGTTTTTAAGCAAAAATAAAGGATGCATTTTTCATTTTCACTAAGAGCTTCATTGAACAGCATATTCACTGTTTTGTTTCACTACTTTCCACCATTTTTCAAATAACTTCATAATTCTATCTTGCCAAAACTTTTGATACTTTTGAGCAAAGAGCTGTTCAAGGTGCCTTTTACAGTCTTCCAGGGAATTGGAATTTTATCCATTAAGAGGGCTGTGTAAAGATGGAAATAAATTGAGATCTGAAGGTTCAATATCCAGGGGATATGTCAGATGAATCAGAACTTCCCAGCCATGCTGTAACAGTTTGTGCCTGATATTCAAGGAAACATGTTGTCTGCCATTATCCTGATGGAATATTATGGGTTTTCTGTTCACTAACTCCAGATACTTTTTATTGAGTGCTGCTTTTAGTTGGTCTAATTGGGAGCAATACTTGTTGGAATTAATAATTTGGTTTTTCAAAAGGAGCTCATAATAGAAGGACTCCTTTCCAGTCTCACCATATACACAACATCACTTTCTTTGAAAACAAGACTTTGCTGTGGTTGGTGGTAGTTCATTTTGCTTGTCCTATGATCTGTTTCATTCCATATTATTCTACAGTATCCACTTTTCACATCTGCCACAATTTGTTTTAATTTTCATTATTTTTAAGTAGAGAATTACATGTGGAAATATGGTCAGAAGTTTTTTCTCACTTAATCTGTGTGCAACCCAAACATTAAAATGATTAACATAACCAATATGGACTTCCCTAGTGTACTTTTCACATCTGCCACAATTTGTTTTAATTTTCATTATTTTTAAGTAGAGAATTACATGTGGAAATATGGTCAGAAGTTTTTTCTCACTTAATCTGTGTGCAACCCAAACATTAAAATGATTAACATAACCAATATGGACTTCCCTAGTGGCTCAAATGGTGAAGAATCCACCTATAGTGTGGGCAGGAGACCTGGGTTGGATCCTTGGGTTGGGAAGATCCCCAGGAGAAGGGAATGGCAACCCACTCCAGTAGTCTTGCCTGGAGAATCCCCATGGATTGAGGAGCCTGGCAGGCTATAGTACCTGGGGTCACAAAAAGTCAGACATGACTGAATGACTTTCACTTCACTTCAACATAACCAAGCTGTTGCAAATGATTTTCAGTGCTTGATTTGGATATTTTGAGTATGTCGGCTGTCTCCTGTTGGTGTAACATTCATTGCTCTCCATTATTGTCTTTATTTGACTGCTGTCAACTTCAACTGGTCTACTTGACTATGGAATGTCATCCAGTGAGAAATCTCCAGCACAAAACTCTGAAAACCACTTTTGACACCTTCAGTCAGTCATGGAACCTTCTTCATACACTGTATAAATCTTTTTGTGTGTGTGCTTCAGTTGCATTTTTACCTTTCTTGATATAATAAAGCTTAATATGCTGAAAATGTTTTCTTTCTTCCATCTTCAGTATTAAAGTGCCTCACAAAAATTCATCAATTATTTTTTCTTTTTTTAAAATTTAAATTAATCAGTTCTAATGAGGTGGATGAAACTGGAGCTGATTATACAGAGTGAAGTAAGCTAGAAAGAAATTCATCAATTAAAAATTTTTTAATATAAATTTATTTATTTTAATTGGAGGTTAATTATTTTACAACATTGTATTAGTTTTGCCATACATCAACATGAATCTGCCACAGGTATACACGTGTTCCCCATCCTGAACCCCGCTCCTTTCACTCTTCCCGTACCATCCCTCTGGGTCATCTCAGTGCATCAGCCCCAAGCATCCAGTATCATGCATCAAATCAAAAAAAAAAAAAAATTCATCAATTTTGATTTTTTTTTAATGCACATTGATATAATAGCTGTCACAACACAATCTAAAAAAAATTATTTTGAATGATGTTAAAGATAACTAAGCATTAGTAGAGTCAGCTCACAGAAAAAAACAATTGAACGTTTTGGCCAAACCAGTACTTACAGTGCTGGTGGTACCCTGAAAATTTGCTTGAATTGTAGTAAAATATGCTTCCTTTTGTTTTATTGTTTCTGAATCTTTTGCCATTATGGCTTTACTGATTCTGATGTTGTCATATATATGCTTACATTTTCTTCCTATTATTTTATTATTTATTTTCTTTACATTAACATCTGCATCCAACATGTAGAAGTCAACAAAATAAGGTGGTATCAAAAGAAAATATATAGAAAAAGTCCATAGTGAGGTAGGAGGGACAAACATTAGATGAGCATGGTATCATGGAAAACAAATGTAAAAGGTTTCATGTGCCATGAGGTTTGGAAATATTGATTAAAATTTTTTTCATTTTTTATATGTGAATAATTTGGTATCATAATTCTATAGAGTTCCCCCTCTTCATTGTAAATTCATATACACATTACTAGCCATACCATTATGTATGTTAGTAACAGTGTTACTATGAATTCTTAGCTGTTATGATTTTTTGTTTCTAAGTTAATTTTTTCCTGGCATTCACTAGTTTGCAAATTTGATTTTCAGGAAGTCTTGTGTGTCATCTTGGAATTTCCCACTCAGTGTTGGAGCATACTAGTGTTGTCAATCATTCAAAAGACAAAGCTAGGAAAAAAACATGTTAAGAAATCATTAGTTTACACTACTGCTTCTAATTTTAATTCAGCACCACTGAATTATTTTCTCATCGTATTTGATTTTCTCAGTCAGTCAGTCAGTTCAGTCGCTGAGTCGTGACCGACTCTTTGCGACCCCATGAATCGCAGCACGCCAGGCCTCCCTGTCCTTCACCAACTCCCGGAGTTCACTCAGACTCACGTCCATTGAGTCAGTGATGCCATCCAGCCATCTCATCCTCTGTCGTCCCCTTCTCCTCCTGCCCCCAATCCCTCCCAGCATCAGTCTTTTCCAATGAGTCAACTCTTCACATGAGGTGGCCAAAGTACTGGAGTTTCAGCTTTAGCATTATTTCACCCCTTATCCCTTCAGTGAAATTCCTAGGTTTCAACATTAGCATATTTATTAGTTTATCCAATGCTAAAATTCAGACAAGGTGAAATCAGAATTACTCAGCCAGTACTATCAGTGATAAAACACAAACTGTATGAAGTTAACGCTATGAGTTTTTAAAAAATAAATAAAGCTATGTTTGTAATCCTTTTACCCTTTAGACTGCCCCACAGAGGGTCCATGATCAGAGCATGATATTTTAAAAAGTCACACACTAAATTATTTTTATTTCTTTGCTTTTAACTCCTTGTGATTCTTTTATTCACAGCATAATACTGTTATTTCATTTGATTTTTTATTCAATTTCAGTGTTATTGTTTCTTGTAATATGATACTTTAAACTTTACATAAAATAATGATATGGTTGAAAAAATCCAAGTTTTGTTTAAAAGGGAGCAACCATTTTCTTGACAAAATATTTGAATGTATGATGACAACTGCAAACTGGCATTTGCAATTTACCTCTATGAGGATTAAATCATGAGCCACTGCAGCTGCTGACCTTCAATACCCATGAAAGGACTTCAGGGTGAAGATCAGGAATGAGGCACCTTGTGCTCTGGGAAAAATCTGATAGAACAGGCCTTCAGATAGATATTTTCAGAAGATTTTATGAGCCCATTTTTTGCATCTCCTTGTATCTAGACAGCACTAAAATCATTATTGGTGACATCTGGTCTTTGTGACTAGCAGCAAGCCTTGCCCAAACTGTGTGCTTGACTGCAGGTATCACCCTTCACTAAAATCACATATAATGATGACCTTCATCCCTACCTCTCTGGAGCTGTTTCTCAGAGCTATCTGAAATATTGTCTGCAGAGGTATTGTCCTCATTTTGCCTCAAGTAAAACTTAATTCACAACTCTTATGTGCATTTTTTTTCGGTTGACAGTGGTATGAAAATGTTAATCTTTTTATCGTATGTTTATTCACTCAAAAAAAGTTAAGCATTCAAATTTTGGGTATGGTTTAAGCCATTAGATTATTTATCTATCTACCTACCTACCTATCATCATCATCATCTACCTATAGTCTGCCTGTCAGCTAACCACTGATTTACTTAATTGGAAGTATTGCATAATGGGTAATAAGCTACACTTTGGAATCATGAATCTGATTGCAATCATGTCTCCATGGTTTTTAAACTTTGTCATGAGTGTGAATTAGCGAAATGACTTCCCTAAGTATTAGTTTTTACAAAAGCAAAGGTCATAAATATATATACTTTGCCTATTGCTGACTAATTTAAATACTATAAATACAAAAATTAGCAGTGTTTCATGCATACTAAATTTTCAACAAAAGGTGGACATTATAATAATTAGTAATATTTCAAAAAGCTTGAATGTAGGTGCACATCCTCAAATTACCAAATAAAATATCCATTCTCTAATCATAGTAATATACAGAAGTTTTAATTTTTTAATATTGAATAGAGTTGTTTTTTTAAAAAAACAGTAGTAGTATTTGTGGTAGGTAGAACATGCTGATCTTCTAGTGATAATTCACATTTTGGACAAAACAAAAACCTAAAGAGGATTTATCCTGGTCTCTCGACACATCTGCTGGTTTGCAGAGTATACATGATTGTTTTGAAGTGAGTATTTTTTAATATGATGAGTCTCACAATACTTCATATCAGCGTGCTTGAAGCAATAAGCTTATTTTTAATTAAATGATAAAGACAAGGGATAAATGGTGTCTGGTGTGGTTTTTTGAGTGTTATTTCATTTTTTCTACTTTCCCTTAGAGACACTATCCCCCTAGGTCTCTTGTAGAGAAGCACTAACTCCTTTTAAATAATTTCAACCTGGCAGATATCTCCCAAGTACCAAACTAGTTAGTCATCTCAGCCGTGATAATCATTATGGATGTTGGTATGGTGGGATTGGTTGAACAGATATAAATTTTCTAGCAACAGAAAGAAGTTTACTAGAAATTTTATTATTCAAGACATACATTCAGTATCATGTGACAGTGAAGAAAGTTCCGTTACTAATATAGTCACACTTTACTCTCTGATTGGAATTAACATGAGTTTATTTAATATTATTTTCCAGTCTACAAAATTAAATATTATTTTTCAATAAATATGTTTGACTCTATTATGGTTGATGTTTATTTACATAGTCTAGAGAAAAAAATAGATACCGACATATTCTACTAATGGCAGTAAGTAGTGTCTTACTTTTCTTTCAAATATTTAAGAAATAATTATTGCTACCATGTAAATAACATACAAATAAATAACAGCGATTTAAAGGTGATATTAATTCTCTTTGAATAAAGCATTGATTATTTCTCATTTATTTATAATTCTGTAAATGCAAGAACAAAAAGCTTGAGGTATGTATTTGCACTTACATTTCCAGTACTTCATGGTTTACACCAGACACTGCTGTGTGGGAATGTGAAGGGAATGATGATTATTCTACTGCTCTAGACAAAGAGAATCTTGGCAACTCTAGATGTCAATCAAACATTACAAGGTTTTTCTTGGAGAGTTTATTTCACATGTTTTAATACATTTTTGAAAAAACAGAAAAATTAACTCCCTGAGGAGTACTAATTCTGACCAACACTTTGATATATGACAATTTATCACTGATAATTATGGATTTTCAAATCTGCACTGGTTGCAGAACAAATATCTGCTTCTTGATTTTGAAATTACTCTGAAACCAACAATTAACCTACAAGAAAATTCAATATATTTTTCAGGAAAAAGTAGAAATTAGTGAAAGAGCATAAACAGGGCCAAATGAAGACCAGATCAAGGAAGGAGGTTTAGATTCATCTATGGTTCTCTAAGGAGAAGGCAATGGCATCCCACTCCAGTTCTTTTCCCTGGAAAATCCCATGGACAGAGAAGCCTGGTAGGCTGCATCCCATGAGGTCGCTAGGAGTCGGACACGACTTCACTTTCACTTTTCACTTTCATACATTGGAGAAGGAAATGGCAACCTACCCAGTGTTCTTGCCTGGAGAATCCCATGGACGGAGAAGCCTGGTGGGCTGCCGTCTCTGGGGTCGCACAGAGTCGGACACGACTGAAGCAACTTAGCAGCCGCAGCAGCATGGTTCTCTAAGAGCTGCCTTTTCCATTAACAGCCTGGAGCTAATTCATTGGAATGTTAATCTAAGAGGAGAAGAATATGCTAATATATATGAAATGAAAACAAAGATTTGCTAATGATTAGTAATAAAATTATCTAAATAATGTGGGATTTGTGGATTCCTATGTGAAGTGGTCCCATCACTTCATGGGAAATAGATGGGGAAACAGTGGAAGCAGTGCCAGACTTTATTTTTTTGGGCTCCAAAATCACTGCTGATGGTGACTGCAGCCATGAAATTAGAAGACGCTTACTCCTTGGAAGAAAAGTTATGTCCAACCTAGATAGCATTTTCAAAAGCAGAGACATTACTTTGCTGACTAAGGTCCGTCTAGTCAAGGCTATGGTTTTTCCTGTGGTCATGTATGGATGTGAGAGTTGGACTGTGAAGAAGGCTGATCGCCGAAGAATTGATGCTTTTGAAAGACACGACTGAGCGACTGAACTGAACTGAACTGATGTGAAGTAACAGGCTAAGTCAAGTAGAAGGAAAAATATTATATATTCAATAAGAAAGAGAAGAAAAGTTTCAGAACAGGCAAAAATATTGATTGGCAAAATAATTGCTGAGAAGGAAGGTAATTTACATTATTTTATTTTAAAATGAGGGAAACATTGTATACTCTATGATGTAGTCTATTTTCCTTTTTTCAGTGCTTATATACTAAGTTTATTTGGAAATAGTCTACCTATTTCACAAATGGTTGACAAAGATTTATTCAGAGTAAGAGGAAAATGAAGTGCATCACTGGGTATATTTTAGCTGAAAATATGCCTCTAAATTATATAACCAATTAGTACTCTGATTTCACTAAATTTCTTTTGCTTTTATAAAAAATTAGAGAATAAAAAGGTTTTATTGAAAGATTTCCTTTTTATGAAAAATATATATGCACTCTAATTTAATATCTGATTAGTGGTATGTGATGTAACTCTGAATATGTGTAACTGGGTGGAGATTGTGATTGTCTTTTCTGTTTTATCTTTTATTATTTGGACTCCATTACATGTGGCAAAATGTTGAAGTTCTAAATGCACTGTTAATTTTTTGTAAATGTGATTATATCTGCTTTATATTCACTTTCAAGTTTTCCTAGATTCGACTAGTATTTATTTTGCTGTGGTACTACAACTTATGTTCTCTTTTTCTCTTGTTGACCTTTTATGCCTTCATCAGTAGTTCCTAGAGAAGTCTTTTCTCTAGGTGACTAATTGGGCTTGAATCAAATGTCCCTTTAATATGAAATCTAAAGTATCAGAATTTAACTGTAGGTTTTAATTCAGTTCACTGGCATAATTTTATTTTGATGAAGTTAATTAAAAATGAATGAATTATTTTTGAAATCTGAACCAAAGATTTATTTAATTTATTTAACAATGGACAAATTGGAATCAGTTGTAATTGACTGAGAGTTTGTAAGTAAGGGTGAAAAATATCAACTGTTATGGATATTATAGGTCAATTTCCAAAACTGGGTTGACTTCGGTAATAATAATATTTGCAGCACAGTTCTAGGGCATANTATAATTAAAAAAAAATCCGCATATAAGCAATTGTGTGTCATGACTGTGTACTCAGTTGTGTCCGACTCTCTATGCTTCTATGGAGTGTACCCACCAGACTCCTTATATTATGGAATATAAGTTTTTGGAGTATTGTATTTCTTAAGTAATTTAAATGCATGCTCCATGATTCATTTAAAAGCCATAGTTTTAAAAATTCTTAAACTGAATTATTAAATATGCTTAAGATGCTCCAAGAGAACTTAATCTTTAAAAGTGTAATGTAGAGTATTATTTTGTAAAGGGTTTTTTTAAATCAATTTTAAAATTTTTGCCAGCTTAGTAAACAAGAATAATTTCCTATTTTAAAATGGGAGCGTGGTTGATTTATAATGTTGTATTAGTTTCAGGTGAACAGCAAAATGATTAAGTTACATGTGTTCTTTTTTTCAGCCTCTTTTCCCTTGTAGGTTATTTCAAAGTATTGCACACAATTTCCTGTGCTGTACAGCAGGACCTTGTTGGTTATATATTTTTATTATAGTAGTTGCATATGTTATCACAAACTCCTAATTTACTCCTCCTTTTCTGTTTGGTTACTATAAGTTTGTTTTTTGTGTCTGTGAGTTTATTTCTATTTTGTAAGTAAGTTAATTTGTATAATTAAAAAAAAATCCGCATATAAGCAATTGTGTGTCATGACTGTGTACTCAGTTGTGTCCGACTCTCTATGCTTCTATGGAGTGTACCCACCAGACTCCTTATATTATGGAATATAAGTTTTTGGAGTATTGTATTTCTTAAGTAATTTAAATGCATGCTCCATGATTCATTTAAAAGCCATAGTTTTAAAAATTCTTAAACTGAATTATTAAATATGCTTAAGATGCTCCAAGAGAACTTAATCTTTAAAAGTGTAATGTAGAGTATTATTTTGTAAAGGGTTTTTTTAAATCAATTTTAAAATTTTTGCCAGCTTAGTAAACAAGAATAATTTCCTATTTTAAAATGGGAGCGTGGTTGATTTATAATGTTGTATTAGTTTCAGGTGAACAGCAAAATGATTAAGTTACATGTGTTCTTTTTTTCAGCCTCTTTTCCCTTGTAGGTTATTTCAAAGTATTGCACACAATTTCCTGTGCTGTACAGCAGGACCTTGTTGGTTATATATTTTTATTATAGTAGTTGCATATGTTATCACAAACTCCTAATTTACTCCTCCTTTTCTGTTTGGTTACTATAAGTTTGTTTTTTGTGTCTGTGAGTTTATTTCTATTTTGTAAGTAAGTTAATTTGTATAATTAAAAAAAAATCCGCATATAAGCAATTGTGTGTCATGACTGTGTGCTCAGTTGTGTCCGACTCTCTATGCTTCTATGGAGTGTACCCACCAGGCTCCTCTGTGCACTCGATTTTCAAGCAAGAATACTGCGGCATGTTGCCATTTCCTACTCTAGAGCATCTTCCTGAACTGGGAAATCAAACCTGTGTCTCCTCTGTCTCCTGTGTTGCAGGTGGATTTTTACCACTTGAGCCATGTCATATGATGCTTGTCTTTCTCTGTCTGGCTTACTTCACTCATTGTGATAATCCCTAGGTCCACCCATGCTGCTGCAAATGGCATTATTTCATGCTTTCTTGATGGTTGAATAATATTTCATTGTGTGTATATGTACTACACTTTTTTTATCCAATCATTTGCTGATGAGCGTTTAGTTTGCTTCCATGTAAGGGCTGTTGTAAATAGTGTTGAAATGAATTTTGGGGTGCATGTGTCTTTTCAAATTTTACTCTGGGTATGTCACCAGAAATAGAATTGCTGATTCATACATTAGTTCTATTTTTAGTTTTTTTTAGAAAACTTCATACTGTTTTTCAGTGACTGTATCAACTTACATTTCCATCAACAATGTAGGAGTGTTCTCTTCTCTCCATACCCTCTCTAGCATTTATTGTTTGTAGATTTTTTCATGATGGCCATACTGACTAGTATCAGGTGGTACTCGTTGTAGTTTTCATTTTCATTTCTCTAGTAATCAGTATTTTCAAAATCTTTTCATGTGCCTTTTAGCCACCTGTATGTCTTCTTTGGATTAATATCTATTTAGATCTTCTGCCCATTTTCTGATCAGGTTGTTTTTCCCTTAGATAGTGAGCTGTGTGAGCTATTTATATATTTTTAGAAATTAATCCTTTGTTGGTCACATCATTTGCAAATATTTTTCCCCATTCTACTGGTTTTCTTTTCCTTGTGTTTATTGTTTCCTTTGCTGTGCAAGTCTTCTAAGTTTATCTGGGTCCCATTTGTTTATTTCTGCTTTAATTTCCATTGCCATTACTATTTCCATTCCATTACCATATAATTTCCATTCCCATAAAGTAGACCTGCTGCCTAGGTCCACCAGGGCTGACCCAGTGCCTGTGTCTGTAGGTGTGTGCCTGGAGCTTGAGTCCACTGGGGCAGGTCTGACATCTGAATCCATTACGGCAATCCTGGCACCCAGGTGCCCAAGGATGATCTGGTGCAGGATGGAGCATGAACCTGAGTCAGCAAGAGGTGGTGGGATGCAGTGTTGAGCCTGATGTCCGGGGATGGACCTGCTCTAGAGCCTGTGGGGACCAGCCTGGTGTTGGGCTCCACTAGGGTGGTCTGGCACCTGTGTCTCTGGAAGCATGCCTGGTCTTAGACTGGTTCCGGAGCCTGGGCACATGGGGTGGACCTTCAGCCTAACTCTGTGGGGGACATTCCTAGAGAATGAGAACACCAGGGCAAGTCTGGATCTTGGGCCCAAAAGGACTGGTGGTGCTGGAGCAGGTGCTAGCCTAGAGCTTTGGGCCATGGGCCCAGCCTAGCATAGGAGCTAGCTGTGTGACCCTAGGATGCTGGGGTCCACAGTGAGGTCAGTTTTTCAGTGCTATCTGTAATGCTGTCTCCCAGGCTACAGCCCTCATTATGCCCCAAATGAAACAACTCACAACTCTCATGTTGTGCATTATTTTTTCAGTTGACAATACTCTTTTCAGTAAGTTGTACTGGACTTCAACATCAAGGTTATCCATGAACTCGACCAGATGGTGAGCCCAGAACCTCTGGGAGGACTGGGTGGTGATTTGCTTTCCCTCTCAAAGCCAGTCTGTAAAGCTTGGAAGTGGTGCCCACTTCTTCAAATCTACAGACATCAACAAAGGCCACAGACATCCCAATTAGGGAAACATTACACCAAAAAAAAAAAAAAAAAAAAGAAAAAGTGCTAGTAAGCAATCCTAACCAAATGGACCTTCTCTGTATTCAGCTTTCTTAGCCTTCTTTCTCTCAAGCTACAATGCTGCACCATTTCACTTCTTTCACCTCCATTTTAAAAGGATGCTACTCGTTACATATATGATATTATACATGTTTCAATGCCATTCTCCCAAATCATGCCACCCTCACCCTCTCCTGCAGATGACCCAGAGGGATGGTATGGGGAGGGAAGTAGGAGGGGGGTTCAGGATGGGGAGCACGTGTATATCTGTGGCAGACTCATGTTGATGTATGGCAAAACCAATACAATACTGTAAAGAAATTAACCTCCATGGGAATACCAGACCACCTAACTTGCCTCTTGAGAAATCTGTATGCAGGTCAGGAAAATTCTGAAGGAGATCAACCCTGGGATTTCTTTGGAAGGAATGATGCTAAAGCTGAAACTCCAGTACTTTGGCCACCTCATGCGAAGAGTTGATTCATTGGAAAAGACTCTGATGCTGGGAGGGATTGGGGGCAGAAGGAGAAGGGGACGACCGAGGATGAGATGGCTGGATGGCATCACGGACTCAATGGACGTGAGTCTGAGTGACCTCTGGGAGATGGTGATGAACAGGGAGGCCTGGCGTGCTGCGATTCATGGGGTCGCAAAGAGTCAGACACGACTGAGCGACTGAATGGAACTGAACTGAACTGAATTAACCTCCAATTACAATAAATAAATTTATATTAAAAAATAAAAGGATGCTACTTTTCAACACAATAAACTCTCAGTAGCTTGAATATTTGGAGAAGGCACTGGCACCCCACTCCAGTACTCTTGCCTGGAAAATCCCATGGGCAGAGGAGCCTGGGAGGCTGCTGTCCATGGGGTCGCTAAGAGTCGGACACGACTGAGCGACTTCACTTTCACTTTTCACTTTCATGCAATGGAGAAGGAAATGGCAACCCACTCCAGTGTTCTTGCCTGGAGAATCCCAGGGACGGGGGAGCCTGGTGGGCAGCCGTCTATGGGGTCACACAGAGTCGGACACGACTGAAGTGACTTAGCAGCAGCAGCAGCAGCAGCAGCAGCTTGAATATTAATTATTTATTATCATTGTTTTGATGGGCTTCCCAGATGGGTCAGCAGTAAAGAAAATGCCTGCGATTTAGGAGATGCAGGTTCAATCCCTGGTTGGGGCAGATCTCCTGGAGGAAGAAATGACAACGTACTCTTGTATTCTTGCCTGGAGAATCCCATGGACAGAGAATCTTGGCGGTACAGTCCATGGGATTGCAAAGAGTTAGACGTGACTGAGCACGCTCTGCGTGTGTGACACTTAAAATTCCACATATAAAGAAATTAGAGCAACTTTTGGCTCCTACTCCTAAACTTTCTGAATTTTACATATTGATGTCCTGAACTTGTTCTTGTTTTAACATATAGCTTTTACAGGACATTATCTAAATTAATTAAAATTATTTGTCTCTTTTGCAATTATATATAATAAATAATTATATTCATCATTTGTTAATTTATTAGCTGTACATTTCTAAGTGTTACATAATTACTCTGGTTTCAATAATGACTACTTTAGAGTCTCTTGTTCAGATTTGTTTATTCAGATATTTCTCAGAGTGATTTTAGTACCTAAGAGCTCTCTGTTGTATGTTTCATGAGGCCATGTTGATGATTTATGTTTCAAAGTTGCAGGGAGATGATAATTCCAATTTTATCTTGTGTTCCTTCTTATCAAAACATAAATTCCTTAATATGCTGCGACAGGACAGATCATGCTATGTAAAGTCTATTACATAAATTCTGAAATGTTTAGACAGCAGTTTTTCTTTGATATCAATAAAGTAATTTAACAGAGATAATTAGGCATATTGATAACTTAAGAGTGTATTATTGCAGGTAAAGATCTCTCCTACTAGCTGGTGTGTATATTTTCAATTACAGTGTCTTTCAATTACTTTCATTTATCTTTCAATTACAGTGTCTTTTCCTGTCCCTTCTCCACCAAAACCACATTGCTGCTTGATAGGTAATGTACTGTAGCAGATTAAACATGACATTTTAAATTAAAATCCAGACTCCACTGTTTGCTGCCTGTAATATATTGGTTAATTTCCTCAGTCTTCTTCTGTCTACATTTTAATATAACTGAAACATATTTATGGGATTGGTAAAGGCAGAATTATGCCAAAAGAAAAAATTTAAAAGAATATTGGCCATTTCAAAGCCCACTTTACAATTAAAAATAAATTGTTTCTGAGGTTTTCATTTAATATTCAGTTCAGTCAGTTCAGTTCAGTCGCTCAGTCGTGTCCGACTCTTTGCGACCCCATGAATCGCAGCACGCCAGGCCTCCCTGTTCATCACCATCTCTCGGAGTTCACTCAGACTCAAATCCATCGAGTTAGTGATGCCATCCAGCCATCTCATCCTCGGTCGTCCCCTTCTCCTCCTCATTTAATATTAGGCACAATTTTTCAAATTTTTAAAACAGTTGTTTTCTTTTTTTTGGTCTTTTTTGTTCCTTAGTCAGTAGAAGTAATTGTTTACTTTCAATGAAAATAATGAAAAAGTGAATGTACTATCAGAGAAGGTTTTTTTCCTTTCTTCATTCCTTTCTTCTTTCCTTTTTATTTATTTTTTTATTGACAAGCACACTGTTACTTGCTTTGAATTCTAAGTTATCAAATTTAGCAATATTATCTTCAATTGTCCCCTTGATCATAATTCCAATATTTACTTGCTTTTGTAACTTTCTATTTCTGTTGTTTAGGATATCTCTGGTATCTTTTAAAATCACTCAGTTGCCCTTGTGTTAACGTGTAGTTGTCTTATGAGCATTTAAAACTTGATATTCTAAATCACTCATACATCTATTCTAATTTTATAACTCATAACAAGTGATGTTATTTTTAAGTTTCTTTTAAATTAGATGCATCCCTTTTAAGTGAATAGAAACTATATAGCTAATACATCTTATCAGTGATTGTGAAGATTCTTCCATTTTTTAGAATTCAGATCATTCTGAAACTCCCATTGATATGTATTTATTTCCTGTTTGTTGTTTCATTATTTTAATTAGCCTGGAATACCTATTTGGACAAATTTATTTTTAGGTCATGTTTATTGTTTGACTTCTGTTTTATTTGATTCTTAGATTTATGGTCTTAATTTTTATAACTTTATTTTAGAGTACTATTAGCAAAATTAGTATTAGTATTACATAATGTGTCTTCTATATAACTTATATGCTTTAAATATTATTACTTTACTACTTCTGTTAGATCATTGAATAAAAGACTAGGTCAGAAGTGGAGACAAGTTCAATTGCTTGGAAGTATATTTTATAGTTTCACAATAAGAGAAAACGCCATGTATGAGTTTGGTTTGACAGAAGTTTGATTAAGGTGAGATTCAGTTCAGTTCTGTTCAGTCGCTCAGTCATGTCCGACTCTTTGTGACCCCATGAATCGCAGCACATCAGGCCTCCCTGTCCATCACCAACTCCCGGAGTTCACTCAGACTCACATCCATTGAGTCAGTGATGCCATCCAGCCATCTCATCCTCAGTCGTCCCCTTCTCTTCCTGCCCCCAATCCCTCTCAGCATCAGAGTCTTTTCCAATGAGTCAGCTCTTCTCATGAGGTGGCCAAAGTACTGGAGTTTCAGCTTTAGCATCATTCCTTCCAAAGAACACCCAGGGCTGATCTCCTTCAGAATGGATTGGTTGGATCTCCTTGCAGTCCAAGGGACTCTCAAGAGTCTTCTCCAACACCACAGTTCAAAAGCATCAATTCTTCAGCGCTCAGCTTTCTTCACAGTCCAACTCTCACATCCATAGGATGCAGTATAAAATGTCTTTGAGAAAGATAAAATGATGAAATTATAAGTACAAACCAATGAAATAATTAGAAGCTGAAGTTGAATATTTAGAAGATTTTCATTTTACTCTGATCAATGGCAACTTGGATTCTTTTGAGAGAAATGTAATCCTCTTTATGGAGTTATTGAAAGAATGCTTCACTTGCTTACTCCTCAGGGTGTAAATGAAGGGGTCAACAAAGGGGCCACAGCAGTGGTGGCCACTGAGACACCTTTATTTGTGGCCACCTCTTCCTTTGCTGAGGGCTTGACATAGATGAAGATACAGCTTCCATAGGTGATGGAAACTACAATCATGTAGGATGAGCAGGTAGAAAAGGTCTTTTTCCTGTGTTGGACTGAGGGAAACCTCAGAATTGTCCTAATGATGTATGTGTAGGACAGAAATACACACACTAGGGTGGTAATGAGGGCAAATACAGCCACAAGGATAACGATTTGTTCTATTACCCATGTTATCTGAGCATGAGATCTTTAGGAGGGGACCTGCATTGCATCTAAAATGATCGATGGCATTGGGATCATGGGATTTCAGTTGGAGACCCAAGCTAAGGGTGGACAATCATCATCAAACCTGAAACCCATCAGCTGAAGACTAAGAAGGTGGAGACTCTATTGTTCATGATGGTCATGTAATGTGGGGGTTTACAGATGGCCACATAGTGGTCATCATACACTAGTACATAGTACATAGGCTGCCAGCAGAAAAAATTCTGTTCCTCCAAACAGAATAATAAAAATATTTGACTTGTTCAAGCATTGTAGGTGATGGTATTGTCCCCAGCTGATATACTGTACAGAAACCTAGGAATACAGACAGTGGTAAATGAGACTTCCAAGAAGGAGGAATTTCTGAGGAAGAAGTACATAGGAGTTTTAAGATGGGAGTCTACCAGTGTGAGGGTGATGACCATCAAGTTCCCTATTATACTCAACAGGCAAGTGAGAAATACAAAGATAAAAAGCAGGATTTGCAGTTGTGGGTCATTTGTCAGTCCCAGAAGGATGAAAGTTGTTATTGCTGTGTGGTTTTTCACCACTGAGTTTTGAAATCTATCCAATTAACAAGGGAAGATCAAAGAGATTTTATGAGGAGGTTGGTATATGAATTCTGTAGCAAAACACTCTGCAGTTACAGCCAATCAAACCAGTCTACATTTACTTATCCCCTCACATCAGTCTACATTTATTTATGCCTTCACATTGGCCTACATTTAGTTAGCCCTTCACATTATAATCAGGATCATCACTGTTCTGATGGTCTTTCTGAATTTACAAGTGTGAGAGTGGATTATTCCTTTAGGATTTATGTTATTATCAAACCAACTTTTTCTCAGATCATTGCCCCTCAAAATTTACAAATGTTTGTTAATTCATGACATGGACTAATTTTACAAAAAAGTAGGGAAAATGATGATACTACTTCACGTGTATTTAACCTTTTTTCCTCCAAGACAAACCTTGGATATGAGATGTAGCCAGATGATGAGATGAATTCTCTTCAACTGTTAGTTTCTGAGGATTCTTTAAAGAGTAACCAGGGATCAAATTGCCAACATCCACTGGATCATGGAAAAAGCAAGAGAGTTCCAGAAAAACATCTACTTCTGCTTTATTGACTATGCCAAAGCCTTTGACTGTGTGGATCACAATAAACTGTGGAAAATTCTGAAAGAGATGGGAATACCAGACCACCTGACCTGCCTCTTGAGAAACCTATATGCAGGTCAGGAAGCAACAGTTAGAACTGGACATGGAACAACAGACTGGTTCCAAATAGGAAAAGGAGTCCGTCAAGGCTGTATATTGTCACCC
>SJYT01018841.1:19133-37096 GCA_006410635.1 Cephalophus harveyi
GACACGACTGAGGGACTGAACTGAAGATGTATTTCTCCTGGAAAACAAAGAAGAAAAATGACAAAACACAAGCCTGGATCATGACACTTTTCTTTGTCCATTTATTCTTTTCTACTTGTTTTCCTATTTTTAATTCATAGTTGGTTTCAAGCACTACTATTTTATCTGTTGGAGAAGGAAATGGCAACTCACTTGAGCATTCTTGCCTGGAGAATCCCATGGACAGAACAGTCTGCTGGGCTACTGTCCTTGGGGTCACAAAGAATTGGACATGACTGAGCGACTGAATACTCATTTTATCTGTAGTGTGAAGAAAGATTGTGTTATTTGCAAAAGAAATATGCTCATGTGCATTCAGGTTATTTTTCAGATAGTTGGCTGTGGTTCCTGAAGCTCTGAAGTGACAGCTTTTTAAATATCATAAAAATTATTCTTCCATGCTGTGCCTATTTTCATTATGTTTTCAATGCCTTTGACAAGATATTAGTGTCTTGTCTTCTCATCTCATCACTGCTCAGTTTATGCTTTAAGCTTCTTCAACCTGACCTTCAATTCCAATGACTCCTTGCTCTTCTAACACCTATAAAACTTTTATTATATTTGAAATCAATGGTGCAGTTTTGTAGCAGTTTTACCTGGAGTCAAGTATTCTTTAAATTAAATTTCAGTCATTTTTCACATGTCAGAGTACTAACCACTATATGATCATGGGCAAGCAACTGGGGACCCAATTAGTCATTTTTCAAAGAGATCCCATACCATCATTCTGATTTTTCTAACTTTGAATCTTTTTTCACACAGACATGAGTTTGAGCAAACTCTGAGAGATAGTGAAAGACAGGAAAGCCTGGTGTGCTACAGTTCATGGGTCGCAAAGAGTCAAACATGACTTAGCAACTGAACTGTAACAATTTGGTAGGTAGGTTATGTTTCCAGAATTGGACATGACTTAGTGGCTGAACAACAACAATGCCTTCTGAATATACAAAGATAGACTAGTATCCATATATATTTTTGTACTTATGACACACACAACTTTTTTGTAAATGTGTTATTATTTCTAGGGTGCATGGCTCCTTTGTGAATTTTTAATTTTTTAAATTGTAGCAAATCTCCAAAAGTGTTCCCACTATATTTATTGAAAAAAAAAGTGCCTGTAAGTGGACCCACACAGTTCAAAATTCACTATTCAGGAGTCAACTGAACAATATTAGTGGTATATTAGCGCTGGATTGGTGTCTTTTGTACTGATTCTGTATTAGGAGTCAAATATAGAAAGGACTTTCTATTACCCCTGGGAGGTGGGAGTACAGTTGAGTTTTTAAAATATAGTGGAAATCTCAAGAGTTTGGAATCAGACACACTCAATAAAGAACTCTGACTTATATAGAGATCCATAACAATATTCAGTAAATTATCAACTTCATAGTTACTATTAAACTGCTACTCACGCTGCAAAATAGTTTCCTGCTCCATTTTCACAGCCACTGATCTCATTGCCTCATGAACCAACTATGACTAAATCACAGTTATACAGTTAATATTGATTCTCTTACTAGAGAATCAATATTATTTGGAAAGGGGAACAATATGTTAATTCTGATTGTCTTCAGTTCAGCTCAGTAGTGTCCAACTCTTTGTGACTCCATGGACTGCAGCACTCCAGGCTTCCCTGTCCATCACCAACTCCTGGAGCTTGCTCAAACTCATGTTCATCGAGTTGATGATGCCATCCAAACATCTCATCTTCTGTCACTCCCTTCTCCTCCTGCCTTCAATCTTTCCCAACATCAGGGTCTTTTCCAATGAGTCAGTTCTTCACATCAGGTGGCCAAAGTACTGGAGCTTCAGCTTCAACATGTCCTTCCAATGAATATTTAGGACTGATTTCCTTGAGTCTTGACTGTTTTGATCTCCTTGCAGTTCAAGGGACTCTCAGGAGTCTTCTCCAACACAATAGTTCAAAAGCATCGATTCTTTGGTGTTCAGCTTTCTTTATGGTCCATCTCTCACATCCATACATGACTAGTGGAAAAACCATGGCTTTGACTATCTGGACCTTTGTTGAAAAAGTAATGTCTCTTTTTTTTAATATGTTGTCTAGGTTTGTCATAGCTTTTCTTCCAAGGAGTGATCATCTTTTAATTTCATGGCTGTAGTTAACATCTGCAGTGATTTTGGAGCCCCCCAAAATAAATATCTCACTGTTTTCATTGTTTCTCCATCTATTTGCCATGAAGTGATGGGACCAGATGCCATGGTCTTTGTTTTTTGAATGTTGAGTTTTAAGACAGCTTTTCCACTGATTGTCTCAATGGCAAAATTTACCTACTATTTGACCTGTAGTTTGTTTTTTAATTTTTCCTGTTTTCTAAGGTGATCCTTTATCCAAATTTTAAATTTAATAAACTTTTGCTCTTTTTCCTCTTCAGAAATACAATATTGCTTTTAATCATCTTTTCCACCTTCATATTTTATTAAATAAGTGTGAATATATCTTCTCATTTTTCAAAAGACAAGAATCTTGTCATTCTCCTAATTTATACTGGTCTTATCCTTTCAGAAACCTTCCCACAAATGAAAGGGCAAAGGTGATGTTTGTCTTAATGGCCTCTTTTCTCCCAGCTCACCACCTAAAAGCCCAGCCTCTCTCTGCCTGACTTCTCAAGGTGTACTTGGCTGTGCATTGAGGTATTGTAAGGTAAGCCTTGACTGTTGACTTTTCTTTCCATAATGCAGGTGCCTGACTTATGCTTTGACAGTCAGGGCATCCACTTCAAAGAAGGCTTCAATAAACACATTTCCAGTCACCAGACTAGGTAAAGATCCAGGCCAACATCACCCTCCACCCTTCCTGTTAGGCTCCTTTGTTTTAGAGAGCTTGAAAGTGAAGTGAAAGTGTTAGTCGCTCAATCTTGTCCAACTCTTTGTGACCCCATGGACTGTAGCCTGCCAGGGTCCTCTGTCCATGGGATTCTCCAGGAAAGAATACTGGAGTGGGTAGCCATTCCCTTCTCCAGGGCATCTTCCCCACCCAGGGATTGAAACTGGATCTCCTGGACTGCAGGCAGTTTCTTTGCTGTTTGAATAACTGATCATTTGGTTCTCTTATTTTTTATTTTTTTTCCTCTTCTCAGGCTTTAGAATTCCTCACCTTTGTCTTAATTTCACCATTAAAGAGTGAGCCCTTGAGACTCTAGTCCTGACCTTGGACCCCAATAGAAGAAGAATACCTAGTCTCCTCTCTCCCTTTTCCATTTCTCTTCCCATCACCTCAGTGTGTGGCAGCAAGTGTGTCATACGCTTTCCAGGATCTGTAAGAAATATATATTTTTAAAGTTTTCTGATGGTTATGGCTAAAGGGAATCTTGTAATCATAAAAACCACAGGTCCAGTCTTATCCATAGGCTGAGATCTGTGCAAACCATGCCTGGACTCCTACACTCTGAAATTCTCCTGAACTTACTCTTTTTATATAATGAAGCAACACCGAACTTTTCTGTCACCCCTGCCTCCCACTGAAGCATGTCCACTTACTTCTAGGTCAGGAATTGCTTCCACCTAGATAGTGGGAAATCTGAGACGTCTTGTTTTAAATAGAAATATTCCATCCAGTGTCTACTATCTGTCAAGCACAGAGCTAGGTTCTGTATTATAAAACTCATTCAACTTATACTAGAATTCTCACCGTAGCTATCTATTAATATTATTTAATGTGTGTTACTCTGAATAGGATTCATTAAGGAGGTTAACAATATAGATTTCTCTTCTCAGAGAGACCTAAAAGTTTTTAACCAGGTAGTGGGGTGGAGAGGTTAGGTGCCCATGAAAAAATAAAAATTAAACTATTTTGGTATGATGATCAAGAGTTTTATATGCATATTAATGCTTGAGATACAGCCAGACAATTAAGGAAGTGTGTTGCCTTACTTGGACTTCATCAGTTACATCTACACTTCCCTTCCAATCAGGCTGCCTTGATATCACATGCAATCACTTATTATATCTATATACATTATAATTTCAGATACACATGAAAGAGGAGAAGGCAGCTACTTCCCCTGTATTATGAGTTTTATTTTGTTGATATTATCTGTGACAATTATATATATTCTTCAGCAAGAAGAAAAAGGTCTATTTCTGTTCAGGGAGCAATAACTGGTATTAATTATTTGTAATAACGGGAAAATTTGTCACATCTGAAAACAGTCTCTGTGTTCCTGCTGTTTCTCCATCACTGAATTAAATCATCTCTCTCTGGAGACATTGATTAGTTGGTTATATGTACAGTTTTTCACTCCATTGGTTTTAAAATGTTTCCCGCAAATGACATGACCTCTGCATCTGGAAAAACTAAGTCCTCTCTTCCTTTGGACATGTGCCTTATAAAATCCTTTGCAGTACATATGGCAAAGCCAACCTTGCTTTAAATGAATCATCACAGGAAAATGGACATTCATGCAGAGAATCTAATGAAAATCTCTGAAAAGGGAAATGTGCAGATTTGACACAACTAAGATGAAGACACTAAGAAAGCTAATGACCAACATCATTTAGTGACAGCCTAGCAATTAAATTTTCATGACTTTTCAAAACATCAATATATAATGGAAACTGTTTCCTTTGGTGACCCTTCCACCCCCTAAAGGAGTGGTCTCTTTTCGAGCCTCTCATACCAATCAATAGCTTATACAAGGAGAGAAAAAGAATGTTCTTTGTTTTCAAAGCTGTGAGATTTTTCCTATCTCTTCAATCCTTTTTTGGTATATGATTCCTATTTTGCCTTTGTTCAGTTCAGTTCAGTCGCTCAGTCATGTCCGACTCTTTGTGACCCCATGAAATTGCAGCACGCCAGGCCTCCCTGTCCATCACCAACTCCCTGAGTTCACTCAGACTCGCATCCATGAAGTCAGTGATGCCATCCAGCCATCTCATCCTCGGTCGTCCCCTTCTCCTCCTGCCCCCAATCCCTCCCAGCATCAGAGTCTTTTCCAATGAGTCAGCTCTTCGCATGAGGTGGCTAAAGTACTGGAGTTTCAGCTTTAGCATCATTCCTTCCAAAGAAATCCCAGGGCTGATCTCCTTCAGAATGGACTGGTTGGATCTCCTTGCAGNAAACCAGTATTTTTGCAATGACCATGCAAAAGGTCATGATCTTAATAAATATATCTTATAACAAGTTATATTTTTGCTCTAAGATTTTCCAAAAACATGTAACCATATTAGGAATAAATTATGGTTTGTTTATATGGATTTACCAATGGAATTTACCTTACCATAGAGCTGTATTATTGTATAGCTTTAAAATGAAACTTTTATTTTTAAATGAACTCTATTTTGCATGAAAAACAGTGTACAGTCATTCAGATATCCATACTACTGGTCAAGAAATAGAACAATCCCTGTACCTTAGAAACCTCCTGTTTGTCCTCTGTAATCACATGCTTCTCAACTGCTGACTGATGAAGTAATGGGCCAGTTAGTTACTGTTTGCACTCTTCTTCAACCTGCTCTGTGCTGGAGGAGGCTGACCTGTGAGGACTAGGCATAAGCTCCTTTTTCCAGTGGACTTGACTTTCTTTAACCATTGAGAGCCCCTTGTAATATCATTGTCAAATCTTATATCAAGATTATAGTTTTCATTTTTAAAAAATTTGTACATACTTTTAGCTATGCCTGGAAATCTGTGTAGAACTGGCTATTAATTCTTTCATATATATTTGCTAAATACTTTGTTGAAACCGCTAGATTCTGGATTTTTTAATGAGTTGTAATAACTATACAATTATTCAGATTTTATATTTTTTTCTGTACCAGTTATAATATATTTTATAGAACAACACTATTTTCAAACTTAATGACAAAATTATAACTCTCCTACTTTTATGTCTATATTTATGTGCAGTGATGTGCTCTCTATTTCCCAATACAATGCTTGGATTTCTTCTAAATCATTCAAAAAAGATTTAATTATCTCAGTAATCCACTTATTTTCTTCTGTCTTGCAGCCTTTCATTTTCTGCTCATTATTTTGTTTTTCTGTTTTTCTATAATTTCTGATTTATTACTACTTTTTTCTTTGCAGTTTAGGTAGGTTTAATGTCTTGCCTATCTCCTTTGCATTAATGCTTAGATAATTGGTTTCAAGATTGTATTAAATTTTTTTTTCTAATGGGATTTGGACTCCAAATATGCTGCTAGTCATCACTTTTTCTGTATCTTACAAATTTGATACTTCATAACTTCATATGACAGAGGAGCTTGGCAGGTTACAGACCATGGGGTCAGTAAAAAGTTGGACAGCAATCATTTCCTTTGTCTCTAGTTCTTCCATTGTTTCTTGTTGTTTAGTCACTGAGTGGTGTCCAACTCTTTTTGACTCCATGGACTGTAGCCCATCAGGCTCCTCTGTCCATAGGATTTCCCAGGCAAGAATACTGGGGTGGGTCTCCATTTCCTTCTCCGGGGAATTGTCCAGATCCAGGGATCAAACGTGTGTCTCTTGTGTCTCCTGTATTGGCAGGTGGATTCTTTACCACTGCGCCACCTGGAAAGCCCATGGGATGTGCATAGGTTGCTAATGCTGGCAGTTTCAGACTTGCATGTGGAAAGGATGGTTTGTAAGAGCAATCTCCACATCTGGTGTCATCACAGACACCAGTTAATTTTCATAGCGAAGATGTTGCTTTTCCTCTTTTCATGTTTCTCTAATTAACATTGTTTGACACATAAATTTTGATATTTGCTTGTATATCAGATATTCCTATATTCCATAAATTAGTTCCAATTTTTGTAAAGAAAAAATAAAGGTTGTGGCTATATATGTTTATGCATATATATATATTCTTATATATTAAGGTAAGTAAATAAAAACATTACAAGTAAATACATATACAATGTAAGTACATATGTATGTTGTTTGGTTCCTAAGTCGAATTTGACTCTTTGTGACTTCATGAACACACCATGAAGCACACCAGGCTTCCCTGTCCTGTGCTGTCTCAGCGAGTTTACTCAAACTCATGTCATTGAGACAGTGATGCCATTGAAGCATCTCACCCTGCCGCCCCCTTTTCCTGCCCTCAATTTTTCCCAGCATCAGGGTCTTTTCCAAAGGGATGGCTTTTCACATCAGGTGGCTAAATTATTGGAGCTTCAGCTTTAGCACCAGTCCTTCCAAAGAATTTTCAGGGTTGATTTCTTTTAAGATTAACTAGTTTGATATCCTTGCTGTCCAAGGGACTCTCAGGAATCTTCTCCAGCACCACAGTTCAAAACCATACTTTCTTTGGTACTCAGCCTTCTTTATGGTCCAACTCTCACATCCACACATGACTGCTGGAAAAACCTAGTTTTGACTATATAGACCTTTGTTGGCAAACTGATGTCTCTGCTTTTTAATACACTGTCTAGGTTTGTCATAACTTTTCTTCCAAGGAGTAAACACCTTTTAATTTTGTGGCCTCAGTCATCATCCACATTGTTTAGGTACATCATTTCATATTTTTATATGAGTTAATACACTTATATGATCCTTTATACATTTATAGCTAAAAATACTAATGCCATATGCTGTTTGAATAAATTAGGTTCTGATAAATATCATCACAACGAATACCTACTTTAATATAAGACTAACTTCAGCCATTTCATTATGTTATATCATAGGGAAATGCTATAGATCATTCCATAATGATTCTGTGTGTGAGTATATATATATATAGAATTGTATTTTAAGAATACTGGATCCAAAACAGAATAAACAATTATAGTTCTAAGAAGTGATAAAAGATAGAAGACAGAGAGATAAAACAATCAATTATTTATCGTTTCTCTGCTAAAAGTTGCTGTGTGTTTCAGTTACAAATTTTGGTGAAATCAATGTTTTGGACAAACTGTGGTCCACTGTAGAAAAGAATGGCAGACCACTTCAGTATTCTTGCCTTGAGAACCCCATGAACAGTATGAAAAAGCAAAAAGATAGGACACTTAAAGATGAACTCCCCAGGTCAGTTGCTGCTGCTGCTGCTAAGTCGCTTCAGTCGTGTCCGACTTTGTGCGACCCCACAGATGGCAGCCCACTGGGCTCTGCCATCCCTGGGATTCTCCAGGCAAGAACACTGGAGTGGGTTGCCATTTCCTTCTCCAATGCATGAAAGGGAAAGTCAAAGTGAAGTCGCTCAGTCATGTCTGACTCAGCGACCCCATGGAAGGTGCCCAATATGCTACTGGAGATCAATGAAGTAACTCCAGAAAGAATGAAGGGATGGAGCCAAAGCAAAAAACAGCACCTAGTTGTGGATGTGACTGGTGAAAGAAGCAAGGTCTGATGCTGTAAAGAGCAATATTGCATAGGAACCTGGAGTGTTAGGTCATCAAACCTAACCTGGAATCAAAGCAAATTGGAAGTGGTCAAACAGGAGATGGCAAGAGTGAACGTCGACATTCTAGGACTCAGTGAACTAAAATGGACTAAAATGGGTGAACTTAACTCAGATGGCCATTACATCTACTACTGTGGGCAGGAATCCCTTAGAAGAAATGGAGTAGCCATCATGGTCAACAAAAGAGCCTGAAATACAGTACTTGGATGAAATCTCAAAAATGACAGACTGATCTCTGTTCGTTTCCAAGGCAAACCATTCAATATCACGTAATCCAAGTCTATGCCCCAACCAGTAATGCTGAAGAAGCTGAAGTTGAACAGTTCTATGAAGACCTACAAGACGTTTTAGAACTAACACACAAAAAAGATGTCCTTTTCATTATAGGGGACTGGAATGCAAAAGTAGGAAGTCAAGAAATACCTGGAGTAGCAGGTAAAGTTGGGCTTGGAGTACAGAATGAAGCAGGACAAAGGCTAATAGAGTTTTGTCAAGAGGACACACTGGTCATAGCAGACACCCACTTCCAACAAAACCAGAGAAAAATTCTACACATGGACATCACCACATGGCCAACACCGAAATCAGACTGATTATATTATTTGCAGCCACAGATGGAGAAGCTCTATACAGTCAGCAAAAACAAGACCAGGAGTTGACTGTGGCTCAGAACATGAGCTCTTTATTGCCAAATTCAGACTTAAATTGAAGAAAGTGGGGAAAACCACTAGATCATTCAGGTATGACCTAAATCAAATCACTTACAATAATATAATGAAAGTGAGAAACAGATTTAAGGGACTAGGTTTGATAGATAGAGTGCCTGATGAACTATGGACAGAGGTTCATGACATTGTGCAGGAGACAGGAATCAAGACCATCCCCAAGAAAAAGGAGTGCAAAAAAGCAAAATGGCTGTCTGAGGAGGCCTTACAAATATCTGTGAAAAGAAGAGAAATGAAAAGCAAAGGAGAAAAGGAAAGATATACTCATTTGAATGCAGAGTTCCAAAGAATAGAAGGAGAGATAAGAAAGCCTTCCTCAGTGATCAGTGCAAAGAAATAGAGGAAAACAATAGAATGGGAAACACTAGAGATCTCTCAAGAAATTAGAGATACCAAGGGAGCATTTCATGCAAAGATGGGTACAATAAAGGACAGAAATGTTATGGACCTAACAGAAGCAGAAGATATTAAGAAGAGGTGGTGAGAATACACAGAAGAACTATATAAAAAAGATCTTCACTACCCAGATAACCACAATGGTGTGATCAGTCACCTAGAACCAGACATCCTGGAATATGAAGTCAAGTGGGCCTTAGCATCACTATGAACAAAGTTAGTGGAGGTGATGGAATTACAGCTGAGCTATTTCAAATCCTAAAAGATGATGCTGTGAAAGTGCCACCAGCAATATGCCAGCAAATTTGGAAAATTCAACAGTGGCCATGGGACTGAAAAAGGTCAATTTTCATTCCAATCCCTAAAAAAGTAATGCCAAAATGCTCAAACTATCTCACAATTGCACGCCTCTCACATGCTAGTAAAATAATGCTCAAAATTCTCCAAACCAGACTTCAGCAATATGTGAAACAAGAACTTCCAGATGTTCACGCTGGTTTTAGGAAAGGCAGAGGAACCAGAGATCAAATTGCCAACATCCTCTGGATCATCAAAAAAGCAAACGAGTTCCAGAAAAACATCTATTTCTGCTTTATTGACTAGGCTAAAGCCTTTGACTGTGTGGATCACAATAAACTGTTGAAAATTCTTTAAGAGATGGGAATACCAGACCACCTGATCTGCCTCTTGAGAAATCTGTATTCAGGTCAGGAAGCAACAGTTGGAACTGGACAGGGAACAACAGACTGGTTCCGAATAGGAAAAGGAGTATGTCAAGGGTGTATATTGTCACTCTGCTTATTTAACGTATATGCCGAGTACATCATGAGAAACACTGGGCTGGAAGAAGCACAAGCTGGAATCAAGATTGCTGGGAGAAATATCAATAACCTCAGATATGCAGATGACATCACCCTTATGGCAGAAAGTGAAGAAGAACTAAAGAGCCTCTTGATGAAAGTGAAAAAAGAGAATGAAAAAGTTGGCTTAAAGCTCAACATTCAGAAAACTAAGATCATGGCATCTGGTCCCATCACTTCATGGAAAACAGGTGGGAAACAGTGGAAACAGTGGCTGATTTTATTTTTCTGGGCTCCAAAATCACTGCAGATGGTGACTGCAGCCATGAAATTAAAAGATGTTTGCTCCTTGAAAGGAAAGTTATGACCTCCCTGAAAGTGAAAGTGAAATCGCCAGTCATGTTCGACTCTTTGCAATCCCTTGGACTGGAGCCTACCAGGCTCCTCCATCCATGGGATTCTCCAGGCAAGAATACTGGATAGAGTTTCATTTCCTTCTCCAGGAGATCTTTCCAACCCAGGGATTGAACCCAGGTCTCCCACATTGCAGGTAGATACTTTACCCTCTCAGCCACAAGGGAAGCCCATGAACAACCTAGACAGCATATTAAAATGCAGAGACATTACTTTGCTTGTCACGAGCAAAATGACAAAGAGACACACACACATAAAGGACAGACAAAGACACAACTCTGGCGGGAGGAAAATCTGTGCAAGCCCTCCTTGCGGTTTATTTTTATAGTTCTGTTTTGGGAAGCAATCCAAGAAGCAAGGGACTGCATTCTTTTACCATATAAGTACATAGAGGATAAGGGCAAGCACGATTATAGCAGAGAAGGGGGAAATGACCTTGACATGATTACTAAGAAGCCTGCCCAGAACTCCAGCTTCCTCCTACTTCAGGAAGGGCCCGATATCTCCTATGCGAGAGGGTCGTTAACAAAGGAGTTTGTGTTCAGGCCTCTTGGCAGGACCTTCAGCTTGCGGGAAAGCCCCGCCCAAGCAGAGGGTCCTGTCTGCAGGTATGTCTCTGCTTCCCTATCCAGTTCATTCCCAGGTCACTGTTGGTTTCCCACATCTAGCCCTTATTTCTTAGATGTAGCAGCAAGTTGTAAGGCGGCTTGGAGGTGTTGTTTTTTTTTATTTAGTTGTTGTCTTTGGCGCCAGCACTGGAAGACTAAAAGAATAACACAACATAAAAACAATATAATTGTAGTGTTTTTAAAAGTAGTTTTAATAAATGTGGATATATGTCCGAGAGGATTTAAATTATTTAGTTTTTTTTTTTTTTGTAAACTTTGTAACAAATCAGACTCAGAAATGTCAGGCAAGGTTTTATTGAAAGTAGATAATATCTGTTGTTTTAATTTTATAATTTTTGTAGTAAGGTTTTGATGTCTTATTAATGATCGTTTTATTTTTTTTTACTTTTTATTTAAATTGAATGGTACTGGAGTGATGCATATTTGGGAAGAGTTTTAGTCACATTTTAATACACTTTTAGTGGACAAGACAGTTAATTGATCTCTAAGCCAAGAAACAGTGTGTTGAAGATTGTGGACATCGGTCGCAAGTTGGGTATCTAAATCTCGTTGTTGTTGCCATAACAGATGAGAGTCTTTATGCCAACTTTGAACAAAATCAGCGGTCTGGATTTTTTGTTGTAAGGCAAGTCCAGCCACCACGGCCGTCGCAGTAACTGAGGCGACGGCAAAAACAAAAGCTATGATGATCTCTAGCATCTGGAGAGATCGATGAAGCAAGGTTTGCACAGCAGTTACCAGATGAGAAACAGCAAGAGTCTGACCATGGTCTTGTTAAATTTATAGGTAGCCACGTTTTGGTTTTAGCTTTAACAATCAATAATGAGTTAGTGTTATTGTTTTGTTTTTTAAATTGGTCTCACCAAGATCTATTTATACATTGAGTCAAATTGTAACATATACAGGATATAGTTTTTAAAGTTTTATTTTAGGTCTAGTTTCCATATAATAATGTAAATGGATATTTTACACAAGCCATAGTGGAATAAGACTTATTAACATGTAAATTAACATGAAATGGGCCCGACGCATCTGTAATATTTAGAGTATAATTTTTTGACCATATGGTGAGATTTTTAGAAACAGCCCATAACTTTTAAATATTTCCTTGAATATGTGGATGTCCTTGTAATTGAAATTGAGGAGGGACCAGTGCAAACTGTTGCCATTTAACCGTTTTATTGCCATTATCCATTAAGGTGCTATTGATATGATGTCATTTGAGGGGTCTGTTAGACCACTTTTTTTAAAAATGTCCATGATTTGGACTCTAGTCCATGATAACAAAACCAGAGTAATTTATAACCTTAAAGGGTCGATGGCCTCGGCAATGCTCCCACTTTAAAGATTTTAAGGAAGGAACAAAAAAGTTAGAAGGGCATAGGTATATGGATACGTCAGGATGAGGATCTATCGGAGTTGTTGAAGTGTTAAAGCCTCTAGCGGAGACAAGCACAGTGAAAGTAGCAAAATGATAATCATTATATCTTACCCCCCATGTATTTTAAGAATGATGAAAATGTACTTTGGTGGACAAACAAAAGGGATGTTTTTCTAAACACAAGGGTATGCCTTTTGCTGCAAGAGTAACGTTACTTATATTATATTGATTGGTATGATGATGCAATTGTTCTATCCCCCCACAAGCCGGTGGGGGAAAGAAGGCAGTCTCATCAGTGCATATTTGTATTTTAGGTTTTTCCCAAGAGACGGCTCTTATGAGAGGGGGATAAGGGACATAAACCCAATAGGTGTGTTTTATTGTTTGCACATGCATTACCTGACAGGTAACCACAGCCATCATAGCCAACAACAAATTGGTAGGATTGAGAGGTTGGCCAGCATTGATGGGGGTCTTTTTAGCTTTTTGGATGAGTTTTTTTAGTTGTTCCAATGTTGGATGGGATGTAGAGCAAGTAGAGAAGGTGAAGCTCCGTTGAGCTGAGAGTTTTTCAAACTTTTGTATAAAACGGTCATCTATTGTGAGTTTTAATCAATCGAGTTGGAGCCCCAAACCTGGAATTATCAATAGATATGAAAGCATGTTTTTGCCCCAAATATATTAATGATGTTGGGATCTAACCCTTTTTTTTTTATCTTTATATCAAATGGGTGTATCTAAAATTTTTTTATTTTTTTATTTTTGAAATGTAATTTTGTTGCTGACAAATTTTTATCACTCTATATATTTAAAAAATTTAAAGTAAGTAAAGTTTTGTTTAGAATATCTTTAGGTTTTATAATTTTTAAAAAAATTTTTTTAAGATAGTCATGTAGGGTACGATTAGCTCTTTTAATTATAGCCTGTCTTTGACTATTGTATGGAATCTCAAAAGTATGAGTTATATGATATTGAGAAAGAAATTGGGCTAATTTTACAGATTGGTAAGCAGGAGTGTTATCAGTTTTTAATATAGTGGTATTTTTATCACTGCAAAACAAGATAATAAATGAGTAATGACAGCATCAGCTTTTTTAGAGTGTAAGGCAGTAGCCCATTGAAAATGTGTGTATGTGTCTATAGTGTGGTGGACATATTTTTGTCGGCCAAAAGAATGGATGTAAAGGACATCCATTTGCCATATCTGATTAATTTGATGGCCTCTCATGTTGACACCTGGCGGGGTGAATGGCAAAACAAAGGGTGAGCATATAGAGCAAGAACGGACAATGTTTTGAGCTTGTTTGCGAGTAATCACATGAGATTTTTGTAACCTTTTGGAATTAGTATGTTGTAAGTAATGTTGTTTTTTTTTTTTTAAACAGGATAAAGTAAGGCATCAATTGTAGCATTTCTAAATGATAAAGGTTTAGGAAGGGTGGAATGTGCACGGATATGAGTAAAGAAAATTAGTTTTGAGTGTAGTAAGAGTAACTGTTGTATTTGATGAAATAATTTATCAACTGGTGTTTTAAGTGTTATCGGAAGAGACATAAGGAAGCTGTAAGCAAGAGAGAACAGCATATCAAGAATCTGAAACAATATTAATAGGAAGCTGATAAAAATTTTGCAAAGCTAGGAAAATAGCCCATAATTTAGCAGGTTGTACGGAAGAAAAGGAGTGAGGGATAACTTTGAAGCTCTCTGGGGTCCAGTATCTAGCTGTATTTTTGTTTGCATTGGTAAAAATAGTAGGTCTCTTAACTGGAGTATCGGAAATTGGGGAGTGAGCTATCATATGGTTAGATCGAAGAAAATTAATCAGCTTAGAGGAAGGATAAGTAAGTAAAGTCGCTCAGTCATGTCCGACTTTTTGTGACCTCATGGACTGTAGCCTATTAGGTTTTTTTCTCTATTGGATTTTCCAGGCAAGAGTACTGGAGTGGGTTGTCATTTTTTTTTTTTTTTTAGGGGATCTTTTTAACCCAGGGATTGAACCTGGTTCTCTCGCATTTTAGGCAGACACTTTAACCTCTGAGCCAATGATTAGAAAATGAACCAGGATATGAAGCGAGAGAAATTTTTTAATTTTTATTAAATTGTAGATAATGAGATATTTGAGCAGTTGTTAATTGAGTCACAATTTGATAGGGTTTATGTCTTGATAATTGTAGAACATGATGGCGACCTTTTTGTATAAGAAATGCCAACTTATCTATATAAGTAGTCAATTTTTTGGAGAAACTGTTAGGTAAGAAAATCCATTTTAGTAGTCTTTTTTTTTTTTGAGTTATTATCTCGGATGGAGTATAGGGAGTGTGGAAAATAATAAAGGAAATGGGCTGAGATGGATGTAAGTAAGTTAAAAAGCCTTCATTAAGTCGGTGTTTTATAAATTGGAGTTTTTTTAAAGCTGAGGGGTTTAGTGTTTGAGGGCTGTCTAAAGTCGTGTCCCCTTCTAATGTGGAAAACAGATGCCGCAATTGGTAAGTAGGAATTTAAGTACAGGGTGTAGCCAATTGGTATCTCTTAGTAATTTTTGGAAGCACCAGCCTATGTTCGATATAGGATACAGGATGCTCGGGGCTGGTACACGGGGATGATCCAGAGAGAGGAAATGGGGTGGGATGTGGGAGAGGGATTCAGGATTGGGATCTCATATACACCCATGGTGGATTCATGTCAATGTATGGCAAAACCAATACGGTATTGTAAAGAAAAATAAAGTAATAATTAAAAAAAATAAATAAATAAATAAAAAATAAAGTTTTTAAATGATCTCTTTGGATTTGTAGTTTTTGGGGTTTAATTTGTTGTTGTTTTAATATGGTTTTTAAATAGGAGAAAGGGAAGTCTTTTTTGGATCTTTTTTGGAGCTATTTGTAAATTATATATTTTTAATGCCTTTTGTATCTTTAAAAGGAAGTCATTGCGCTCAACAACAGTGGGAGCGGCCAATAAGAGAACATCCATATAATGATATAAAATGTAATTGGGGCATTTTTTGTGAATATTTTGCAAGGAACAAGCGACAAATTTTTGGCACAAAGTAGGGCTATTGATCATTCTTTGTGGTAAGACTGTCCATTGATAACGTTTAACGGGTTGAGCATTGTTAAGGACAGGAACAGTAAAGGCAAATTTATCTCTATCTTGCATTTGTAGAGGAATGGTAAAGAAACAGTCTTTAAGATTTAACACCATTAATGACCAGTCTTGGGGAATTAGGGCTGGAGAAGGAAGCCCCAATTGCAATGCTGCCATAGACTCAATGCATTTATTAACTTTTTTTAGATCTATTAACATTTTTTATTTACTAGATTTTTTAAATAACAAAAACAGGAGAATTTTATGGAGAGGTAGAGGGTTTTATATGACTAAGTTGAAGTTGCTCTTGTATTAATTGTTTTAAGGCCTCGAGCTTAATTTGGGGCAATGGCCACTGCTCAACCCATTTTGGGGTCACATTTAACCATTTTAATGGGAGTGTTTGATGAATTTGAGCACTGGCTATTAGTTTTCCGAAGGAATAGTTATAGAAGCTCCCGGGGGGAGAGGAGATCTCTTTCCCAAATATTGATAGGTATGTTTATGATATAAAAAGTTACAAATATTGATTTTCCATCTTGAAATTGACATTTTAGTGGATGAGTACTCTAGCAATTGATCTCAATCTTGTTAACATGAGAGGGCTTTTTTTTTTTTTTTTCATTTAAAGGGCCATTGTTGTGAAGATATGACAGAGACCTTAGCTCCAGTATCCACCAATCTTTTAAATCTTTTTTTCTGAACATATAAGGGGACCACCGGGCAGGAATCTTTAACAAGTATTTTTCAAAATATATGTTGCCCAGTGCTTTTAAAACCCCCCATTCTTTGGTTAGGATTGGCTGGAAAGGGATGATAAGGTAGGAGAATTAATTGGGTTATATGTTCACCAATTAGCAGAGATATTGTGGTAGATGTAGAGACTATAATTAAAACTTTTCCAACATAATCTGAATCAATCACTCTAGGTATAATAGCTAAACCCCTTAAGGCTGCACTGCTGTGGCCTAACATTAGGCCAAAAGTGCCCTTAGGTAATGGCCCAAAGACATTAGTCTTTAATTTATAAATTTTTCCCCCTGGGGAAAGAAGGATATTTTTTGCTAAAGGTAGATCAGCTGTTGCACTTCCTGAAGTGGCAGAATATAAATCTGACACTAGTAAGTGTCCAGGTGATTTTAAGGCATCAGTAGCCTTTAAGGATTGTTGTGAAACAAAGGGGCCACTTGAAGACTGGAGGGAAAAGATGGGGTCCCCAAAATTATCCCTGGGCCCCGAGGACTGAGGCCTGTTAAGTAGTTTCCTGAAATAGGATTGCCAAATTTATCTTTTTTGGAATGGCATTTATTGGTCCAGTGAAGCCCTTTGCTGCACCGGCGACAGAGCCCAGGGGGCTTATTTTGTTTTATATTGTCTTGTTTTGCCCTCAATTTTTTGTAATCTTTTTTTATATGTCCAGGATTTTTACAATGATAGCAATTTTTACCTTGTCTTGGCTTTATGGCTTGGGCCAAGGCTGTAGCAAAAACAGTAGCATTGTGTTTTGTTCCTCCCATTCCAGAGCAAGCTCTGATATATTCAGCTATAGAAGCTCTTTGGCCCTTTAAGCATAAAACCGCCAGGGGGCGCAGGAATATCATCATCATAAAGCATCATAAAGCCTTCTTCAGTGATCAATGCAAAGAAATAGAGGAAAACAACAGAATGGGAAAGACTAGAGATCTCTTCAAGAAAATTAGAGATACCAAGGGAACATTTCATGCAAGGATGGGCTCGATAAAGGACAGAAATGGTATGGACCTAACAGAAGCAGAAGATATTAAGAAGAGGTGGCAAGAATACACAGAAGAACTGTACAAAAAAGATCTTCACGACCCAGATAATCATGATGATGTGATCACTCATCTAGAGCCAGACATCTTGGAATGTGAAGTCAAGTGGGCCTTAGAAAGCATCACTACGAACAAAGCTAGTGGAGGTGATGGAATTCCAGTTGAGCTGTTTCAAATCCTGAAAGATGATGCTGTGAAAGTGCTGCACTCAATCTGCCAGCAAATTTGGAAAACTCAGCAGTGGCCACAGGACTGGAAAAGGTCAGTTTTCATTCCAATTCCAAAGAAAGGCAATGCAAAAGAATGCTCCAATTACCGCACAATTGCACTCATCTCACATGCTAGTAAAGTAAT